>CM077250.1:10656078-11238578 GCA_039654775.1 Spinibarbus caldwelli | reverse complement strand
TTCCACTCTTTCTGGTGGAATTTTTTGGAATCTTTTAAGGAATTGGAATTCTTGTTGCATATTCTGGACATTTGTCTGAGTGTGTGTGTGTGGTTGCTGTGGGGACGTGGCTGATGCTTGATAATGGCTCATGCGGCGTCTCAGATTAAGAAGAATAAAGATGTGGATGTTAACGCACTGGAGGATGAAAAGGAAAGGAAAAGGAAGAGCAGGAAACCCTCAAAGGATCAAAAGAAAAAGGTACATGCACACACATACATGTTATTAGATCGGGTTTGTGGGACGGCAACATCTCGCCTGTTACAGCTAGTGAGTTCAGCATGTGTGTGTGTGTGTGTGTGTGTGTGTGTGTGTGTGTGTGTGTGTGTTAAATCTGTGCTGCAGTGCCAAGGTTACACTTTACATTTACCACTCGGCATCCTTCTCACATTATCACTCACATACGTCCCATAAACTACCAGCCATGATGTGTGTGTGTCGCTTGTTCTGCGTTCAGGTTAAAAATGAGAGCAACACACTGCAGAATGTTCTGAGAGATTTTACTGTCCTCTGAAACGTGTGTTTGCACGTAGACACTCGTGTATTATACATCACATACTGATTTATTGATGTTTGTTCTGTACAGAGTGATGGAATGAAGCATGCGGATGTTAGCCTTGCTAACTGTCTATCATTTCATATCATAGAGACACACATACACACAGCCTATATCCACCACACCCAGACAGATCTTCTTCAGCGCTACCTCTGCGGTTCCTATTTGTTCTTATGTTGCTGCTGTGATATTTTAAACCGGAGTGTGTTATGTTATGTGGTTTAAGACGTGAAGGATCCCTGTGGAAGTGATGGCTGGCTGGTTGGCTGGCAGCCTCCTGCCTCTCATAACATGTGTCTTACCTGTGATCAACATATTCAGCTATGATCACGTCTGTTGACCTTTGCTGTTTTATGATGTGTGTGTGTGTTTGTGTGTGTGTGTGTGTGTGTGTGTGTGTGTGTGTGTGTGTGTGTGTGTGTGTGTGTGTGTGTGTGTGAGAGTGTGAGAGTGTGACACAGAGAGTGAGATTCACCCACTGCTAATGTACTATAATTTGTCATGCCAATAAAACATAAGAACACTTAAAAATACAAAAAAAAGGTTGAGTGAAAAAAAAATTGACATTCAACAATATTAATGTTTTAAATTTAATTTTGTCTGGGTTTCCCATCAGAGTATCCCAGTACTTCTGCTACAAAACATTCCATGGTAATACCTTTTTGGACGTATCATGGTAATACCCCAAATTGGGGACCAGTTGTAATAGTTGAGGAACTGGCTATTGAAATCCCCATTAATCAAGCTTTAACTTTAATATTCAGGAATACGGGTCTCTTTTGATGTCTATGGTGGATGCGACCCTGGCAATACCATGGTATATGAATATGGTATCGTTTAGTACAAAGGTATATATCAAAATGGTTCACTTTTGTCCTCATGCAATGGGATTCTTTGTTTATTTCAATGTTTGGCTGCTCTGAATTGTATTGGTTTAGTTTGCTCTACAGATCTCATGGTTTTAAAGCTGTGTCACACAATGTAGATTTCTGCATCCCAGGTTACACTGAGGGTTGCTGTGGGAACAGGGAACCATCTGTTGTGTTTTGGGAGTCAGACCGTCTGAGTGTCACTGTCCTGATCTCAGATCAGTCCCAGGGGTGTTGTTGTGATTTAATAAAAGGCCTCATCTTTAAGGGTCAAAGTAGGTGTCCATTTCATGAGGGGCTATAAAAACTAATTTTTGTACATACATTGATTGTTTGTTTGTTTGTTACTACAAAAAAAAAAAAAAAATCTGTTTCACTTAAGAGAGAGTCAAGAAAATAAAATAATCACTGAATTATGAAGCTATGTCATTGTGGTCTTAGAACTTCATCTTCCTCTTTCACAGCTGGTATAATGTCTACATCTTTTATTACACAAATGGACTGAGCAAAGAATGGAGTAAAAGAACAGAGAGGTAGAGGCAGAGAGACCAGCTGATTGCCAATGGCAGAGGTCATGTGAAGGTTAGCTGGCTTCACTTTTGTGCCCCAGGACAGTGTATCCTGCTACAGAGCATGGAGAAGTGAAGATACTGGATCCTCCAGGACATTTCAATCAACACGCTGACTGTTTGTTCATATTCTCAGTTGTGTTTGAGCAGATGAGAAAAATCCAGAGATGATGTATCTCATTTAGATATTGGGGAAAGATTTTTTATTTTGTGAAAGATTAACAAATATATGGTTTGCTATTTCCTTTAAAACATGTTATAGTATAGTCTCATATATAATAGTGTTTTAACATTGTGAGTCGTAGTTAAAGCCAAAGCATGCAGTGGAGCAAAAATGTGTGGTCAAATTTACCATTTTAAATATGTTTAATGCAATAATTTTAATGCATAAACCAAATTTGATATTATTGCTGTTTTATTTTTCATCTTTCTAACTTTCTAAAGATGGCTGGATATCATGAGATTTATCACAATTATTTTATACCTTAAACAAATCTGGAAAGTATTATATTATTGTAAATATAAATGTGTGAAAACTATAGAAAAAATAATGCAATAATAATATAGTTAATTTTCATTTTTTTTAAATTCACATTTTGTGAAAGATTATCAAAACAATTGTATATGTATTTATTTTATTAACAGCTATTTATTTCATGGATTTTCTCTTGAATGGAACAGCCTGGGTTTTCTAATAGTGAACAGTACAAATAATTTAAAATATATAGTTAATTTTAATTTTGATTTACGTTTTGCTTGTGATTATCAAAACAATTTCTTCCTCTTTGTTCCTCTGCCTTTGGATAAAAGTATAAATACATAAATGTAAATGTAAAATCTTTTTTTTTTTTGTTTTGTAATTTTCATAACTGTTAACTGGATTTTCTCATACCTTCAACAGACTGGGCTTTCTAATGGTGCATAACTATAATTTTACAGTGTTTGTGCACTGGGCAGTGAGAGGTCAGAGAGTTAAATGCTTTTTTTGGGGGGGTTTGTCCCTGGTGAGCACTCGTGCACCTTGGAGCCCCTATAGCAGAATTCACAGTCGCACATGCACGTATGTGATGAATGAGCTTCGCTCCACACCATTAATGAGAGAAGCCGTGTAATAGTGTGTGTCTCTCTATTGCTCACACGCACAAACATGAAGAAGGAATGATGTGGGGGAGGGGAAGGGGGTGATGGAGAGAATTAGAGAGAGACACACATCGAGGGGGAGATGAAGAGGGTGGTTTTGTTGGAGAGGTGGAGAAGGGCCCATTATCCATCTATTCAGATGCTTTGTTCTATATGTGTGTGATCATGTGATCATCAGTTATGTGACTGATCATCTCAGTCTTTCTTTCCTTTTTTTCTCTGTCTTGCTTTGTAACCATATTTGCTTGCCTGCACAAGCAAATTTGTGTTCTGCATCTGTGGCAGTTGCAAGATTGTTTTTCATTCATTCAGAGCAGAAGCACATCAGCAAGTAACTGCATTTGTGATTGTAATTGAGTAATAGATGATTCCAGGACTTTTGTCTATTATTTAGTGATACATGAGTAGCAGATGTTTAAGGTGTCCATGGTAGGAGAGAACAGGTGTAAACAAGTGTATTTATGGTAATAATTGTCTGTGTGTGTGTGTGTGTATGCGGATCAGGTTTTGCTTACATCCTGGGTACCGAATATCTCCATAAGCATATAGTAAAAACTGAAGTCCCAATGAGGAAAATGGCCTTTATGAAACACAAATATATGTGAATATATTGGGAAATATAATGCAATGTATTAAATAATACATTTTCATATAGGGGAAACTAGTTATAATTTTTTAGTATACTGCCTGAACCATGTATGGCTATATATATTGATACATATAAAAATACATATAGCAATATTTATACAAAAAACTGCTCTACATTTTTACATGTAATGTCTTTACTGAAACACTTAATTATTTCATTCACTTTCTTTGTGTAAGGGTGCATAGAGATTTGTGTGAGTGTTGTATTTGGGGGATAAAAGTCAACAGAAAGCTATATCCAAATGGGTTTTTATGAAACTTATAGCTCTTTAATTTATTTTTAAAGCTGTAAACAAATGTTTTTTACATTTTTAGCATTTGACATTTCTTTGAGTGTGTTTATGAGTTTTATCGGTTGTCTGTTAAAGGTTGATACATGCTTGAGGCTCCATATAGAGCTTCAGTTCCCTGCTGAGAACACTTGTGTGTCAGAGGACAGATCACACACTCGCGCACAACCATACATCCTCACCTACAGCCATATTTCCACAAGAGTCAAATGTAAAATAATCAGTACACTGTGGGGCAGAGGATAGATCACACACTCAAACACAACCATACCTCCTCACTTACAACCATACTTCTACAAGAGTCAAGTGTAAAATAAGAATGAAAATGAGAATGGCATTGTGTTGATGTTGAATTATTGAATCATACACCTCAGTGTCACAGAATCACAGCTACTTTAATAGCAGGCAGTAAACATGCTTTATATGCATGTACAGTACATCTATGTTGATGAGTGAAGTGAAAGTGCGTGGAAGTTTGTTTGGTCTTTAGTTATGTCCAATTTGCAAACAAATCATTCTTTTTTTTTAAGATTCAGACACTTTTTTAAGATTCAGTCACTTTTCTTAAAACTGTGAGGTCGGTGACAGTTTGGAATCATAATTGTAATTTGATACACACTACAGTTTATACTTTAAGTAATTATTTTTTTTTACTTTTATAAAGCAAAGACACATTGCTCAAAAGTGACCGTAAAGACTTTTACATTGTTAAAGAAGATTTTTATTTAAAATAAAAGCTGTTCATTTGAACTTTCAATTCATCAAAGAATCCTGAAAAAATTAATCATGTTCCACAAAAATATTAAGTAGCACAACTGCTTGTTGAGCCCCAAATTCTTAGAATTATTTCTGAAGGATCATGTGACACTGAAGACTGGAGTAATGGCTGCTGCTGACAATTCAGCTTTGCCATCACAGGAATAAATTACATTTCAACATAAATTAAAATAAAATCTTTAAATTGTAATAATATTACACAATATTGTCAATATTTTTGATCAAATTAATGGTACACTGTAAAAAATTGCTGTAAAAATACAGAGAATTTTCTACAGTAATGTACCGTTCTATGAAAATACAATTAAATACTGTAAATGATGATAACATATTAACAACAAGCTACTGTTCAGTCTAAACGGTATAATACAGTATTTTTTAGTCTAGTCAAACGTGTGACGTTGTTGCTTGAGCCCGCTCACAACTCATCTGAGCAAAACCACAACACATCAGCTCCCATCAACAGTCAAGAGGTGTGCACTCATGCAGGTTTAAAATGATTAATATTTTATTAACAAGAGAAAGAAGAATAAGATGCAGAATTAAAGACAATTTTTGTGAGCTGCCAGCATCGAAATGGACAGCACATTCACCGGCTTGCTTTTCTACTCGCCGACTAAGGTAATTGCGATTTTTATCAAAGTCAGTTTTAGCCTGTGATATTATTGACACACTGTTACATCTTTTTATTGAATGAAGTTACCAATAACAACTTTTTATTTTTTTATTTTCATATCCAGTGAACGGTAAACAAATCAGCAAACTAAGTTAGCTAGCTTGTTCATTCGAGTTTAACTTTTGTTATTTTGCAATCTATTCAAATGTCTGTGGTATATGTTATCATCCTTTGATTTAAATTTTTTTTTAATTTTTTTTTTGTAAAATCTATGTGATAGACTGGGCTTTATTTTACCATTTATTGAGGGGTTTATTGAAATGTGCACTAAAGTTATGCTAACAGTTATAGTTATACCATAATCATTTTATTATTCTGTCAGAGAGAACCTTAAAGATTGTCTGTGTTGGTCTAGTAAAATTATTTTGCTGTTACGGTGTGTAGTCTGATACCTATATTTCATAATGTTTCTGAACATTAACTATTATTGTTTTCTGCATCAGTTGCTGGTGACAAAGTCACAGTTGGAGGTTGGATGATCAGTATTGAAAGCCACATCATGTGAAGGCATCCAGCAAAGCTTCATCACAGAGCTTGCTGCACCTTTCGCCAGCTGCTATCTTCAATTTACAAAACCAAGAGAAAGCTACAGGGACATTGGAGTTTGTTCAAAGGTAAATATTGTTAGATTTTTTTGAAAAAAAAAAAAATTGTTGTTCTCTCTTTTTTCCTCCCACCCCACCTCTCTCTTTTTAATTTCTCTCAAACACAGTAGGATTAATCTTTTAATCTTAATCCCCAATTAATCTTTACTTGCCACGCCTAACATCCCATATTCCTCTTTATTACATTTTAGGCACTTCATTGGTGTGAACCACGAGAGGGAAACAAAAGGCCAGCCAAGTGACAAGTGTCGAAGAAGACAGGGCAAGGTTTTATAAAAACCTCATGAACTTTGAGTGGGACAGTATTTAGTAAGGTGAAGTCACATGTTCTGCAACCAGATGTTCATGTCAAGTCATAGCATTTTGCTCTGTTCAGTCCAGTCTCACTGGTTAAGTGGAAACAGTGTCATTAATAATGCTTTAATAAAAGACTAATGTTTTAAAGTCATCTCTTGTTTGAGCAATTTGTGTTCAAGTAATTTTAAGTTGTATTTAATTTTAGAATGTAAATTTTAAATCATTAGCTTCTAGCAGTGTTACAATGTTAAGATCATATTCTACAATACTTTAATACATTTTACAGTAATAAAGAGCTAATGAAATTACAACTGGAATACTAATATAACAGTGTAATGACAGTATTATACTGTAAAGCTTATATTTTTTACGGCAAGGTACTGTAATATTTTTTACAGTAATAAACTGTTGTTGCAGATTACAGTAGGTACACTGTAGAATAACAGCTTTATACTGGTGTTTGTAGCTGCCAGTAGTTAACTGTAATTTAACAGTTAAATTTTTTTATAGTGTAGCCTTTTGAATGCTATTGTGATTTTGTTTAAACTGTGCTTAAAAATTATTAAAATAATTTACACAAGACAAGACTTCAGTCATATCAGTAGTCTAGAAAAAGTTGTTTTGTTACATAATGTTCTTTCTTTCTTTCTTTCTTTCTTTCTTTCTTTCTTTCTTTCATTAATGTCTATTTCACTGTCTGTTTTTGGAATAATATACAACTATTAATTGTCATGTCAAGTTCAATATAGATCATATTAAGGGTGTATGACATGAAGGTGTGTGCAAGTGTGTTTTCTTGGAACGTGTGTGTGTGTGTGTGTGTGTGTGTGTGTGTGTGTGTGTGTGTGTGTGCATGAGAGAGTCATGTGATCAGAAATGAGGTTGCCCTTCTCACAGTATATTATTGCTTCTGCTTAGTCAGCAGCACCATGAAAGTCTCGCTGTGTGTGTGTCTTTGAATAGTCCATGACACCACTTGTTTGTAAATGAGTTCACTGCTAACCTTGGACATAAGTCTCTTATGCACACCAAGGCTGCATATCATTGATCAAAAATACGAAGTATTACAATTTAAAATGACTTAAAATGACTTTGTTGTAATATATTTTAAAATGTAATTTATTCCTGTTCAACAGTCATTACTTTAGTCTTCAATGTCACATGATCCTAATATGATGATTTGACGCTCAAGAAACATTGCTTATTATTATCAGTATTGAAGACAGCAGTGCTGCTTATATTTTCCGTAAACTGTAAAACGTTTTTTCAGGATTCTTTGATAAATGGAAAGTTTAAAAAAAAAATATCCCACTGACCCAAACCATTTGAATTTTAGTCTGTGTAAGCTGGCCTAAATGTTTTTATAAGAACTATTAGATTCATAGTCGCTCTATAGTCTTTTTATGAACAGTTTATATTTTATCAGTCTTTTATTATCATTCAAGTTTGTAGTGAAGCTCTGCTATTCAGGAATCTGTTGATCAAATAATGACAAAGTGTTTCTATATATTTCTCTCGCTCTTTCTGTCCATTTTATTATGTTCGTTGTTTCTGCACTGTAATTCTTTTTAGATCACATTTACTTCTGTGCTGTAAATGCCAGTCAATGGTACTCTGTCTGATAATGGTCTATTACCCAGCAGCTCTCTATTGATCTTGTTCAGAGTATTGTTGTATCTCTGGTACATTCTCAGGGTAGCAGCCACACTGTCTGCCCTTATAAAACTCCTTTACTGTAAACTCAACAGAGATGTGTGTATTTGTGTGTGTAGCTTTGAAAGGCTACAATATAATGTCTGTTTAAAGTTTAATGGTGTGCTGGCAGATCCTCATAGCTTTAAGTTGTGTGATATTACTTGGAATGACAATATTGTATAATAGGTTCTGGTTAGATTTGAAATTAAACAGTTAATTTTTTTTATGAATATAAATAATTACATTATATTATATTATGTTATATTATATGAATAATCTGCATCATCTCTTGCAGTAATTTTGATTTGTCCCTCAATTCTTTAACACGAAGGAAAAACATGTAAGTTGTGTAGATTCATATTTTACAGATCAACCGTTAGCGTAAAGATTAAAGTGGATGACTGATGCAATATCTCGGTTCGTGGTCTACAAACAGCATGTGTGTACATTTGAGATATTTTGAGGTGTGTATAATGTGTGTGTGTTTGGGGGGTGTTTGAGGGCACAGGGGGGAGTAATACAGGCAGATGGCCTTTCCCTCCTCTCTCATCTGCTGCAGTCTGAGTGCCAGATAATATCTCACACACACATTTAAACGGAAGAGTATGTGACAGTCATTCATCGAGCATGTGCACTGATTTGATCCTGTATTCTGCATTAGAATATGTTACAAACCAAGCTTATCTTTAAGTACAAGGCATGAGACAGTCTATAAACTGTATCTCAAGGTTTTTAGGGATTTTTGTCATAGCGTTTGGCACACAAACATACTCTGACTCTGCCGAAGCTTTTGTACTGGTTTTATCATTTTATTGGTAGAGTTGGGGCAGTAGTTCAGATTTTTACCCACCTTTTTAGTTTTACCCACTCTGGCCCTACCACAAAATATGATAGATTTATGTATGCATGTACAGCATGTACTAAATCAAAAATGATTTTTAAATGTTTTTATAAGAAGGCTCTCATGCTCACCAAGACTGCAATTTGTTTAAAAAATACATATTTGATTAAAAATACAGTAATATTGTTAATATTATAGAATTATACAAATATCACACAATTTAATTTATTTTTTTCAGTTTTAATTGTATTGAGCAGCTAATATGCTGATTTGTTGCTTAAGAAACAGTATTATTATCAATGTTCAAAACGATTGTGTTGAATATTTTCGTGGAAACCATGATACATTTTTTCTAGATTTTTTGATGAATATAAAGTTACAAAAATTTATTTAATAAATTCTGTCATTTGCATTATCAAATGTAATGTGTACTTGCTGGATGGAAAGCATATTAATTTCTTTAAAAAAACAACAACAATCTTTCTGATCCCAAAAACTGCAAAAAGCTAAAAGATTATTAAACAATGCAAAAAAAAAAAAAAACTTAAAAGAAGCAGTGAGCAGCCACCTACAGCTAAATGAACCAGCACCTAATCATTTCTTCTGTTTGTTTGCAAATGCAGTACTCCCTGTGGAACTGGCTCTTTTTTAAAATCAATATTACAGTAAGCATTAAATCATGGCTATTAAATGCTGTACAGTGTTTCTGGACATTTTTTCCGACCCTTTGGACTGTTTGTTGTTATTCTCTCTCAGCAGACTTGTATCATACAAGACAGTGATTAACTTAAACATGATACAGAAATTTCACATGGCTCTCTTTCACTCTCTCATTCTCACTTGCCTCCTATATCTCTTACTGTCTCACTAATTCACCAATTATTAAACACACCATCATTATATTACGGCCATGGTCTTGTCATTATTTAGTTCCTTTATTACCTAATTAATCCAGATTTACAGCACTTACATGATACCTTAAGATACTTGTAAGCCTGAAGAGCTCTTTTACCTCCAGATGACTTGTGGTTTTGCTGTTCACTCAGACTCTCTCTTTTCTCTCTGACCTAATGATGGAGTTGGGATTATCCTTCTCACCTGACTTTAAATTCTCAGTGAAATTAAAATCCAGGAATCCATTTTATCTCAGTCCCACAGCTGGATGAAGATTGTGCTGAAAATGACAATCTGTATGTATTTTTAAGGTATCATCTGTATACCATACAATTAAACCAATTATAATTAATTCCAGATGAAGTATGAATGAAGTATCTACAGAAACATGATAGTAATTTATTTAGTAGACATAATAGTATGTTATTAATTATGTGGCAGTTGCATGTTCATAGTCATGTTTGTGTTATGAATATCCATCGAGTAAGAAAATATAGGCTATTGTAGACAATCTCCAAAGCAAAATTACAACATGTAAGATTTAAATATGTGCATGTGTACAATATCGCATCCAACATCTGCAGACCCTCTGCACCTGGGTGCTGATGCCACACACATTTCAGAAAATTAGTTTGAACTTTTTTTTCACACTGTGTGTGTCAGATGTGGTTTTATGGAAGATGGTGTGGGTCTGTAATGATAAATGCCTTGTAGAAACATGATTCTGGGTCACACGCTGCTGTTCTGCCCCCAGAGACCCACAGACACACACACTCACAAGTTCATGCATGCCGGCACACATTAACTGCTGCCCCTCAGAGAGAACATGAGAGAGTTTAAAGTGTTTCCAGCTGCCTGAACTCACATCAACTATTCACAAAATCTTTGATCGACTCTTTAATTGACTGTTGATCTGTTGATTGGCTGATTGTAGACTTAGTAAATACTTTCATTAATGCTATTACTACAACCCGAATTCTGGAAATGTTGGGACATTTTTTTAAATTTGAATCAAATGAAAACTAAAAGCATTTCAAATCACATGAGCCAAAATTTTATTCACAATAGAACATAAAGAACATAACAAATGTTTAAACTGAGAAATTTTACACTTTTACCCACTACATGAGCTAATTTCAAATTTGATGCCTGCTACAGGTCTCAGGTCTCTCACGGGGGCAACAAAGGGCTGAAAAAGCAAGAAATTTTGAAAAGATTCAGCTGGGAAAACATCTAGCAACTAATTAAGTTAATTGACATCAGGTCTGTAACATGATTAGCTATAAAAGGGATGTGTTAGAGAGGCAGAGTTTCTCAGAAGTAAAGATGGGCAGAGGCTCTCCAATCTGTGAAAGAGTGCATAAAAAGATTGTTAAATACTTTAAAAACAACGTTCCTCAACATCAAATTGCAAAGGCTTTGCAAATCTCATCATCTACAGTGCATAACATCATCAAAAGATTCAGAGAAACTGGATAAATCTCTGTGCGTACTTCCAATACTTCCAGAAACCACTGTCGGTAAACACAATCCGCTGTGTCATCTGCAGATGCCAACTAAATCTCTATCATGCAAAAAGGAAGCCATATGTGAACATGGTCCAGAAGCGCCGTCGTGTCCTGTGGGCCAAGGCTCATTTAAAATGGACTGTTTCAAAGTGGAAAAGTGTTCTATGATCAGACGAGTCCAAATTTGACATTCTTGTTGGAAATCACAGATGCCGTGTCCTCCGGGCTAAAGAGGAGGGAGACCTTCCAGCGTGTTATCAGCGTTTAGTTCAAAAGTCAGCATCTCTGATGGTATGGGGGTGCATAAGTGCATAAGGTATGGGCAGCTTGCATGTTTTGGAAGGCACTATGAATGCTGAAAGGTATATAAAGGTTTTAGAGCAACATATGCTCCCCTCCAGACGATGTCTATTTCAGGGAAGGCCTTGTGTATTTCAGCAGGACAATGCAAAACCACATACTGCGTAGTAGAAGAGTCCGGGTGCTGAATTGGCCTGCCTGCAGTCCAGATCTTTCACCTATAGAGAACATTTGGTGCATCATTAAACGAAAAATACGTCAAAGACGACCACGAACTCTTCAGCAGCTGGAAACCTATATCAGGCAAGAATGGGACCAAATCAAAACACCAAAACTCTAGAAACTCATAACCTCGATGCCCAGACGTCTTCAAACTGTTTTGAAAAGAAGAGGAGATGCTACACCATGGTAAACATGCCCCAGTCCCAACTATTTTGAAAGCTGTAGAAGGCATCAAATTTGAAATAAGCTCAATTGAAATGGTAAACTTTTGTTATGTTCTATTGTGAATAAAATATTGGCTCATGTGATTTGAAATGCTTTTAATTTTCATTTTATTCAAATTTAAAACATCCCAACATTTCCGAAATTCGGGTTGTACTACTACTACTACTACTAATTATTATTATTATTATTATTATTATTATTATTATTGTTGTTGTTGTTATTTCATTAATAATAACAATAACAATTCTTATTAATGTTATTATTTTTATTAGTTAAATATCCATTATTATTAGGATTGTTATTAAATATATATTATACATATTAATATTATATATTAAATATTAATATTAATTACTAGTAATTTTAGGATTGTTATAAATTGACTAAGTGCAGGATATAATAATAATAATAATAATAATAATAATAATAATAATGCTTATTATTATTATTATTATTATTATTATACATTTACATAATTTGTGCATAGGCAGGCTTAAAGTCAACCTGAAATGTCATTTGCAACCTATTTTATTTCTGTAATATGAAATAATTGTGAGTGAAATTAAAAAAAAAAAATGTAGGGGCAGACTTGATTTTATCTGTTGTTCTTAAGTTTGATTAAAAATAACAAATACTTTTTTTAATAACTTGTGCTGCTTAATTGTTCATAATATTGTTCATAATATGACCAGTAACGTACATTAGCAAAGTAAATAGAGTCAGTTTTGATTTCATGTTGACTTTTGCGATTTTGCCATTTCTTATGTAACAAAAAAGGAGAGTGTATGGATGTTTTTGTTGATCTGTTTCTGTTAGGATGACAGTAATAATGAATCTCTCCACTAGGGCCCAGTGTGAGTCTGGATATCAGGTATATTCTGATGATGTCATGATTTCGGAGGTTTCTTTGCAGTCACTCTGTGTTTGTAGCGCTGTTCACCTGATTTCCTCTGTGTCTGTCATAGACCTTACATGTTAGAAGACTGTTGCCTACGGGCATTGAATTTCACCTTTTCAGCAAACACAGTGAATGCACACAAACACAACATCATCACAAATAACAGACATACATCCAGGCACAGTACTGACAACCTGTCAAATCCAAACTAAGCAAAAATGCAAAATTAAATACTATATATTGCTACATCCAGAATCTGTGTTGGTATTTCGTTATGCAGGAGCGGAGCTCATTTGTTCTTCTAGAATGTCAAATTCTGCCCTATTTCTGAAAGTCTGGAAATCCTTCAGTGCCCATGGGTTTAAAGTAGGTGTAGCCCTTGTGAACACCTCTGTGTGTCTGACTGTATTTGAGAGAGAGAGAATGATGGCTCTCAAACACTCTCCGTGATTGGCTGATGAGGTGGAGGTCATTGAGGGAAACCATCACCACGGTTACTGAACATCTTGAGCTTCTTCAGATCACATTATCTCTCCCCTCCTCCTCTGTTGCCATAGCAACGCCACCATCCCTGAACGAAGAGACCTGTGATGTACCCCAAAGCATCATGGGATGCCTCTCTGCATAATCAAAGTGAGTGTGTGTGTGAATGCCTGTATGTTCAAGTTCATCTCTATATTTCTACATCTATGTTTTAGAGAGCTTACCATGAAACAGGATCAATAGCATACATGAATAATTTTAGGAAAATAATGTTGCAGATGTAATGTGTATTAGGAAATAGGTCTAAACAGTATTTTAGGGGTTTAAAGAAGAAGCTCTTTGGTAAATCACAAATCTTTTCAAAAACATGTCCAGATCATTTCACACACAAAATAAAAAAAGATCAAAAAACTATTTTTTCCATTACATGATACATGTTTTTATTACTATTAAGATTTTTAGTTCAGATCATTGATATTTTTAATTTTCATTACTGTAATGCAAAAACTTTTTATTATATATTATATTATGAATGACTCTATCATTGGATGGTACGTTTTTTATGTTTTTGAAAGAAGTCTATTGTTCTCAACAAATTTGCATTTATTTGATTAATTATACAGTAAAAACAGTAATATTTTGAAATATTATTAAAATGTAAATGTAATTTATTCCTGTAATGGCAAAACTAAATTTTCAGCAGCCATTACTCCAGTCTTCAGTGTCACATGATCCTACAGAAATTATTCTAATATGCTGATTTGGTGTTCAAGAAACTGCCTCATTATTATCAATAACTCTACTGTCACTTTTAATCAATTTAATGCATCCGTGCTATATAAAAGTATTAACTTCTTTAAAAAAAAGTGAAGTATGGTAGTATGTATTTGAATTTAATAAATATAATTTAAATTATATAATTATTAATACTATTATTTAAATTGTAAATTATCCATACATGATGGTAGTATTTCTTTGTACATTTTTAAATTATCATTAAGAGTTTTTTTATGAGATTGACCTGTATTTCTTAAAAAGTTAGCATCTCTAAAATATATTTCTATATTTAAAGTCTCTTAATG
The DNA here is from genome assembly GCA_039654775.1 of Spinibarbus caldwelli. Lineage (NCBI taxonomy): Eukaryota > Metazoa > Chordata > Actinopteri > Cypriniformes > Cyprinidae > Spinibarbus > Spinibarbus caldwelli. The sequence continues at coordinate 11,223,964 of CM077250.1, read as the reverse complement.
CAAGCTTTAAAATTTATACTGTTAAACTCGCTGTTGAAAAGCAAGAGTTAAATCATTTTAAATAATTTATTATAAAATCAAATTGTCAATGGCAGTTAGCACTCCATATGTTTACACAGTATGTGTCTGTCTGACACACAGCTCTAGGCCACTCCCCCTTTCCATAAACACATGGACACAATACTGACGATACACAACGGAAAAAAACAAACACACAACGGTACATTCAACAGAACAGTATATTCAAACAGACACCAAGATACACAGAGCAAGCACAGTATGTAAACAACACAGCCTGTGTCACTGTGTAACGGGTGACACACTTCATCCTTTTGTCAGAGCTAGGGTGTGTTTTTACGTGACGGTGCGGTGGCCCTAATACTGGGGGAAATGCCCCTAATCCTTTTTTGAGCTGCACCATGAACCCTGCATTCAACCTAATAAACCGACCCCCAGCAGTCCTAAACACACACACACACACGCTCTTTTTCTCCAAAAAGGGAGCAGATAAGCACTCAGACAATACAAACGCACATGCAGATGAGAGTTTGCAGGGAGGAGGAGACTGCAGAAAGGAGGGAAAGCAAATGCATTGGATTCAGCTGCTATATTTGGACCCCCTTAGCACCTCATATCACTATTCAAAAGACCCCCACCCTCTGTGTTCAGTGCGTACACAGAAAGAGAGAGAAAATCAGAGAGGAAAGCTCATAAAAACATGGCAGCGATGTAAATGATGCACATTTTGTCTGTGTTAAATGAAGATTGGAGCTGGTTCCCATTGAATGAGAAGGAAGGGAGAATAGTATGGGGAAAGAAAGAGATTGTTTTGGCAGAAGTTATAAACAGAGCTGTGAACAGAGAAAGAAAACTGAAAAGCCGATGTAGTTTGACACAAAAGGAGAGGTCAAGTTGTAAACGAGAATAGACAAACAGAGAAGGTTGGATTCACTTTGTGTTTACTGTAGTACCGGAGATCATTGTATCCTTGTATCTGTACTCGCGCACACGTCAGGTGGAAGCGTGTCTTTGAGCATCCTGCTGCCTGGGCATTTTTTCCACACGTCACATGACTGAATGGCACCTTGCTGGCCGCAGAGCTAGAGAAGTAAGTGATCGGGTTTCTGTGGGACTGCAGGAAAAATGGCGGTGGAAGAGGCTGCTGACTATTTTTCACCCGTAAGTACTCTACAAACATGACTGGGAATGGTTGGGAAGTGTATGTTGTTTTAAATAGACATTTTGGGAATGGTTGGGAAATGAAGGTTGTCGGTTGAGGATGCTTGGGATCATGAGATCCTGAAATGCTCTTGCTCTTTATCTGCTTCAACCTCAGTCAGATTTTGTCCTTCAAACCTTTTATCAACATATTTCTTGAATACATGATATATTTGACACTGCTGGGTAATTTTAAACTCCTCTGTGTGCTAAATGGCGCAAAGTCTGATCTGTTGGTCTCGCTGGGCTCAGATTTCTAGATTTTGTTTGCAGAATCCTGCAGAGCTAAAGGTCCTCACAGATATCCGAAAACAACTTAAAGTTTATTTGAAGAGCAGCTCTGTTGTCAAGGTTTAATCACATGCAAAATTAGATCTGCTTCATGTGTGCTGGTGTTATTACCACCATTTTGACATTCATGCTAGTCAGGCACTCCAACTCTACCTTTGCTCTAGTGCTTTTTTCCTGACCTTGGTGTGTGTGCGTGCATGGTAACACAAGCGCAGAGTATCCTGGTGCTTAAAAGCTCTCTGCCATGTTCACTACTAGACCACTTTATCTAATTTACCTAACAACGCTCTATACATTCATGACTGTGTGAATCTACCTCTTGAAGCTATTGTGACTATAGGGCTTCAATTTTATTGTGATGCTGAGGCTGGAGAAACTTAGTCTTGGATTTGTGTTTATAGGGTGATTAACTTAATAACAGTTTAACTTAATTGCAATAATGGCTAGTTTTCAAATTTAAAGGGAAAGTGATAGATTATGGCAACAATTTAACACTTTAATAACCCTTTAATCTTGTGAAGAGCACTTGCCCTTTAAGAATGGCTGTGCTCATGTAATGATAGTGTTTAGTGTGTTTAGTTTCTTTTCTTTTTTTAAACAAAGTAGTATAGATTTAGAATACTTGTTGTTTATCAGTTATCAGCCATAACATGAAAATAATTATAGATTTGGTATAATCCAGAATTTCAACACTGGTGCATCTGTACTCTTTGAAGCCTATAGCATATGGTAAATAATTTGACTTCTTTTCATTTTAGAACAATGGATATGAATCAGGATATTATGTTGTAAAAATGGGTGAAGTGAGAATTAAAACAGACGTGCTGAAAAGGAGGGATTTTAAAACTAAACAACCAAATAGCTTCTCTTGTAGAAATGAAAAAAAAGCAGTCTGAACTGACCGACCCCTCTGCTAAAATCAACCACAAATGGTTCATTCTGACCGTAAATCGCAACATGTTATTTTTTACATTATTTTCGGGACAGTATCTGCATAAAGTGGCGCTGATGTTCAGAGGACAGGAATGTGTGTGTGTGTGTGTGTGTGTGTGTGTGTGTGTGTGTGTGTGTGTGTGTGTGTGTGTGTAGTCGCCTTGTCTGCAGCCACACTGACGGGTAGCTTTGTTTTTTTGCCGATCATGCAGTATTTGAGCTCGCTGCTTATCTAGGACCTGAAGAGACACTGAGACAGAGAAGCAGAGACTAGAGTATTATTGGGTCAGCTGTTTAACTGCTCTAATTGTTTTATGAACAACAGCTGTACAGACATTAACATTTTGTTTTCAGATGTAGTGTTGCATCATTTTTATCAACTATGACCTTTTCTCTTCCCTTTCCTCATGTCTTTCTTTCAGTCCAGGTTCTCTGATGTTTTAATAACAGCTGTACCCTAGAGAAAGTCTTATGTAACTCCACTGGGTGTGTGTTTGTGTATCCGTAACTGTGTGTGTGAGATATCACAGAGTGTTTCCACTCTACTGTGCGTACTGTACATGCATAGTGTTCAAAGAATTTCCCACACTGAAATATTGATGCTTACTATTTTAAAACAGAGAGGCCTTTCACATCTCCATGCTTGAGATGAATTATACAGTGTGAGCATTTATAAAGATTGAGAGCTTGACACTTAACACACAGGTTGTCGCCACTACAATTTTTCACACACTTAAAAGATTTTTAAAAAACAAAGATGAAGAAACTGTACGAAAAAAAAATCCCATAGACAGATGTAGTGGTGGCTGTTTAACCTTGGCGAGTGCATAGCAAGATACAAACAATTGTTCTAAATACCTTAGCAATGTCCTGGCAGTGTAGCATAACTTGTGTTTAGTAAGTGCTCCACTGTGCACGTCAAACAAATACCTCTCGAAATTGTCAAAAAAAACAAATATAAACATGTACATGTAAACAATAAAGGTTAACGTTTACGGAAAGTAACACTTAGCACCAGGTTTTCAAGGCGCAACCAAAACTACACAATGGCAATTCATGACCTGTGTGTGTGTCCACAATGGTACTTCTTAGAATTTGCATTCAGTCATACATAAGACATTTTGCCTAGTTTCTCACAACCTCCCACGAAAACCACTTTTGTATTTTACTTAGTGAGAAAAAGTTTATCCTCTGTGGTTTCTGAAGCATGTATGGTTTTTGTGTATTACTAAGGAGATACAGATGATAAATAGGATCTGTTCAGATGAAGATAAACATTGAAGATTATTATGAACAGTGTTCAGGTATGGAGGTTTTTTGTGTTCTCTGATACTGTTTTGTAGGTTGTATATGAATGTTTACATGTTTTGGATATTATGTGTGTGTGCATTGTGTCAGTGCTTTGAGATAGCATTTGTTTAGCATGTTTAGCGTTAGTTTATACTAGTGTTCAAAAGTTTGAGGTCAGTAAGTTTTTTTTTTGTTGTTTTTTTTCTTTTGAAAGAAATTAATGCTTTTATTCAGTAAGGGTGTATTAAATGAATCAAAAATGACAGTAAAGACATTTAAAATGTTACCAATGAATCCTGTAAAAATATATCATGGTTTTCACAAAAATATTAAGCAGCACAGCAGTTTTCATCAGTGATAATATTAAGAAATGTTTCTTGAGCATTAAATCAGCATATTAGATTGATTTCTGAAGGATCATGTGACACTGAAGACTGGAGTAATGATGCTGAGAATTTAGCTTTGGAATAAATTACATTTTAAAATATATTCAAATAGAGAACGGTTATTTTTAATTGTAATAATATTTCACAAGTGACTCTTTTTACTGTATTTTTGATTAAATATAAATCAGTATAAGAGACTGAGCAGACTTTCCATCTAGAGCTTTCATTATACTTATCGTACAGACAATCCCATCGGAGTAATGAGGGGATAAGAGTCTTGCTCAAGGGCACTATGATAATAACAGCACAGGAGGTCATTCCTATTCACTGGCAACCCATGCTTTGGATAAACCTACAACATTATATTCGAAATCCAGATCTTATCCATTAGGACACAAACACTTGGTTTATTTAATACAGATTTTCTTTGTGATTATATGTATATTTGAGTGGGTGTGGATGTGGGTGGGTGTTATTTTCCCAGCTAGAATCCTCCAGGGAAGGAGTTATGGGTGACAAGCTGGAAAAACTCATTAACTCAGAGATAAGAGAGAAAAATCACAAAAAGACCGCCACACACATACAATATCCTTTCTCTTTCAGTCTTTTTATTGTGTGCGTGAGGGGCAGAATTTGTTTACTGTAAGCATTACCCTCTGAGCAAAGGTATCTTTTGCGTGTGCTTTTAATCCATCATTTCATACAGCACAGACTGTAAGTGTCTGATGATACAAGCACACACTCACACACAAAAAAATGGAGGTTTTCCCAGTGGAACAGGTTGAGTAAATGACTAGCTAATGAGCTTAGAGTTCATTATGAGCTGTGAATCTCATACTAGAATATAGAAGCATACACACACCATCACAAAAACACATTTGTCCTTTTCTGTGTGATGTGCTCTGGTTTCTAAATGAATATGCATGTCATTTATCTCCGTAATACACCAGCATAGCCTCTTCTTGTCAAACTCAGTTGAGTTACTTTTGGAAAGTGAGCCTTTCTTTCTAGATCTTCTTGCCAGCGCACACACATTGATGGTGGATATGGGGAGGAGTTTGTCCTGGGTTTAGTGAGAACTAAATATAGCCTCTCATTTAGAGGAATTCCCCATGTGAGCATGTGTCTGTGAGATAACCCTCTCCTATTCTTTATAAAATTGTGTGAGTGAGGTAAACTGTATTGAAATTTTGCTGTGTCCTCTTATGTCAAGCGCAGTGTCCCCGAATCAAAATGAGGCTGACGAAAGAAGACACATTCACGAGGCACACACACATACACTCCTTGTGTTTTCTCCCAAATCCTGCTCTCTTTCTCATATACGCATGAGAAGAGAAAACTAATTCTGACTGAGAGACCGAAAGATCATGAGGGAAAGTGGGCGGAAACCTGTGTCAGAATAATAGCTGTTATTTAGTGTTCTGTTCCGTATCCGTTGATGAGAGACGAGAGCTGTTTTTGGCTGGATCTTTAGCTGGAGCGCTGGGATATCCGCTGAGAGATGGTCTGCCAATGTTTTAGGTGTTCTGTGCAACTTTGATCCTCTGTCACGCTGCGATGGTAGTTTCCCTGTTGGACGTCGACTGGTAGACTAAAGCTGATGCTTCCCTGGATATATGTGTGTGTTTGTGGAGACAAATGGCACTGAGTAAAGATGGAGTTGGTATGATTTTTTTTTAAATATCTTTGCCTTTCATTGATTTAATGAGCTGAAAGCTGGAAATATGTTTGTTTGGTTTGTTTATTCTTGATCCGGATTTGACCTCAGTTGCCCTGGATTTGACCTTTGACCTTGTCAATGGAATAATCTTCTTCTGCATTTTCTCTCATTACTTGCAGTCGGACAGCAATGCCAGTTACCTGCGGGCAGCGAGGGCAGGGAACCTTGAGAAGGTCCTCGACTACCTGAAGACTGGGGTCGACATCAACATCTGTAATCAGGTATGAATCATTTCTGTTACATTCAGAATACACAGATTATCTTCCATATATCTATGAAAGTTATAATGTTATAATACTGTTAAAAAGTTTGAGGTCCTTAATATTTTTTGGGGGGAAGAAAATAATACTTTTATTCAGCAAGGATGCATTAAATTGATCAAAAGTGACAGTAAAGAGATTTTAAATAAATTCTGTTTTTTAACATTATATTAAAAAAACTTTCCATTCAAATTATCCTGAGCATAAAATGTTAAGCAGCACAAGTGTTTTTAACATTAATAATAATTTAAAAAAAAAATTCTTGAACATGAAATCCGCATATTAAAATGATTTCTAAAGGCTGGAAACTGGAATTATAGTAATAATATTACAATATTACTGTTTTTGCTGCATGTTTGATTAAATAAGTGCAGCCTTGGTGAGCCTGTAACAGACTTATTTAAAAAGCATTAAAAAACTTACTGACTCCAAATTTTTGAACAGTATTATATATGATGATTTTGTAATGTCGTGTAGTGTTGCCGATATTAAGGATTTGAAAACTGAAAACTTTGATTATTAGAAAAATAATTTAAAAATAACAAAAATAATGTTGGAATCAGAGGAATCAGTCTTTCTGAAACCCTTTAGCTTTTTGCCATGGGAAAGTGTCACAGTTGTGTGATATCAGCCAGATCTCATGTTTTTCTGTGAGGTGTGAAAGAAAAGTAAAACGCTTGTGGTTTTATTAAAAAAGAAAAAAAAATGAACCTTTAATGAGTAGTTTCATTTTAATTAATATTTTGTTTTTTATTTAATTTTAATATAGATTTAAAGGAATTGTTTAATATTACTTTTTCAAATATTTTTCAAAAATGTCTCATTTTGTGGAAAAAAAAAAAAAAAATCAGTAACAATATTTGATTAAATTCTTTTAAGCAGTAATTTGCATCAGTGCCTACATGTGATATGTGTGTATATATTTCCATTCTGGTCCAGGCTGGTTTATACTAGTGTGCTGCTATGTAGCAGTATGCCTGACAGACAACTACATCCACACTGTTCACTAACAGAGCTTGCATTTTGTGTTTCAGAATGGGTTGAATGCATTGCACCTGGCATCCAAAGAGGGGCATGTGGACGTGGTGGCCGAGCTGCTCAAACTGGGCGCCAATGTAGATGCAGCAACCAAGGTCAGTTTGACACACACACACACACACACACACACACATATACACACACACACTCTGAGCCTCCAGCTCGAGGAGATGTTTGTATCTGTGTCTGATATCACATGGTGTTCTCTGCTCCTGTGAGCATGTTCACACTGGGTATAAAAAGCCTCTAGTGCTGCATTCACTCCGCAGGAATGAAGTGTGTGTGCGGAGGTAAATTACAGGCCAGCGGAAACAACACCTCTCTGGCAGAGGGGACGGAATCGTGATTGGGGGGACGCCAGTGGGACAAAAGTGCCCGTTAGATGGGGTGATACAAACAGGTGGTGGAGAGATTAATAGAGAGATGCCACTCATTCTCTCTCAATGTTGTTTCTCCATCTACTCTAATCCAGAAAGGAAACACGGCGCTGCACATCGCCTCACTGGCGGGACAGGCAGAAGTGGTGAGAGAGCTAGTGACCAATGGGGCCAATGTCAATGCACAGAGCCAGGTACACATTTCAGACTCCACAAACCTTTATATGCACACACACACACACACACACACACACACAGACACACACACAGACACAGACACAGACACACACACACACACACACACACACACACACACACACATAATCATTGAGTTGGATCATCTAGCTTTTCTGCAAGGCAGCTCACGTACACTCTTAATCTGTTTCTATTTTAGATGACCAACCAATGAGCATCCAAATACACACACACACACACACACACACACTGCTTTAAACTTGAGCTCAGTAAGTTATGAAGGCCTACATTACTAGAGTGCCAGTAATAAAAGTATTTCCTGCACTGAGCTCAACAGTATATACAGATGTAAACACTGGTAAAATGGACATATTCTATACTTTTGCAGCATTTTATACTTTTTTTGTGGCAGCTCAGATGATTTTGTGGCAAACAAGTCATAATTCGGTTTTTCATTAGCAGTCATATAAGAGGTATTTTTGCATGGGAGTTTGTCTACTTGTTTTTTTTTTTTTTTTTTTTATGTCAAAGGAGCAAGGAAGTTATTGTTTGCCATCACAGAACTAATGGCATTTGAATGAGACATTTACTCATAAAATGAAAGGAACCAGATTTTGAACTCAAATATAAAGTGCTAAGAGATAAACATGATGATGAAGGGAGGCTGTGTCTGTTGACGCTCTATCATCACAAAGTATTGCCCTCTTCTACCTGCACTGTCCGCATCTTTGTGTTGCGATGGGAACGGGGTCACTGAGGTTATGTATGGGGGGTGTAATGGAGGTCTGTCCTCTCTGGGGAAGTCAGATTACCTGAGATACCCCGTTGTTTTTTAATTGTATTTAATGTATGTTAGAGAATTATGCTAAAAAATTTTATATGTCCCAATGTCTCATTTCTGTATCTGTGCTGTAGTAAAATAATAATAAAAAAAAATCTTCAAATGCATAGAACTTTTAAATGTATATATAACATTAATGTAATGCTTGTTTCAGAATGGCTTTACCCCACTGTACATGGCTGCACAGGAAAACCATCTGGATGTGGTGTGCTTCCTCCTGGAGAACAACTCCAGCCAGAGCATTGCCACAGAGGTTTGTGTGTGTGTGTGTGTGTGTGTGTGTGTGTGTGTCTGTCTGTCTGTCTGTCTGTGTGAGTCTTTTATTGATTATTAAGGTGAGCCGGAGTGACCTTGAGCAGTTCACAGATAAGTGCTTCCTACTCCTCACATCCTTTTTTCTCACAGTATACAAATATATATAATAGTAAAAGTGTTGAGGTTGGTAAGATTTTTAATGTTTTTGAATGTAGTCACTTATGCTTACTTAGGATGTATTTATTTGAACAAAAACGTAGTAAAAACAGTAATTTGTGAATTATTGCATATAGATATTTAATAATATTGTACTTTAAAATAAATATTTTAAAATGTAATTTACTCCTGTGATCCTGAAAAACTGAATTTCAGCATCCATTACTTCAGTCTTCAGTGTTGCATGATCTTTCAGAAATCAGTCTAACATGGTGATCACTTTTTAATATTATCAATGTTAAAAGCAGTTCTGCTTAATTTTTTGTGGAAAACATGATACTTTTTTTAAGATTTAAAAAAAGTTTATGTCTTTAAATAAACAAAGTATTCTTTGAAACAAGTCTTGCAGACCCCAGTCCTTTATTTTACACTAGTGTTAACAAATGGTATTGTATATATTGTAAAACAAAATACAGTAATAAATGTAAAATGAGGTATATGAATTAATAATTGAGCCTGTTTGTCTTCCTCTCTTTAGGATGGCTTTACGCCGTTAGCCGTAGCCCTGCAGCAGGGTCATGATCAGGTAGTTTCTCTGTTGTTAGAGAATGACACGAAAGGTAAAGTCCGTCTGCCTGCACTCCACATCGCAGCCCGCAAGGACGACACCAAATCTGCAGCTCTGCTTCTTCAGAATGACCACAACGCGGATGTCGAGTCCAAGGTAAGTCCATTACTCACAATTTTTTCTCTCTCTCTATCACTAAATCTTACCGAAACAGCAATTTGCTGGTCAAATATATGTATTAAATATATGTATACACACACACACTTTCCTTCACTCACATCTTTTGACATAATTATTTTATAATGTAATCAAGAGCAGTTTATCATATGCTCTATATGTTTTGCTTTTAAATGTGATTTGTAACTCCTCTAACTCACTCACCCACACTTAGTACTGTCTTTAGATGTGTCTTTTGTTTCTTTGTTTTTGTTTACCTGTCAGTGTTCACTAACTGCCCATTCTCTCCTTTCCTCACATCTCAACGTAGATGATGGTGAATAGAACGACAGAGGTATACCCATGATAAACATTAAGCTGTTGACCCCCACCTCCACCCCTGCTTTGCCTAGAACACCCCCTAGGGTTGCTCCCACCCTTGTTGTACCATCTCTATTTTTGTATCATTTCCTGTTTTCTCTTCTCTTATTCGCTATGTGCCCTCCCTCTCTAGGGATGGAGGAATGAGACCATGCTTTGGGTGGAGGGCTGAAGCATGCTTTGATTTCTGCAGCTACAGGCCGGGGTTCCACATCTAAACATTCAGTTTTCTGATTGGTGAAAAGAGTTTTGTGTCAGTGGTGGTGTGTGGTTGCTAGTACTGTTGTTAATATTGGTAAATAGAAACTGTTGGTTCAAGTGTTCCAGTTTTTATAGCTCGCTGATGAGATATTGCTGTTTGTAGAGAGGTTTTCACAAAAGGTTATCTCAACATGTGACGTAAAATAGCACTAGATCTAGGCTACTTTTGCTGGACAATATGTAGATCAAACATGATTGTTATAGTTCATATTTAAGGGACACCATTATATCAAAACAGGAGTTTTGTGGATTTTAGTCACAAAAATAACTTTAGGCAATTTAATTTAATTTAATTTTTCTCTTACTGAAAACAGGCCAAAAATATTGATCTTGTCCTCCAAAATATTTATTTTTGTCCAATTAAATGCTCCCTTTCACTTATAATTACCACCACCTTCATTTTTCAGTCATCAATTGATTGTGAAAGAAATAGCTAGAATTTAATAATTTGATGAGTCTATATTACAGGAATTAAAAGTCCATTTGTCAAACCATTTAATGGAGTCTTAAAGACCTATAACAGTATAAAATATAGTATAAAATATTCACAAACTTTTTGTTTTTGCAACAAAACTATTTACTATTTAACTATTATAAAATATCTGGCTTGATTTTCTTATGCCAAGCAAGAATCACTGCAGTGCAGTACTGTGTGAAAAGGTTTAAAATGTTTGTGAAAGTCCATCTGGCCTTTTGGAGATGAAGAGAAGAGAATTCATTAGAATTAGAGTATTGCATAGTACAAAGGTCACTTCACTGGCACATCCTGCTACTGTAGAAGTGAGAAAATAGTACATTTTAAGTTTGACCTTTTAAACAGCTTTTATTACTAACTGGATGTAGCATGTTGTTTCTTTGAGCATTAGATGTTGTGAGACATCTATTCATTTGGTTTGGCTGTGAAAGAGGAACCCAGCTGGCCAGCTGCAGAGATGAAATTGTCTGGTAGTTTAGTCCTTCCTCCCTAGGGCTTGTGCATGGGCCTTTAGACAAATACCTCCCTCGGTTTCAGTGAAACAGCTGGAAATCTTGCAGTTTAGAATTGTTGCGATGTTGCAAAAAGAATCTGCACATGTGCATGGTCAGGTTTGCACACACGGCAAGCAACAGCAGTTTGGCCGTGTAGATTTATAGTTCACAGTGTTGCATGATAGAGAACATTGCTAAATTGCAAACTAACAACCACATGTAAAGAGCAAAGTGCCATGTCCATGAATTTAAAGCATTTAAAGAGTGTTCGGAGTGAATAGAAATGTGAATGCATTGATCATGATGACTGTATGGCGGTAATCTATGAGAATGTTTATTCCGTTCTCCCCATAGGTGACAGTATGTGTTGTCGCTTGTCTAGAGTTAGTTCTGTAAATATCATAGTCTATTAGTGTACAACTGGAAATGTTTAAACCCCCACTGTTTTTCCATTCACACCTGTGGCTAATAATTGCAATAATTCCCCTCAAACTGGGTGGAGCCCTGTTCCCTTGGAGATGAGGGAGCAAACAGAGCCGCGCAGGGAAGGGCTATGCTGAGCACCACCTGCTTTGTGTCGGATTATTGGCTAATTGAGATGGAAATCTCTATGACTGGAAGGCCTTTGTTGCAATGCAGCCTACCGGACACCTCCATCTCGCTTTGACAGCTGTGTTTCATATTCAAAATGTTCTTATATTATATAAAGAGTTTATTTTCGATGTAACACTTAGATCCATTGTCATTTACTTTTGAGTTTTTATTGATGAAATGTAAAGAATACAAATTAAATTATTTGTGATCATTTGTAATGGGACTATATAATTTCATTTAACCATTAAAGAGAGGATCATAATTAGTAGTAAGAGAACAGAGATAATCCCAAGTCTAAGGAAGAAGTGGTAGCTAAATGGACTCATAAATAATTGTTTTAACAATTCTGTTCTTTGTCTTTCTTGTCATCAGAGCGGTTTCACTCCTCTCCACATTGCTGCCCACTATGGAAACATCAACGTAGCAACTCTGCTGTTAAACAGAGGAGCAGCAGTGGACTTCATGGCAAGGGTGAGATCACAGCACCATCTACTGTTTCGGTGGACCAATTTCAACAGATTATAGGGCAAACGATCCACCATAATCTGTTCAAATCTTCTCTTTGACCCTATGCTAATGCTTTGGAGTACACACTTTTGAATATATCATTCAGGGGAACTGATTCCCATTCAAAATGCACCAAGACTTGGTTTCACTATAACTATGCTCATGCAGTTCCTCTGATCATCAAATGGGGGCAGTATTGCATTAATGTTGTACAATACTGTCACCAAACTTGAGCCTAAAATGCTCTCCATAAGTGTTTTGATGAATGAGCTAAATGATCTGCCTAAGGCTCTTTGTGAGCGCACATGCTCACATGTGTATGTGTGTGTGTGTGTGTGTGTGTGTGTGTGTGTGTGTGTGTGTACGTCTGCCAAATTCCCTCTCGGCTGAACTCTCTAAACTGTCATATGGCCGGCTCAGTCCAAACAACCTCATGTATGAATCTGCTTCAGCCTGAGGGTCACATGCACATGGTCGCAATGCATCCCATATGCCATTCAGAATATTTTTTATTCTTTCACAGAAATATATATTATTGTTATTTCATACGTAGTTATTTTGATTTAATGTCTGTGGAGTGTGATTGTAACTGTAATTGTGATTGTGATTGTAATCTCTTGTCTCTGCTGTGTGTCTTATGGTGTTTGTTTGGGTTGCATACAGAATGACATCACTCCACTGCATGTGGCGGCTAAGAGAGGGAATGGAAACATGGTTAAGTTGCTGCTGGACCGAGGAGCAAAAATTGATGCCAAGACCAAGGTAACACACACACACACACACACACACACACACACACACACGAATGTATGCTGTACCACAAATTACCACAAATTACACTACCATTTAAATGTGTGGGGTCATTAAGATTTTTTTTTATGTTTTTGAAAGAATGTTGCATGAATTTGATCAATAAATAAAAACAAATAAAATAAAAACAGTAATATTGCAAAATATTTAAAATAACTATTTTCTGTTTTAATATATAATTCATACAATGCATGTAATGTATATATATGATGGCAAAGCTGAATGTTCATCACTAGTCTTCAGTGTCACACGACCCTTCAGATATTATTCAAATATGCTGTTTTGGTGCTCAAGAAACATTGCTTAATATAGTCAATGTTAATATTTTTGTGGAAACGTTTTTTTCAGGATTATTTTATTTTTCTTTTGAAATTTTAAAAGAGCAGCATTTATATGAAATAGAAATCTTTTTGACATTATCTCATCTCATATCATGATTGGAGTATTGTGCAGGCATTCAGGGAAATGCTCTTAAATGGTTTCGGTCTTATCTTTATAACAGAAGCTCCTCTGTTAATATTGGGGAATTTACGACAGGTGCTGCTCCTCTTACCTGCGGTGTTCCACAAGGCTCTATCCTTGCTCCAATTTTATTCTCACTGTATATGCTTCCTTTGGGGTCAATTTTTAAGAAGCACAATATTTAATTTCATTGTTATGCGGACGGTACCCAGATTTATCTGCCCCTGGAATCTGATAAGAGGGGCATGGATACTCTGTTGGCCTGTCTTGCTGATGTGAAGGCTTGGATGTCTATAAATTTTCTTCATCTCAATGAAAATAAAACTGAGATTATAGTTTTTGAATCCTCAGAAGCCTTTAGCTCCTCTTGTTTAGATTTCAGCCCGCTGTCCCCATTTGTCAAACCATCAGTGAAGAATTTGGGTGTGTTTTTTGATTGCTCTCTCAAATTTGACAAACAGATTAGTTCTGTGGTCAAAACCAGTTTTTTCATCTCCGAGTCCTAGCTAAGGTAAAACTTATTTCTTTCTTTTAAGGACTTTGAATAAGTGATTCATGCTTTTGTTTCAACAAGATTAGACTACTTTAACTCCCTTTATATGAGCATTAATCAGTCATCTTTGGCCCGTCTTCAAATGGTACAGAATGCCGCTGCCAGGCTTCTCACAGGTGTTCGAAAACAAGAACATATTACTCCAGTTTTAATTTCTTTGCACTGGCTCCCAGTCCCTTTCAGAATTGATTTTAAAGTGTTGCTACTGGTTTTTAAATGTTTAAATGGTCTTGCACCTGAATATTTGTCTGATCTACTCTCCATTCACAATCCAGTAAGGTCCCTCAGGTCATCCGATCAGAGACAACTAAATGTTCTGAGGGCTAGGTTGAAACTACGAGGTGATCATGCCTTCTCCATTGGTGCACCGAAAATTTTGTAACAGTTTACCTGTGTACATTAGAACTGCTACTACGGTTCATGATTTTAAGGGAAAGCTCAAAACATATCTATTTTCTTTAGCATTTAGTTAATTTGTGTATTTAGTGATCTTAAGTGTGTATAATTTGTATGCTGTAATTGGTTTTATTGAAGGTTTTGATATTTTGTTCAGCACCTTGGTCAACAGCTGTTGTTTTTAATGGTGCTATATAAATAAAGTTGACATTGACATTGACATTGACATTATAAATGTGTTGTCACGTCAATGAAACCCATTTCTGTCAATTTAATGCATCTATTTTGAATAAAAGTATAAATTTCTTTCAAAAAATCCTCAAAAATCTAATCTTACTGACCACAAACTTTTAAATCTGCAGCCATGGAAATGGACATGATATACTATTAGTATAGGAATAACAAGAAGAGACTTTTTGCCTAAATGAATCTATGATTCAGCAAGCTTCACCTTAAGGAAAATGTCAGGCAGCTTCTTAGGACGTTCCTGCAGTTATATATAGTAGCTCACCCTTTGACCTTTGACCTCAGTGATATCACAGATGAGCCCAAGCTTCAGAGAACATTATGCACCTTGTAAATTCTGTATGTCAGCATTAGCTTAGAATTCCTGTAAGGGCACGCAATACAATTTGGTGACTGAAAATGTCAAAATAAAATAAAATAAAATGAATATCAATAAATCGATAAATATATTTCAATAAATAAATCTTCAGTGTAGACACATTAGAAAAGGTAACTATCAGGCAAGATCCAAAGAAGTATGAACTGCAATACTTCATACTGCCTAAAGTTGAATAGCTTTGCAAAAAATATCAAGCAGGTCAGCATATAGTGTCAGTGGAGCATCTGGAGGTGCTGAGGTTTGTCTGTGGGATCAGCTGTTCTTAAGAGTATGATCTCAGAGGGTACTTTTTTAATATTATGTAACATTTTATCTTTGTGTTTGCCTTTGTGTGTGTGTATGTATGTAAAGGACGGTTTAACCCCTCTGCATTGTGGCGCACGCAGTGGACATGAGCAGGTTGTTGAGATGCTGCTGGACAGGGGAGCTCCCATCTTATCCAAAACGAAAGTAAGACCTCTGCTTCTCTGACCTCAAGAATTATTTAGCCTTTATGTGTGTGTGGATCTGTTTGATCACCCATAATTTCTGCACATGCCTAAGACTGCCCTCATGTGGCCATTATTTCTACAGAAGCGACATGTTTATCAGGCCCTCTTTGCTATCGCATTTTTCTCCTGACTGCAGGAATCTGGTATTTCACCATAGATTGTGGTTTTATGTGCCAAAGCAAGAGAGATTTCCTATCACACTTACAAGCCCCTCAAAATGATTTTTCATGTAAATTCATCAGTCCCTTAAAGCTGAGTGTAACCTTCCTCAAACACTGGCTTTCTTTGCACGTTTGATATTTTAAAGGGATAGTTCACCCAAAAATGAAAATTCTGTTATTAATTACTCACCCTCATGTCGTTCCAAACCCGTAAGACCTTTGTTCATCTTCAGAACACAAATTAAGTTACACAGTACATGACGCAAGCGCGTGGTGGCGAAAGCACTGATCCAGATCCGCCACACGCTTGCGTTATGTACTGTCGTGAACGCACGTCCACAAGAGAAACAGTAGAGATGAAAATGTGGAATAAAATCGTTATTTTTGTTTTCTTTGCGCAAAAAGTATTCTCGTGGGTTCGTAAAATTACAGTTGACAGACTGATGTCACATGGACTACTTTGTCGATCATCTTGGTACTTTTCTGGACCTTGATTGTGTAAGGACCCTTGCTGTCTATGGGAGGGTCAGAGAGCTCTCAGATTCCATCAAAAATATCTTAATTTGTTTTCCGAAGATGAACGGAGGTCTTACGGTTTTGGAACGACATGAGGGGTGAGTAGTTAATGACAGAATTTTTATTTTTGGGTGAACTATCCCTTTAAGGCTTTTAAAGTTTTGTGCAGAATAATCTGTTGTTCAGATAGCTGCGGTATTGAAATTACCAAATTGGTTTTGTACAGACTGTTAATGTAATTTCAGTAATCTCAATAGAAATCAATGCAATCAGGAATTTCATGTGAGGACGAAAGATTTCCCCAAGCAGTTGTCAAGTGAATTTGCAGCGTGACCAACAGACAGTTGCTTTACACATTGCTACACTACTGACAATATACAATGGACCCTTTTTGCTCATGTGAATGCTCTTTTATTTTAATCTATCACTAGTGGTCAACTGATGTATTGCCAAGGCTGATATTTTGACCAATGTGGAATTGGCATCTGTGATCTATTTTTTTATTTATTTATTTATTTTTTAATCTTTTTGGCCAATAGGTGTTACAAACTTTTATTTTGATAATGCCAGCATCTTCATGTCATATTTACTGTGTATTGTAAAATTAGCATTACCTGGTCTTTGGTCTTAATTTACAGTTAGTCATGTTTTATTGTTTATTAATGAAAAATACTATAATAGGATTACAAAATGATGAAGTTGCTAAAGTATAAATCTTTTTAATCAGTCTTTTTAATTTTTCATCAAATTCACATTTGTTTGTTTAAAATTTAGTAAATATTATATAAAATATATTGCAACAAGTGACTTATTTATTTACTTACTTTAGGTTTCTATCTTTAAAATCTTTGTGTGATATGATATATATTGGTTTTATAGCAGCCATCAGCCGTATCAGATTATCAGATTTTGCCATCAAAAAAATCCAAATTAAATATACCACTATCCATTAGCATTATTCTTGTTAAATGCTATTTTTTGGTTTGCTATAGAACGGTCTGTCTCCGCTGCACATGGCGACCCAAGGGGATCACCTGAACTGTGTCCAGCTGCTCCTTCAGCACAATGCTCCCGTGGATGATGTCACCAACGATTACCTGACGGCACTGCACGTGGCCGCTCACTGCGGACATTACAAAGTGGCCAAAGTCATCGTGGATAAGAAGGCCAACCCTAACGCTAAAGCCCTGGTGAGAGCAGAGAGAAAAAGAGAGCCATACACATTGAAATTTAGAAAATACCCTCTTGCTGTTTCCTTTCTCTCTACATTTCTTTCTTGGTGTGACTGGGTTCATTTTCCTGTGTTAACAGATACAGCTGTATGAATGTTAATCTCTCGCTTCACAATGCATGAGACAAAAACACAGTTGTGTCAGGGAGGGTGACACAATGCGAGCTTGTTGCCATAGTAATACTGAGACGTTCTTACGACAGTTTAAAAATAAACCTGAACCTTAGAAATAACTTGATTGGAGTTTAAAACAGTTTGTGTTTGTGTCTACATCAACAGAATGGTTTCACACCTCTTCATATTGCCTGTAAGAAGAACCGAATGAAGGTGATGGAACTGCTGCTGAAACACGGGGCATCACTGCAGGCAGTCACTGAGGTATGAGAGAAATATGAGGATTGAATGTTTATTGATAACTTATGTGATACGATACCATGAAAGCAATAAAAATGAGTTTAATGTTAATGTATATGCTTGGGAAACATAATAGCACAAGCTGTTTTGTATATGTTTCAATGTTTGTTTGTGTTTTGTTTGGTTGTTTTAGTCGGGGTTGACGCCCATCCATGTTGCTGCGTTTATGGGTCATGAGAACATAGTGAAACAGCTCACGCATCATGGAGCCTCACCCAACACCACCAACGTGGTACATTTTCCTCTTTAAGTACAGTGTCACTCACAGATACAGTATTTGTACTGTGAATCATTCTGTGAAACGTAACTTTTACTTTTGTAAATGCAGTTCTATCATTATAAACATTCTATCAGACATGGAATATCTTAATTTGTTAATACAGTATATTGCTTTGTGCAACTCAAGCTAAATTAACAAAATTGAAATTATATAAAATGATATATTATGTAAAAAATAAACAACATACAAAAATAAACTGATATTTAAGTGACTGGATGAACATATTTTTGTTTGATTAATTTTGTCAAGCATGAAAAAACAACAAATTATGAATGTTGAATGGGAGCCAACCTTTGAACTTGGCCCTGGGAAGACTCAAATGATTTCACTTCCTCTTCCCCATGTCATCCAAAATAACTGTTCTTCATAATTTTGAGTTGGATATTTTAAATTATATTGCTTTAATAAAATGTTTTTTCTTAAGTGTGAATGTAGTTTGAATGAAAAAATCAATACAAAGTTTACTTGTGGGAAAGTTTTGGTTAAAATGTATTAAAGAAAATATTATTTTCTTTATATTTAATAGAATCGATAGTGGCTATACTGGAATAATGAATAATAAAATTCATATCCTTCTTTAATTTTTTTTTCATTAAAAATATTCCATCACAAAATTATGATGTAATAATGAGTTAAAAATTAATTTTGAATTAATAAATTAAAGCTTACAACTCACAAGCGCTGCATCAAATATTTTGTTGTAGAGAGGTGAAACAGCTTTACACATGGCAGCAAGAGCCGGCCAGATTGATGTTGTCAGATACCTGCTACAGAACGGTGCTAAAGTGGACATCAAAGCCAAGGTGAGACACACACCTTAGCTCAAATTTGAATAAACCACTGTCCACATCTCACCACACACATGATTAGAACATGACAGATGAGCTTTTCAGTTTTGCCTACCATTGCTCTGCCTCTCTCTTTCACTCTCTATTTCCATAATGACAAATTCTAGGATGACCAAACAGCCCTGCATATAGCTAGCCGTCTGGGAAAATTGGAGATTGTGCAGCAGTTGCTGCAGAAGGGTGCATTACCCAATGCTGCCACCACCTCCGGCTACACCCCTCTCCACCTTGCCGCCCGTGAGGGTCATCAGGAGATAGCAGCTCTCCTGCTGGAGCAGGGAACATCCCTCTCTGCAGCAACTAAGGTGTGTGTGTGTGTGTGTGTGTGTGTGTGTGAGTGTGTGTGTGTGTGTGTGTGTGTGTTTGTACTGTATGACCAGCAGTGGGGTTCAAAAATCTGAGACCACATTGAACATTTGGAATTTAAATTCTAATTTAAATGATGATATTAGCAAAGTTTTAGGACTTTGAAAAATGTAACCAAAGAAAAGTTATGATGTAAATTGAAGAAAACAATACATCACCGTTTGGTGTCACTACAAGTTTTTTTTGTAAGAAATGGATATTCTTTTATTTAGCAAGTATGCATTAAATTGAACCAAATTCACAGTAAAGACATTTATAATTTTACGAATGATTTCTGTTTCAAATAAATGACTTTCTATTTATCATATACTCCTGAAAAAAATGTATCATGGTTTGCAGCATATTAGTCAGCATATTATAATGATTTCTGAAGGATCATGTGACACTAAAGACTGGAGTACTGGATGCGGAAAATTCAGCTTTGCCATCACAGGAATAAATTATAGTTTAAAATATATTAAATAGTTATTTTAAATAGTAATAATATTTCACAATATTACTGTTTTTACTTTTGATTAAATAAATAAAGAAACAAAGTGAACATTAGAGACTTCTGTCAAAATCATTTTCTGGACTCCACTATATGTGGTTTGTGCGCACACATATTGCTTTATTCTCCTTATTCTGTCATAATGAAAATAGCAGAACTATGCATCTTTTCTTTTCTTTTTTTGTTCTCTCTCCTTCTTTCATTACCACGTATTCAACCACAGAAAGGATTCACTCCCCTGCATGTGGCTGCAAAGTATGGGCAGTTGGAAGTAGCCAATCTTCTGCTGCAGAAGAAAGCTGCGCCGGATGCAGCAGGAAAGGTTGGTGAACAAATGCAAACATTATGCACACGATAACATGCACAAGCACATACAAATATGCCCATTTATGCATGGTGGTTTACATTTGTTTACATAACACAGCTTGGTCCTGTCCCAAAATTTGATGTGGACTTCACTCATGCTTGTTCGTGTGGTGTCCCATTTGTCATTATGATTCAAAAGTCAGAAAAAAAATAGGGCATTGGTAAAACATTTACTATGATGTAATGAAATATTTGTGTTTAAACTACTTATAAAAAATGGTCAGAGAACATTATTTTAAATAAAACAGCTATTTTTGAATTGCCTTCAGTGAAGAAAAAGGATTTTATAGCCAGATGGTGTAGTTACAACATCGACTAGCAGGGGCTAACTGGGCCAAACGAACCAGCCAAACCGTGATGCCTTAGACCACAAGGGCCGAGGGCGTCATTTGGGACAGGGCCTTCATTTGTCTTCGTCTTTCAATCTGTGTCAACCTTTCACCAAATGGTTCCTCCTCACTATTCTTGCACTACAAAGTATGACTGTCATAACTAGCTTTATTGAGAGATTCACAGAGCTGACAAATTCTGTAGATTTTCCTGTGTCATTAAGTCACCTGTGCTGTCATGAGGGCCTGGTTTCCTTAACATAGATTATGCTTTTTAATTAGTACAACAATGCAGATATGAAAATACGACACAGAAGCTTAAAAGAGTAGGTTACCCAAAAATTTATTTTTTGCTGAAAATGTACATGCCCTCAGACCTTTTGGTAAAAGATTCTGAGAAATTTAGGATTAGATCACTTGCTCTCCAGTGGATCCTCTGCAGTGAATGGGTGCCGTCAGAATGAGAGTCCAAACAACTGATAAAAACATCATAATAATCTATAATTAATCCACACGAATCCAGTCCATCAATTAATGCCTTGTGAAGTGAAAAGCTCCATGTTTGTAAGAAACAAATCAATCAACCCATCTTTTAACTTTAGATTTTTGCTTACGGTTAAAATATGAGTTATTATGGACTCATGTTTTGGCCAGAAGCAACGGTCTAAAGTTAAAATATCTTAATGATGGATTTGTTACTTACAAACACGCAGCTTTTTTGCTTAACGAGACATTAATTGATGGACTGGAGTTGTGTGGATTTTTATGATGTTTTTATCAGCTGTTTGGACTCTTATTCTGACGGCACCCATTCACTGTAGAGGATCCATTGGTGAACAAGTGATGATTAATGCTAAAAAACACATCTACATCTTTAATGGTCTGAGGGTGAGTAAATTTTCATAAAATGTTCATTTTTGGGTGAACTATTCCTTTAATCTGTGTTAAAGAAAGACACACTCATCCCATGAAAGTGTTTTTTCATGTCATACTATGTGTGAACTCATGCTGCTAGCTTAATGTGGTTTGCTGGGATTTCTTCCCTCTAACTTTAACATGGTGTGTCTGTGTGTATGTGTGCGTGTGTGTGTGTGTGTACACCTACCATGTGCACACTCATGTACTGTATGTGCTGACATACATGCATGCGTCCTGTGTATGTGTGTGTGCATGTTGGTGTTTTGTGATTGTGCTGGGGTGTGTGTGTGTGTGTGTGTGTGTGTGTGTGTGTGTGTGTGTGTGTGTGTGATTGTGCTTGGGTCTGTGTGTATATTATAGACTGGGTTAACACCGCTGCATGTGGCTGCTCACTATGATAATCAGAGAGTGGCTCTGTTACTGCTGGACCAGGGAGCATCTCCTCATTCTGCTGCGAAGGTACACACGCACTCTCCAACCCATCGAGGCTGGGTTGCTGGATTAACCCTTCCGTGCTGTTTGCCATTGAAATCTAGTGTAGCTATTATTGACCTTACACAATCACATCTCAAGAGTCACAATGTGCTGTTTGTGACTTTGTTGCCATGTACAAATCACATCTGTGGAGGAAGTCTAAGGATGAAAAGTTGATGTTAAATTGCAGGAAATCTGATAAACTCTAAGTAAATTAAACTAAATTAACTCAAATTGACACACAACAGCACGGAAGAGTTGTTAAACAGGCTGTATTCTAACACTGAGCTCTGCGAAAATCATTTTTTTAACCATTATTTTTATTTTGTGGTCCAGTAAACAATGCATAAAAACAAGAAAAGTTTACCTGAGAAACAAAGTTTTTTAAAAAATGTGTCTTGCATAAAGTATGTTTTTCTTACCCTGCGTTCAAATAGCTTTTATTCTTATTTTAAGCAAATCTCACTAAATTTAGTTTGGAGTTCGTAAATGGACATGGTAATGGGAAAAAATATGACTGGAGGAAAAAAAAAAGAAGAATGCTTTTGCATTTGCTCGCAAAAGTTTTCTGCTGTTTTTTTTTTGTTTGTTTAATTAGCTATTTTTTTCTATGATTTTGCCTTTTATTTAGATATGCCAGTGTACAGCAAATGCAAAAGCACTGAAATATAATTTTTCCTGCAATCTCATATTTTTTTTCCATCATCATGTCCTTTTAGCGACTCTGCATGCTTGATTAATGTTAAATAAAAAACAAAAAAAAACTTCTCAGATAAATTGATCTTATTTTAGCATTTTTAGAAGTTTTTATAGAAAACAAGATGAAAATAAGGATTAAGTATATGATTTTGCAATTCCAAATTGGCTTGCATTTTCCCAGAGTTATCTAGAGTCATAATAAAGTAGTCGTCATGGTAATAGGCTAGGAATTTAAAGGGAGTGAAGTGCTTGGTTGCTTCTTAAAGTCTCTGTTTTGCTAAATTTGAGAAATCCTGATTCATTTGTGTACTCAAGAAAAGTACTAGGGAAAAAAAAGAAGAAAAGATTATTGCATGCCCGCATAGTATTTCCATTTTAAAAAATTCAGTATCTTTGCATCTTGTTTCTCTCTCATTCTCTGTAGAATGGCTACACACCTCTTCATATTGCAGCTAAGAAGAATCAGTTGGAGATTGGGACAACGTTGCTGGAATATGGGGCGGAGTGTAACACAGTGACCCGTCAGGGCATCAGCGCCATCCACCTCGCTGCACAGGAGGGCAGTGTGGACCTCGTGTCCCTGCTGCTCACCAAACAGGCTAATGTTAATATGGGCAATAAGGTAAACATACTTACACATCCATATTACACGTGCACACGGTTGAAAATTATTATTAGTTTGACTCACAGTGTGTGTTTGTGAAACAGAATGGTCTCACGCCGCTGCACCTGGCTGCACAGGATGACAGGGCAGGCGTTGCTGAAGTACTGTTGAACCATGGAGCAGAAATTGATGCCCAAACCAAGGTCAGGGTTCAGGTTTTGTGGTGTTTCCATAGATTACAGGTTCATTGTGGACTGTACTGCATGTCTGCATCAGTGTCTAATATTCTCTTGTCTGTCATATTCTCCTAATAGAGTGGTTACACTCCGTTGCATGTGGCTTGCCACCATGGCAACATGAAGATGGCCAACTTCCTGTTAGAGAATCAGGCCAAGCCTAATGCCAAAACAAAGGTGAGTCTGTTTATAGCTTGTCAAAAGATATTTAGAAATATTATCTTGTTTTGCATGTAAATTGACTCTCTTTCTCTGTCGTTCTGCGCATAGAACGGTTATACACCTCTACACCAAGCAGCGCAGCAAGGCCACACCCACGTCATTAATATGCTGCTTCAGTATGGAGCTTCACCCAATGAGCTCACAGTGGTGAGTACTGAGGCATGCTGGGAATATCTGCTTCACTCAGCAAGATGTCAACCTTGGTTAGCAGTGTACTGTAGGCACACACTCACATATACACACATACACTACTGTTCCAAAGTTTGGGGTGAGTAGGCTATGATTTATTTATTTTTTTTAAGAAACAATACTTTTCTTAAACAAGGATGAATTAAATTAATCAAAAGTCACAGTAAAGGCATTTACGATAAATTACCTTTAATATAAACACACATCTCACTCTTTTATGCTTATAATACCTTTCATATGGTACATATGAAATCCCTCATATACAGATGTGAAGTCTTTTTTTGTGTGTGTTTGTGTGTGGCAGAATGGGAACACAGCTCTCTCCATCGCTCGACGACTGGGGTACATCTCTGTAGTGGACACGCTGAGAGGAGTTACAGATGAAAACCTCACTGCCACGGTAACATATTCAACCTGCGCCACCATCTGCATCCTGACCTACTTCCATCAACATCCTCTACCTTCAATGTCCACAATTACCATAGAAATTAATACCAGGCAATTTGTTTTTATGCAATTTGCATTCTGAATCAAATCCACACCAACCAGCCACATCATGTTAATCACTTCTGAGCAAAGAATTTAATTCAGAACTTCATTTCAGAACTGTAAGCCATGTTATGTTTTTTTTTTTTTAAATTACACTTCAAATTGAATTTTGAATATACTATTTTTCAGCCGTTATTGGATATTTAGTCATTCATGTTGTTTTTTTTCTATTAAGATTAGTTTTGCCATCATCTAATGCCAAAGTTAAAGTATACCTTTAAAAGCAGTAATAATTTAATAACACTCTCTAAATTAATATGTATTTTTCATTCTGTACATTATAATGTTGTGATGCCTGAATTCACTTGTACAATTAAAATGATTTATTTTAGTTTTTTACTGTTATATTTTTAATGTATTTGAACAAAATAGTATAAAATTTAATATTAATGTTATAATATAATTTTAATTAGAAAATTGACATTTATAATATAATATTATAATATAATTTAACATTCCTATATATTTATATAATATATTGGTTATCAGCAATAAAAGTAATTTTCGGCTTATCGTTATAAGCCAGAATTTTTACATCTGTATTATGTCATTGATTTTAAAAACAAGTTGTATGTCATATTATGAATATAATTGTCAATTTCATGCTATTTATTTTCATGGAAGTTTGAGTATCTCTAACTCATATTTTGCATACTGTCCATTTTTGACCAGCCTGTAACTGAGAAACACAAGATCAATGTCCCGGAGACCATGAATGAGTTCCTCGACATGTCTGATGATGAAGGTAAAGCTGACTAAGTGCTGATCTAAACACACACACACACACACACACACACACACACACACACACACACGCACACACACAGTTTCACTCTTTCTTGGTGAACTATATTGGTTTATACTGATGTAAAGAACTCTTTACTCTGCTGTGACCATTTGCACACTGAGTCAGTGAGGCAGTTGTTAAAATATTGTTTATATTTTATATTCAAATAGTTATTTTGACAGCTGCTCACTAGCTTGCACCATGATCACTGGGCTAACACTATCTGCCTTCATTATTCTGTGTGTGTGTGTGTGTGTGTGTGTGTGTGAGAGAGAGAGAGAGAGAGAGAAATGGCGAGAGAGAGCGTGTACATTTAACCTATTGCTGTGTGTTGTATGTATGTTGACAGCTGTGAAAGATCATGAAGCACAGGCTGATGGGGAAGAAGGTACACACTTCTGCAGTTCTGTTTTTTCCTCCCCTTTTTAATCATCCCTTGCTTCACGCACACACTCGCTCGGCTTAGATGTGTTCCTCTCGCCTGGCTTTGCAGTGCGCTGTGTGTTTCGTCTGTATGCACATAACCAGAGTGTGACTGCTGTGATTTCCTGTCTATGCCGACTTGACACTAACACACAGTTTTTTTTCATAGTTATAAAAACATATTTACAAATGCTCACACATAGAAACACAATAACAGATGCCTACAAAAGCCTGTATGTGACTCATGCAGTTGCCTGGGATACAGTGAAGCTGGTGTCAGGAGGAGAAGAAAACGCTCCACGTGTTGACTATGATGCCAAACTCTCTCTCTATTCTCCTGGTGCAATGCTGAAATATATATGAGCTTGATGTCCCTCATTGCACCCTCGCCATGGTTACTCGGAGGGATGAGGGTATACGGTTACCATGTGTGTCAGCAGATACGCTCACAATGCCGCAGGTGACACTGACTTGGCCCACAGGTGTCACCCCTCTACCTGAGAGCGAGAGAGACATGCAAAATAGAGAGGGATAGAGAGATAGTCTTGGAATATGACAAAGCAGTAAAATGCTGAAGTCTAGTGTTGAAACTGCTGTCTTTGCAGTACGCTGCGAGGTAAAGTGTGCATTAGTGCATGTGTGTGCGTGTATTAACAGCAGATGCCTATAATAGATCCATAGGTTATCCTGGAAGTTATCTGTGTAATCCCATTAAGCTGTGCATGTAGGTTTTACGTCAGTCAGAAGCAATGAACACTGCACCTTTGATCCCCGATCTGAATTTGTAACTCATACAGCTGTTTGTTGTCATATTATGGTGTAGTCTGACTACTGACATTTTTTTTTTTTTATATTGCGCTAATTATATTTGCTATACCCTAAACCTAGTCCTTCCTTGCAGAAACTTTTTGCATTTATAGATTTTAATTAAGATTACTACATTTACAGGGTTCCTAGACTTTCTAACCAGTGTTATTTTAGTATTATTTATACATAATACTTTTAAAAATAATTTTTGATTAATTTTTTATATTAATCTTTTATTTATTATTATTTATTTTTATATATTAATATTTTGTTTTCAGTTTTCATTTTAATTTTAGGTTAATTTTTTGTTAATTTATTAGCTTTTGTTGTTTTAAAATATTGCTATTTAGCTTTAATTTAGCTTTATTTCCATTTTAGTCTTAGTTGTTTTTAGTAGTAATTTTTGTGTTTTACCTTAAACTTATTTCAGATAGTTTACCAAGGCAACATTTCTAATTTTCATTTAATTTTTCAGCCAATGAACTTCCATGATTTTTCCATGACTGTACCAGTTGTTTGTGATGACTGGATAGTGATAATTTAAAAATAATTTATTTCATATAGATCATTATCAAAAAGAGTATTTTCTTTCATTTTGAATGGATAAAAACAGTTTCAAATCACTTTTAAATAAAATCATAATTATTCAAAAGCTTAGCTTTTTAAATTGCCTATATAATTTTACTGTCATAAATATAACATTTATAGAAATTTTACCTTTTATTTATTTTTCCTTTTTTACGATTATGTATTAAAATTGTTTTTACATGATTATTCCAGGTCTGGAAATTACACTTTTAAAATTCCCTGACATTTTTCGGGGGTGTGGGAAACCTGTATTAAGCAGTTTTCATTATTTTATCATTTTATCACAGTGTAGTCAGTTTATTATCTTAATGGTGACATTTCATATATTAAAAATCAAAGCCTGATGCGTCCCACAAACGTCCAGGAGCACAGTGCCTAGTTCAGCAAATTACACACATGGTTAAAAGGAGATGTTGTGTGCATGCACTGTAAGTACAGTACTTAGAAGGGGGTGAACTTCCTTACAGTAATGTAATGTTCTTTAGCACTTTGTAATGAGTTTCATGAAGTGACTCTGAGTGTGTGTCTGAGGAGACCTTGACATTAGCTGATAAAAGACAACATTTATCTGTCTGAGCAACTTTCCCTACATATACACACACTTATTATGTCTTATGATGCTATATTAGACAGGACACAGTTTTTTTTATATATAATTTAGATTCAACCCTTACACAGACTCTGGGAGAAGTGTTAGTTTTGTATTTTGTATATACTATTAAGTATTTATTAATATTATAAATTAGATTTTAATTTATTTTCAGGTTTCATTTTAGCATTAGTGATTTTGTTTTATGCCTTTGTTTCTTTAGTTGTCAGAATCTGTTAGTTGCCAAGGCAGCACTTAAAATTTTGTTTAGATTATGTTGTTAACAATAACAACACTGGCACAGACCTGATAACTTTGTAAGATTCAGGTGTGGATTTCAGTCTGAAGGCCTGAAATTGGGGCTTGTCAACACCTATGATTAGATATAATGCAACGCATAACATGATTCGGATATGAGCATTTCAAACAGTGACCTCAAGACTCCTCACAGGTCAACAGGTTTCTTTGTGTTTGTGAGGAGATTTTTAAATATTTGACCCTCAGAGGTACAGCCAAACCAGAACACGCATATATTTAGAAAAGTGCTTGCACTGTCTCCCTTCATTCTCTTGAGAGAACTATGTTGACTGTACCTGGTGTCTTATTACCACCTTGCACTTGCTGCTAGACCTGCAAAATCTTGCAATAGCAATACACACGCACTGAACCTGCTCTGTTTCTGCGCGCGCGTGTGATGAGTGTGTGATGAGTGTGTGTGTGTGTGCGCAAGGCTGGAGAGAGAGCAGACTCAGAGCTCCCCTGACATGTGAGAGTGCAGCTTTGGTAGATCCTCCTTCGCTTGACCCCAGGCTGCCTTGTGATTTAACTTTTACCGGGCGAATGAACGGATGTAAGTCTCGCACATCCAGAGAGTTCTGGTCGACTCTCACATGACCACCCCGAACAGAGTCCTCAGCATCAGTCTTTTTCTCGGAGGATACAGGCTTCATCTGAGAACTGATCAAATAATCGGAGGAATACGCTAATAACGGATATATCTGTGTCGGAGTGGGATATGGCAGCGCTTTTATGTGAGTGTTGATAGGACTGTCGCTGTGTGCTCAGAATACTGCGGTGTTTTGAGGCTCTGCTGCATGCAGCGTTCACCGGCTGCTCGGGTATATTATTTAAATATGCACTTTTGAAACTCAGAATGGCGTCAAATACAGTGTCTTCTGACTTCAGACAGGGTGATCTTTTAGTCTTTGTCATGACTGTTCGTTGTCATTAAGCGGTTATTTCGGTACCGGAGTAGAGGGGTATTAGCGAGCCGGTTAGGGACGCGGAGGAGTTCAGTAGCGGGAGGGGAGGGGCTGCAGCACGGGGAGAGAGGACGAGCGAGAGCCGCGGTTGTGAGAGATACGAAAAAGATGTTGGCTGTGTCTCAAAACCTTCAGAGCTGCCTACCTAGACGTCCTTTTATGCAACATAGGCGAGTCCTTATCTTATAAATATAACGACTGTCCGAAGCCTATCGAGCTGTCTGCCTAGACAGCGCTGAACGTCTGCGATAATGTCTAGCTGGACAGCTAACGCACCCGTTGCTTTCTAGAAGTGTTTTATGATAAAAACCGTTACAACTGAATATTTTATTAAACTAGAGAAAACAACAAAACTGTTTTGCTGGTTTAAACAGGTCGTCAAGGCTATCTGATCATCTTAAAAGTGCCCCAAAACCCATTTGTGACCCTGGACCACAAAAAAAAAAAAAAAAGTCTTAAGGATCCATTTTTAAAAAAATTGAGATTTATACATCATCTGAAAGCTGAATAAGTAAGCTTTCCATTGATGTATGGTTTATTAGGATATGACAATATTTGGCTGAGATACAACTATTTGAAAATCTGGAATCTGAGGGTGCAAAAAAATCTAATTATTGAGAAAATCGCCTTTAAAATTGTCCAAATGAAGTTCTTAGCATTGCATATTACTATTAAATTAAGTTTTGATATATTTACGTTACAAAATTTACAAAATATCTTCATGGAACATGATTTTTGGCATAGAAGAAAAATCGTTAATTTTGACCAATTCAATGTATTGTTGGCTATTGCTACAAATATACCCATGAGACTTATTGGGTTTGTGGTCCAGGGTCACATTTAACTAGTCAACGGACTAGCTAACCATCTTAGGTGTCTTTTAACTTGTTTGTTTGTTGTAATTAGACAATAAAACCAGATACAAGCAGTCATATTTATGAAAGTGTTATTTGAAAACCTAATTTATGAAATTCAGTTGTGTACATATATATATATATATATATATATATATATATATATATATATATATATATATATATAATTTTTATTGTCATATTATTATTACATGGTACCTGCTTTTAAAATAGCTTGGTTTAAGCATGGTTTAAGCTGGTCTCCCAGTGTGACCTGCATGAAAATGGCCCAAACCCCTCTAAAACTACCAAACAGTCCATGCTGAGAGACTAGCAAACCAGCCTTTGCTGGTTTTAGCTGTTTTTTTTTTTTTTAATCAGGTTTAAGAAACTCTTGGGAGTGTGATGGAAACTTGCTTCATAGCAGGAGGTGCAGTGGTGTCTGATGCAGCAGAACAGTTGCTCTATATGTCAGTGAAATATCGCCTCCTAAGTTTCTGTTATTCATGGTGGGACAGAAAAACACCCAGGTGTTACGTGACATAGATTAATAATCTAGAAGCTGCGAGCTGGATGTTTGCGTGACGCAAGAAGACCGTGTGGTCCGGTTGGTTCACCCCACAAGAGATGAGCTACAAATTATTGCCATTGTGCGTTCGAGCAAGACACTTAACCTCCAATAGCTCTATCAGGACCGTCTTGGCAATAAGTATACTGTAAGTCGCTTTGGGTTTTATTTAATTAGAGCAATGTGGGGGGAACTAATTGCCGCAGCTGCTGATAGGTCACCTTACCAGTTCACCTTCAAGTGAGCTCACCTTCAGCCTGTCTCATCCCTGCAGGTGAAGATGCAATGACCGGCGAGACTGAGAAGTATCTTCGGCCACAGGACCTGAGGGAGTTAGGGGATGACTCCCTGCCGCAGGAGGGGTACATGGGTTTCAGTATTGGAGCCCGCTCTGCCAGGTAACAGAACTCATTTACATTTTATGTACTGATGCTTGCTTGTTTGTGAAGCTGTTTGTACCTTAAGCTGGTTCTCTATGAGTAGCAAATATATATGGAGTTGCAAGTTATTATGGCATGAGCGGATGGCTTTTTGGAGGTGTTTAGATGGATGATTTGGATAGGTTTAGGTTGTGCTGTGGTGTTCAGCTGGTCTTCTCTAAAAGTGTTACTACTGTCTTTGTATATTGGCTTTTAGTCTGCGTTAATAAAAATGCTTCAAGAAGAGAAGGATGGTAGAAAACAGATGAGGAATGAGGGATAGTTAAATCCCGGTCAGATTCATTGTGCATTCAGTGCTGTCAGTCTTCATATCCTCTTGTTTATTGGAAATAAACACTGGGATTTTAGTTCTCTGGAAACTGTTCCCACTACACAAATTCAACTCACCATGTGTCATTCAAGTTAAAGTGTGCATGACACAAGTGTTTTGAGATGACAGATGAAACTATGAAAAATTGTTATGCAAATAATAAGAGAAAAACACCTGTTGTACTTTTAGTGCAGACATTAATATTTTACAGTATTTAATATTTAAGAAGAGGTTACATCATGCAGCTATGCCACTTCAGCCAAAACTTATGTTCTACAGCTGGGCGACTTTTGCAGAATTTGTAACTGTAATTTGTGCCTCTGATTTTTATCAAATACAAAAACATCAAAATGTTTTAAAGTAACAAAGGAGTACTAAGTTGATGTTGAAACTGAGATATTAATACAATGCACAAGATGAAAACTAAATGAAATATATTGTAAGATAATAGACTTTGTAAAAAGGGTTATGACTAAGTTTATTTTAGCTTTAGAAAGAACAGTACACAAAGTGGACGCTTGGTCACTTCATGCGTTTTGTTTGATCAGATTTGCTATGCATTTGGGTGTGTGTCCATTTTCTAACTTGAAATTTAAAATTTTTATGTAAATTTATATGTGGCCTGTACAACCTAATGCATTGATGCTGGCCCATATTGGTGGGCGATATGACCAAATTGAGTTCTTTATCATGACTTATTGTGCTTAATAACTCTATTTAACATCATGCATATCTTGTTCTGTATTTTCCCATTCATGCATGTTTCTTTATCACTCTTATGCGTCAATAACCATAAAGAGTACTATGCAATGCAGATATATATTTACATACCGCAAAATAAACAATATAGCAAAACCTCTTATGAAAGACACTTTAAACTGTCATCACAATACATATCTTCATAAAGCCCAGCCCTATTGGCCTAGCTGTGTGTTGTTGCATCTAATAACTGGTTTGGTATTTACATATCCTCTATTTATGTTCATATAGATATCTGATTAGGAAAATGCAAGTGACCAAGTGTAAATACCTGCATAAAAGATGCTCAGATGGCCAATTTCAGGCTTAATGTTTTGTTAATAAATCATAATCAAATGGATCTTTACATTCATAGCAAACATGGTGTCCTTTTAAGTACCATCATCCATATAACCATATGCCAAATCTGATCAGATCACAAAATTATATTAAGTTGTATTAAATTGTCAGAGAAATCTAAAATGCTGTTGTACTCCTAAAGGTACAATGCTTTTCTAAAATGGTACCTTAGAGTTCCTTATGTTATAATTGTAAGTTGTAAGTTTATGAGAAAAGTTTAAGGCAGAAGACGCACATCTGTGGTGTTTTGTGCTGAAGTACATCCCGTTCTCTCATTTATAAGGTCATTATCTGTTTATCGTGGCTGATGGATGATGAGAATAGCAGGTGAGGGAGAGGTGGGACACGAGAATGGAAAGGTACCACTCTTGTCATGCGAGCATTATGTGGCACAATGGAGCCTGATTTGCTCTTGTTGTACAGGACAGTGAGTTCTGATTGGCTAGCTTTTGTGTGCCAGTGGTTATAGCGTTCGAGGACAGGGAATAAATGACTGAAAACAATTACATCATCACCGGGAAGGGAACGCTGAGTGATAAAGTGGAAAGTGCGTGACTCTGTTTGTGTGAACGTGAAGGTGTGATCTGATGGATGCAGACCTTCAGTCTCTTATCGGCTTTAGTTATGATGGATTGTTTGAATTGATCGTTTCAGTTTTGTGCTCAGAACTCTAGTGTAGCTCAAAGGGAAGAATTAGCTTTATGGTTTGCTGCATTTGGATATTGACACTGTGGCTTTCTTGCACAAGAGGCATTAAATAGTCAAATGTGAGTCAAATTAGCTGTATAGATTATTGGTATAATTACGTCATTTGCAAAGTACTCAGTATCCCAGCTGCTTAGCCAAGGTAAGACACACTGTTTCATGTCTGAAAATAAGTTTTCATCCCTGTAGAAATATTTTTGCTATTTGGATTGTTACTGTTGGAATTTAGATGATCTCATGGATAATATTCTACCGTACAGAGCTTCATATTTTCTGCTTCTTTGTTTTGTTTACATCAGCCTGGCATTGTTTGCTCTTACATAGGGCTACTAATGTTGAGTGTTTTTACAAAACGCTCACCCAGTCCTGTCTAGGAGCACAACACATGCTGTGGCAGAGCCTCAGTGCCATACTTAACTCTCACTGCTTCTGCCACGTCCAGTACATTTTACTCTCTTTTCTCTTTCTTGGCTTCTCTCACTCTCTCTAGCCCCAGGATAAGGTAAGAGTGATGTCTTTCTCTCTGCCTTTCCCTCTCTGTGCCTTTCGCCTTCTCTCTCTGTAACTGTCGTTTCTGTCTCTGCCCCTATCCATACGTACACTACAACTCCCATCATGCCTCGCTCCACTGTGTCATCTGGTGCAGTGCGTTTCTGTGGAGTCTCATCCCTTTCATACACTGAGGTCTGAGCTCCTCAGCCTGATAGAACAAATTCATGCATCTCAACTGGAGTTTTGGTCTCTGAACTTCTCTTGCGTTGACGTTTTATTTGTTCTATCCGGCTACGAAGCCGAACACGCTTCTTATCGGTCACACAAAAGCCATTGAACCTTTTTGAAGGGGGTTTATAAATGCAGAAGATGTGAGGAGTGTTTTAAAACAACAGGAAAAGTGGGCAGTAGTTGTGTGTTGTGAAATATTGTGGTTTTAGATGTTATCGATGTCTGAAATGTTAATGATTAATGTGCTAACTATTATGTTTTGGTTGCTTTGTCAGTTTTTGTTTAGTGTGGCATGGATTGTGTTCATATATGTTGTGTTTTGCTGTTGTTTCTGTTGTGTGGTGCTCTATGTAACATCCAGGGACAAAATCTTCAAGCTGATCAGTCAGCAGTTGAAGCCAATTACTCTGTCACATCGCTGACGGCACATTTAATTGGCCATTACTCACCACATTGATCACAGGGCAATTTTATTGCAAAAATAAAATTTTTGCAATTTTATTTTTAAATAGATATGGTGTTCCAAGCATGTTTGATTATGATCGCTAGTGTGCTTTTGATAGAAAAGCACAGAGAGGATAGTTAATCCACATTGTGTGCTTAAACACAAACATATTCACACAGCTTGGTCGCAGATTGTTAGGTAGGAGCCATATGATTAGAATATGGCTTAGCCTGTAAGAGAACAAATATTCCTCTTAATTTGTTGTTGCTGTTTCACATGCATGCAAATGCACACAGAGCCATGATACAGCCTTGTTGGCTGTGTTCATAGTGAGATCATTTGAGCGAAGTGCACAGCAAAGAAGTAGAATGATGAAGAAGGAAAGGAAAAAGAGATAAGTTAATGTAGAGGAGGGAAATGAGAAGAGTGTGTGCTGCAGAGAAGGGTGAGTCGGCTGCTTTAATGCTACAGAACCATAAAAACAATGCAGATCAGGACGAATGAAGCTGAAGTGAAAGAAAACGAGAGGAAGGAATTGAAAGAGAGTTGTAAACTCATTCATCCAAAAACTAGCTCACAAACCGACACTGTTTCTTTCATAAACACTCTCTCGTGTGCAGTTCTGCTGTGTGTGCCTTCAGTACTGTACCTTTAAATCCTGCTGATTGCTGCAGAATTTTCAATCTCTCATACACACACCGTGCAGCCAACCCAAGACTGCTGTCCTGCAGAGATCCAGGCGTTTCTAAGAGCACTGCAGAAGGGTGCACACACTCACACAGTCATAAATTTGATCTGAGCTGAAAAATACTTATTCAAAGTGTCAGTTTATTAGTGGTGCTTGCTATAGCTGTTCCTCATGGATTAGGGGTTTTTCAAAACCAGTCGCAATAAGTGTTAAACCTTGGCACATAGGAAAACCTGCACTGTGTGTGATATTGGCATAAATGATACCTCAAATTGTACGATTGTGTGATTACTATTACTTTTCAAAGAGTTAACAACCACCCGGAACACCATAACAACCACAGATCAATGCTTTAAAACACATTTAGAACAGCTTAGCAATGAGATAGAGATAACAATGAGATTCACTCAAAAATGGAGTTAAATGTATCTAGCACTAGTTTACAAAGAGTAAAACTTCTGTTCATTTAGATATACACTACAGTTCAAATTTCCATAATTTGGGTCAGTAAGATTTAAAGAAAAAAGAAAAGAAATTAACAAAATAATAAATTAAAATAATACATTAAAACAGAAAACAAGTATTTTAAATAGTAATATTATTTCACAATATTACTGTTTAGCTGTACTTTTGGTAAAATTAATGCTGCCTTGGTGAGTATAAGAGACTTCTTTCAAAAACACACAAAAAAAAATCTTACTGACCCCAAACTTTTGAATGATAATATACTTTTTACATTGTATCGGTAACACTTTAGAGTAGGGAACACATTTTCACTGTTAAGTAAGATTTTTCCCTGAACAAACTTCTTATTTACTGCTTATTAATGGTTAGTAAGGTAGAGGTTAAGTTTAAGTATGGGGTAGGATTAACAGATCTAAAATATGATCAGGCAGAATAAGGCATTAATATGTGCTTTATAAGTACTAATAAACAGCTAATATGCTAGTAATAAGTATGCTAATAAGCAAGTAGTTAATAGTGAGAATTGGTCCGTAAAATAAAGTGTTACCATTGTATCTGATTAAATCATTTAAATGTTACTGTTATAGTAATGTTGCCCATACAACATCTCTTCTGTTTTCTTTGTACTTCCTCCTCTCTGTCCATCAGATATCCCCTTCTCTCTTCTCTTCTCTGAAGGGTTTGATTTTGTTCTCCCTGGATGTTGCATGTTGTAACTTTTGTGTTTTTGTGTTTATGTTTGTTTGTCCCTTTTTGTGTGTCTTTCGCTTTGTGTTTGTGTGTGTCTGCTTGTACGTGTGCACATGTGTGAACCTCTTACACACTCCAGTCTGCACTCCTTCAGCTCAGAGAGATCCAACACTCTGAACAGAAGCTCCTTCGCTCGGGACAGCATGATGATTGAAGAGATGCTGGCGCCCACCAAAGACACGGTAAGAATGCCCACTCTGTGGCTTTCACTGTCTTGTTTTCATTCAGTACTGTAGCCACTTTTCCGCCGTCGGGCCAAACCGTTTTTGTAGTTTTACTGTTTTTTCAGGCCCATACGGTACGGATATGGTTTCATTTTCCACTGTGGGGCTGATAACAGAGCTTGTAATACAAATGCATCAGTCGTTGCCTTGGTAACGCAAGTGTTTACAGATGATATGAAATGTAAATAGTGGCCACGTTGTGGAGGATGATCAGATATTTCTGTTTACTTCGCTCAAATAGCGCGCTTTGCCAGCTAAAGAGAGAAACTGGTAGCCAGGCAACAAACAAGTGACCAATCCCGAGTGGCGATGTCACTGCACTCATTCTACCAACACAGTTCAGCACTGTTAGCCAACCATGCGGAGAATTTTGGGCTGAGAATGGTTTGTAATCTTGCCATGCTGAACCAAGCTCAAGTGGAAATATAACTGTAACCATTCCTTACCATTCTTAGAATAGTTCACCGTAAGGTGGAAAAGTGATTTTGTTTAGTGTGGCATGGATTGTGTTTACTCTGCATCATACTTCCAGAAAGCACACACACTACTGTGTTTTTACAAACCCTAGTTAGTTTCCTTCATAGGCAGCATTTTAAGGCATTATAGGTTCAAAACCTGTTTCAAAACCAAGGTAAATTATACTGCTTTTATAGTTTTAATTTTAAGGTGGCTTTATCCTTAATAATGATGGCAATCCCAGAATGCATGAAAACACCAAAGATGGTGGATGAAGTAAAGAAATTATATTTATAATAAGTGTTGTATTATTATTATTGTGTTTTATAGCATTTATAAATATTTTGAATTAGCTTTTATTTTTATATTTTCATTTTAAGTTTAATTTTTAGTCTTTGTTGTGCTTTTGTTATTTTATTAGTTTTTAAATATTTCTATATATTTGTTTTTAAATATTTCTATATCAGGGTTTTTCCTGCATAGAGATTTATGAGGCAACCGCCTCCGCCAAATTTCATGCCGCCTCTGGTTGTCGACAAAACTCTAGTCTCAGCCTCAAACGTCACGCCCACGGAACGCTGGCTGAACGTCTGATGCATATGGCACAAAAAAGTAGAAAAACTTCAGGAGTTTCGAAGTCATCGTCGGACTGGTTGAATTATACAGGATTTCCGGGAGACGTGTGTCGCGTTCTTTAACGTTCCCCCTAGAAACAAAGATTCCGTGACGCCAAACTCCCTCACGAAAGATGAAAGCCATCGTGTTTACTATTGTGACGACGAGCGCTTATCAGGATCAACTAAATGCTGGATTTTCAAAAGTATGTGAAATATTTAAATTTTGCGGCATAGAATCTTTAAAATGCGTCCGAGAGTTTTACACACCGGTCTGTTATTGTGGCGACATTTCCACGCCCCGAAACGTGATGCTGAACGAAACGAACTGTGATTGGTTGTTTGGCATGTCGGTCAAACGGCCTCATGGCCGGGCCTTGGGCAATGAAAGCTGCCATGGATTCCAGACCTTCAGCCGTCAGTCTGAAGGTCTGGCTACGCGAGACTAACAAAACTCAGGCAGACAATCAGTGCAAGAGTCACTGACAGTGTCCATTAGAGTTTTTAGTTCATATTTGGAAAAACACTGATATTTTTATACAAGTTTATTTGATATTTCTTTACACAGAGTCATCATTTCTATTAATTTTCCACTGATTTGCGTGATCTGATGAACATTAACTCAAATTACGCGATCATCTCTGTATGTATGAATGAATGAATGAATGGCGGAGACGCGAGGTTTTGTTCACTACACACACACTGAAGCGTGCGTGACGCTCGCGGTGATTTCAGAGTCTGTCGTCTCACTAAATGTGGACATAAACACATGAACAACCTCTCCAGAACTGCTCTGAGCAGAGGCGTCATGCCCATTCAAAGTGAGGGGGCACGTGCCCCCTCAGATTTTTGAGCCAAGTGGATTTTGAATGCAGCTTCCAAAAGACAAAAAATAGCAGAAAAATATTTTCTATATTTGATACAATCACACCAGCGTGATTAAATCGTTCAGCGCGTCATATCATCAGCTTCTAAATTCAAATCTGCATCCGCTGGCTGGCGCTGAGCCAGAGACAGACGCGTTTTTACAGCACTGCGCATTATAACCAAACACACACGATGCTGTTGAGCTTATGAATGCAATGACCAATCAGAGGCGTTCAGGTGAGTCATTGCTAAAATGCTGGTGCTTTCTACACTCGCTCGCTGACTGAATACCTCTTTCTGGCGAATTCTCTCATTAGAAACAACAAAGTGCAGATGCGTGTATGAATCTGTAAGTATGACATCACATAATTTAAAAAGACACCTGATGAAAAACTTGACACATTTCTGGACCTTTATAAGGAAACAGCCAAGCAAACAAAATTACATAAATGTTATAATAGATGAATGAAATGTGCACTTTTTTTTATTGTTTTTTTTTTTTTTTTTTGCATGATTTCCAATTATTTATATTCGCGATTTCTAGTATTTGTACAGGCTTTACATTTTATTTCAATGTTGTAATTAGCAGTTCATTTAATTTTATCTTTGAAGCAGATTTGTTATGTTACGGCATTAATTAAAGTTTCTTAAGGGTCAAGATCAAGTTATCTGCATCTCCTGCGCTCCATCAAGCCACTCCCATAATATCTGTCACCACTCAAATTAATGCACGGCTCAGATTAACTGTATAGCATGTGTGTAAGACTCCAATACAATTATAAAGTAATTATTTTATCATGAATAAATATTTCATTGAGTAAAACTGGCTGTGTCTATAGTATTATAGACTACACAACATTATTATATTATTTTTCAATTAATTTTTAAATTATTATTATTTTAAATTACTGTCCCTGGATAGGTAGGGTACTCTTCTAATAAAGTAGCAGTGGGTGGAACAGATTTGAAATATTAATTCTGCTTAAAAAGATGCGATCTAATCCTGTTTACATGAAATAAGCCTGCTCCCAAGCAGGTTTAAGCTTACGGACCTGTTGCTATGACAGCAACTCCGGGATGAGCTATGAAGAACCAACCAATCCAAGATCAAGCGAAATCGTCAACAATCAAATCCAGCTAACCGAGTTAGTGACGTACGAAGAACGGACCCCTGGTGTAACTATTAGCTTAGTATAAAAACTACAGATAACTTACTTCAACAACATTATATGACCAAAATCCACATTAGATCGCAATTTATTACAAACACTCGACGTTGGTGATGCTTACTATTAATTTTATAAAAAGTCTTAGCTTGATTGTAATATTAGCTCTAATGCAACTGTTACCCTGCTGCGATTTGCATTTCATGATGTAGTCTACCAGAAGAATTCACGTAAGGTTGTAAAAAAATGTTTTGTTTTCTAGAAAGACACTTTACGTGGATAAATGTATATTGGATCAAAGCGATGTGGACCAGGAGACAATAAAGAGTGGATAAAGATTTTCAATTTCACGAAGTGTTTAACAACCTAATGTTATGTTTATTTTCACCTATACTACAAAAGGTACCACTTCCGCCTCATTTTGAGCCAGGAAAAACCCTGTATGTATTTTAAATATTCTACCTAAATATTCAACATAATAGTTTTATTTCAGTTCAGTTAAGTTTTTTCTTATATTTATATATTATTCCACATTTCAAATGTAGCAGTTTTACTTAACAATAACAATAACTGTTTATAATTGATTATAAATATAATAAATTTATTCAGTAGTGTACATTTCTGCCATATGGGCGTTACTTTGACATTCACCTCTGATTGTAATGTAAAAACATGCATTTCCTGTAAAGCTGCTTTGAAATGGTATGTATTGTGAAAAGCGCTATGTGAATTGAATTGAATTCAGTACTGAAAAATATTATTAAAATTGTAT
Organism: Spinibarbus caldwelli; assembly: GCA_039654775.1. Taxonomy (NCBI): domain Eukaryota; kingdom Metazoa; phylum Chordata; class Actinopteri; order Cypriniformes; family Cyprinidae; genus Spinibarbus; species Spinibarbus caldwelli. The sequence goes on along the minus strand of CM077250.1, from coordinate 11,183,738 downwards.
TTTGCCACAGATATGATTTGTCTTTTGTGTGTGTGTGCGCCACTGCACGGTTATATGAAATATCACACTTCTGCATCAACACTGACTGATCAGCACTAGAAACTAGATATGACATACAAAAAATAAATGAAGAATTGCTTCACCTTAACCCTGTATTCATAAAAAGCCATAGATTTATTGTTAATTCCATTCATTCTTCCTACAATTGCACAAAGTCCAGTCAGGACTTTCCACAACAGAGTAAAATGTCTTGGAATATTTGTTTTGGGTCCCATGGGGTTTATGAAAGCCTGGTCCCCTTCCACACAGTCACAAACACACTCTTCTGTTCTGTCCAGTGTCACATTCTCATTTCCAAATGTGCCTTTAAATAAACTCTTAGACTTCAGACTTTCAGTCTAATAAGACTTTATTTAAAGGCACTTTTAGAAATCGAAAATGCTCGACCTCGATCTATCCTTAAACAGTTGGATAGACACTGGAAAGAAGGACAAAGAGAGAGAGAATGATGGAGAGTCAGACTTGGACTCTGTCAGGCTTTTTCCATTTTGTGTTTTCCTGTTCAGAGTTCTGTTGCTCTTTCCAGCATTCAGGCTAGACTCCTGAAATTGTTCAATTCTTAAAGAAAACAAAGATGTAGTTACTAGTCCACTGATTTTATTTGATTCCGTTTTGAATTGTTTTCATTTAGCATGTGTATAAAGACTGAAAGCTATTAACCTTAACTAAAAATAACTGTTATGAGGTCAGTATTGCGTCCAGACCATGTTCCTTGTTTATGGGAACATAGAAAGAGAGAGAGTGCAGTACTGCATACTAAAGTGCTTTTATTTTCACTAAAGTGCTTTTTGGCCTTCATTCAAGTGTTCAGTTCAGGTTTGATCAGGTAGACAGATCACTAGGTTTTGAACAACATGAGAGAGAACTTCATATTATACCTATTTTCTCTTTCTTTGTTTGGCTTCAGAGTGTATTTAAAGATATTTCCTACATGGTGGACCCTCAGAATAAGGTACAGGTCCTTGATCGTGACCATGTTAGATCATCTCTCTCCATTTTTCCATCCTTTCATTAGACAAAAATCCAAACACACTAATTTTTTTTCTCATTTATTCGCTCGTCTGTATTTGTGTGTTACTGTTTGTTTAGAAATACAAGCTCCACTTCCATGTGGAGTGTTTATTTTGTTGTCTTTCAGTCATTGTTTTTTCTGCTTTTTATTTTTCTTGTCGAGTGTCCTGTTTGACGCCATGTTTCATCCAGATGCATCATCATGATGTTACCAAAGTCATTCTGTTTCATAACTTTATTTTGGCAGTGGTTTTACAAGGCATCTCAGCTATCTATATATATATATGTATGTGTATGTGTGTGTGTGTGTGTGTGTAATGCTAGTTACTCTAACAACCTTCACACTCATTTTGAAGGTTATGCAACTGCTCCTGACCCTGATGTGTTTGTTTTTATATATGGATGTGTTTACAGCATCTTGCAGTGACTCGTGAATACAACGGCGAGTGTACGCGGCGGTACAGTTGGACTCCTGATACAGTGGACCACTCACATAACACTGTCTGCAGTCCTGTGCATTCTGGGTAAGAATATGTTTTTGTGTTTAGGTTGTTTAACGTTAAGTTTGCAAACACATTAGTAACCACAACATTAATATATTTTGATTATATATGATGTATATATACTAAAATTCAAAAGTTTGGGATTGGTACGATTTTTGAATGTTTTCTAATATGCTGATATGTTGCTTAATAAAAACTTATTATTTTTTATTCTTATTATTTTCTTATTATTATCAATGTTGAAAACAGTTGTGCTCCTTAATATTCTTGTGAAAACATTGATACATTTATTTAGTGTACTTGATGAATAGAACATCAAAAAGAACTTATATTTGAAATATAAATCTTTTGTAACATTATACTGTAAATGTCTTTACTATTGCTTTTAATCAATATAATGCATCCCTGCTGAATGAAAGTATTCATTACTTAAAAAAAAAATCTTGTTGACCCCAAACTGTTGAATAGTAGTGCTCAGTCCTCCTTATTTTACATAATTGTACTTACAGTTACAATTTTATTTTAGAAGAAAATTAATGTGTCGTTCTGTCTATTAGTGGCACCAAATTAATTGCAATTCTGTTAAAATTCCCAATAATCTCAATGCTAAAATGTATTGCTTTTGACCACCTAGATCTCCTAAGGGGGGATTGAGTACCTCATCAGCACATTGTAATGATACCATTTATGATTGGTGGAAGATGATTTAATCCAACCAGTCTGCACAAACATTATGCTGTTTTGGGCAAGCATGTGAAAAGCTTTACATTGGCTTCATTGAGTTGTTTGCATAAGGCACATTTTGATTTCCTTTAGACCCCCCCCACACACACTTTTTGCTACATTGCACATAAGATCTAATTTTTGACATCAGCTTCATGTCTTTTTTACATGTCTTTTTTGTGTCAGCTTTTTTTTTTTTTTACCATGACAACAACTATAATAATGAATATTGTTTATTTTTTACCTCCTGCTTTCTGTTCTTTTTTCTTTTCGTAAATTTTTCCTTTTGCAGCCCTTCCTCCCCGCTTCCTCAGTATGACTCCAGGTGAAAACTGAGTCCGGTGACATCACTCTTTCTATAGCTTTCTGTCCTGTCTTTTCCCTCTATTTTTCATCTGTCCTCTCCTGTTTTCTTAATCTCTTTATCTCTATCCTGCTCTCTGGTGTTTTATTCCCTGTTTTATCTCCTCATCTGTGTGAGCGCTCCTCCACACTGTGTGTTTAGCCGGTCTTTGGGAAATGGACCTCATCTCATGCAGAAATCAGCAACTTCAGCACATTCATAAAATAAATTCCAGATCACTTATTACACACACTAGTCTCACCATCAGCACATTAGGCATTTTGTGATGAAAGGGAGTTTTTTGTAATGTTCTTCATTTCACAGTTAGAAATTACTTGTTAAAGCTGCATTAGTAGGACTGGGCGATATATTGAAAATTTACAGTATATTGTATTTAAAGGGGTCATATGACGTTGCTAAAAAGAACATTATTTTGTGTATTTGGTGTAATGCAATGTGTTTATGTGGTTTAAGGTTCAAAAAACACATTATTTTCCACATACTGTACATTATTGTTGCTCCTCTATGCCCCGCCTTTCTGAAACGCGTCGATTTATACAAAGCTCATCGTTCTGAAAAGCGTGGCGTGCTCTGATTGGTCAGCTATCCAGTGCGTTGTGATTGGCCGAATACCTCAAGCGTGAGACGAAAATGTTATGCCCCTCACCGTATTGTGATGCCGTGTCCCGGCGCGACGACACAAAAACAATAAAAACCCATTACGAACAAGGCATTTGTTGCATCTAGTGGGGACATAATTACTGGCTATAATGACTTATACTGTTTTTCGCGTTGAATCACGCCACGTAAACATTACCATGTCTGCATTTGTGATCGGAGAAACGACAAACAAGTGCTAATCTACACTGCTCAAAACTCACGTTTGAATAGTCAGTGGCAAATTCTTTAAATATCGAAACATACTTACAAGCTGTGAGTCAGAAGCGCCAGACTGTCCTTGCAAAGTTGGAATTGCCCCACTTTATAGAAACAGTCTTTGAGCACAGCTGACAGGCTACTCCCAGGTTCAGGAAATAGTCCTCCGTAAAATGTGCTGTACACACTCGAATATTTGGGTTGAACTGTTCTGGAACAGTGTTGTAAATACAACTTAATCACTGATTTCTAGTTGTGTCCTCTTTTGGAAGCCCAAAATAAAGTAATTTCGCTTTCACAACAAAACACAGCGTCTCCAGGACATGGCGCCGGTGGCAGCAACAATACTACAGCGAGAATAATAGTTCCGCCTTCTTTCATTGCGTATACATTTGGGCGGTGTTTTGCAAATCTCCCCACACCATGACGTAGCTATGTGGGGGCGTGTTTAAATGAGCTGTTTTAGGGTGGCGTGGCAGAGTCTTAACTTTTATAAAGAATATCTCTTTGGTTTTGAGACTTTAGTCTTGGCAACTTCAGGGATCTTATCTATGCACAAACAGCTTGTAACACTCCAAAGAGAAAGGAAAACTTGAAGTCGCATCATATGACCCATTTAAATTGATTCACTACTCTGATTTAAGAAATTGATTGCTGTTAGCGCCATTCATCAGTAATGTTCCTGTAAATCTTGTGGGTGGCATATCTGATATAGTAAAAATATGCTTTATTAAAAATATGTAAATAATGCAGTTTAATGCAATTTATTGTTATATTATACCCATATAATAGAAAATTAAATAGTCTTCTTTGAGATTTTACTTTACTTAATCTTTGAAAATAGTGTGGAAAAACATGTCTTTATTATTTGTAAGATTTTTACTATTTTAGTTTTTACATTAAACATTTTAAATGGATATTTTGTCAAAATGGTACCTCTGTCAAAATAAAAAAAAGGAAAGCAAATGCATTAGGACACAAACGTTCAAATGACAGTAAAGACTTCTGCTTTGTTACAAACAAATTATATTCAAAATAAAAGATGTTATTTTGAACTTTTTCTTCATCAAAGAATATCACACTTAAAATATAATGCTTAATTTTAAGCAACACAACTGTTTTCAGCATTGATGATAATAATAAGAAATGTTTCTTCAGCACCACAACAGCATATTCGAATGATTTCTGAAGGATCATGTGACATTGAAGACTAGAGGCTGCTGAAAATTCAGCTTTACCATCACAAAAATAAATGACATTTTAAGATATATTAAAATAGAAAACAGGTTTTAAATGATAATAATATTTCTCATAACATTACTGTTTTCTTTGTATTTTAGACACTAAAAATCTTTTGAATGTTAGTTTTAATATATTGAATATCACCAATATGTTGACATGCCATTTGTTGTAAAAAAAATTTGGTTTATTGCCCAGCCCTTGTCATCAGTGTTAGGATCTCATGTATATGTAACAAACACACAATGGCAGTGCACATGCAAATATAAATTGCATTTAGCTCACATTAACAGATAATGGGTGTTTTGGGTTTTCTGTCCACCTGTGGAGGTGCTTTTGGTCACACTGTTGATCACTGATCACTGCTTCGAAACAATTGATCTTGGCAGTAAACAGGATATTATTTTCAGCTTTGCACACCGAGTCATGAGTACAGTGACTATGGTAATATTTTGGTAAGTCAATATTGAAGGAATCCCTTGTGTTTCCTTTTGAGTTGTTTCTCCTGCTGTTGTATGAGGGACTAAATGCTGCCAGGTTTAACAGCTCGAAGCACTGTCACTCTTTTTAATTGTTTTTCCTCTGTCTTGACTAAACTGTCTCTATCTCTCTCGCTTTAATGGTCTGTTACTGCTTACTGTTTCTCCTCCTTTTCGTTTCTGCTTAGACCTTTCCCTTCTCCCTCTCTCTCTCTCTTACCACGTGTGTTGGGTGTACAGTGGTCACAGCATGGGAATCGTCTCTCACTCGTTCGTGTCTGTGTAGTGGATTAGCGTGGTGTCCCTCTTTCTTTCTTCATCTCTTTCTCTTCCATTAATCCTTTATTCTCTTTTTGTAGGTTCCTAGTGAGTTTCATGGTGGACGCTCGGGGTGGGTCGATGAGAGGAAGTCGTCATGATGGGATGCGTATAATCATTCCACCCAGGAAGTGTCCAGCACCGACACGAATCACCTGCCGCCTAGCAAAGAGACACCGCCTGGCGTACCCACCTCCTATGGTGGAGGGAGAGGGTCTTGTGAGCAGGCTGGTGGAGATGGGGCCGGCCGGGGCACAGTTTCTGGGGTAAAAGTTCCTCCATGGTGGCTTAAATTATCTGTAGTTTCACAGTAAAAGCAGATAAATCATGAACAACATAATCTTGGCCTAATTGCAGTAGTTTCTAACTTTTTGACAAAAAAGTTTGAGTAATGTCAGGATTTCTGACATTCAGATTGAGTAATGTCAGGATTTCCTTCTTAAATTCTCATCAAATTAGTCCTGAACGCATTATGCATGGTGCAATTCCCCATCTGTTTAATGAATTCTCCCCTTATTGTCTTCATTTCATTTCAGGCCTGTGATAGTTGAAATTCCTCATTTCGGCTCCATGCGGGGAAAGGAAAGAGAGCTGATCGTCCTACGCAGTGATAATGGAGAAACCTGGAAAGAACATCATTATGACTGTAAAGTGACAGAGCTCACCTCGATCCTCAATGGCATGGATGAGGGTAATGTACTGATGACATAACTAAAACTTCAGACTAATATGGTTTTCATTAAGTACCTCATGGGTAGTTTTCATTAAATCTTTATCATTTTGTTTATTTGTATTTTCATATTTAATTACAGAGATGGACAGTCCAGCAGAGCTGGAGAAAAAACGTATCTGCCGTATCATCACAAAAGATTTCCCACAGTACTTTGCGGTGGTGTCACGCATCAAACAAGAAAGTGATTACATGGGACCAGAGGGCGGAGTCCTGAGCAGTGAGGCAGTTCCCATGGTGAAGGCTGCCTTTCCTCAGGGAGCGCTTACGAAGAAGATTCGTGTTGGACTACAGGTATAAGAACTTATCAAGACGGTTGTTGTCATTGTTTGGTCAAGCTTTTGTATTTTATAAATTTTATTTTTATTTTATTTTATAGAATACCTGGAAATATTAAGGAATTTTAAAATTGTGTTTTCTATAGTAAATTTCTGTTATTATTAATTTTAAATATTTATTAAGCTATATATTGATCTTGTTGTAGAGCTTGTGTAGATTAAAAATTGCTTGTAAGCCATAATGATTTTTGGTTTACCAGTGATTTTTTTTCTTTTGAGTCAGTTTTTTTTTTCCAATAAATAAGTGTAATTGCTTAACAAAATATTTTGTATTATTCGTAAGTGGAATTAATTTAAGCAATTTACATAAAACTGACCTGTCTCATCTCAAGGGGCTCTGGGATCATTCTTTCTATCACACACACATACACTCACTATAGTATAGTAGAGTATTTTCTCACAGAACAGACATAATAGCAGAAAAGCATCTGTTCTATGGACAATGACTTCCAACAGTGGTCAGGATACATTTCCTGGTAAACATCTCATGACCATAGCATAGAAACTGAGAATATATACATATTACACAAGAAACCAGTTAGAAGACTACGGCAATAAAAAGCTATATACATTCCAAGGATGATTAATTAGTTGCACATTCTTAGAGTGGTTATGCAAAATGTACATGAGACATGAACCAAAAAAAAAACAGCATTGGTGCAGAAAAATATGCATTGTAGATGCTCTTGTTTTTTTTTTTTTCTCCTGTTCATCATACCTCTTTATTCTGTTTCTTTCTCAGGCACAGCCTGTGCCAGAAGACATTGTGTGGACTATCGCTGGTAACCGTGCATCCTTCAGCCCGATTGTAACCGTGGAGCCCAGAAGAAGGAAATTCCACAAGCCCATCACAATGACAATCCCTGTGCCGCCCAGAGCCAAAGAGGCTGTTGCTAATGGACGCAAAGGAGAACCTGCCCCCTGCCTTAGACTGCTCTGTAGCATTACAGGCACGTGAATAGTTTGTGTGTGTATTTTAAATGAAATGGGGAAAATGTCAGGTTGTCATGGCCAAATGAATGTGCAACAACAACTGCACATTATTTGCGATGCCCCATCTGAATTTTAATTCAACATTTGTGTTTACTTTGGTGTATACAGAGTCAGAAAATCAGAGATAAAACATGCATTTGCAAGTGACATAAAATTTCACATTAAAACCAAAAAAAAAAATCATTACGCACCCAACAAAGTATTGTGATAAAAGTGATTCCCAACACCGGTGTTTAAAACTGTTTTGTTTTTAGGTGGAACATCCCCTGCACAGTGGGAAGACATCACTGGGACCACTCCACTCTCCTTTGTCACAGACTGTGTTTCCTTTACCACAAATGTGTCTGCCAGGTCAGTCTCAGCTTATGCTGTAGTATATCAGATACAGATTCAAATCATGTGCTTTGGAGTGGGGGACGGTGGAGGATCTCTGCCCTAGATTAAATTATATCATTATAATCATGTTCTTCTGCACATCCACAATGTTAGATGCTGATTGAACTCAAATATGACTGCAGACTGTGGCCTGGAAAAAAGAGTTAGTGAGAAAAGGAAGGTTCACATAGGGTCATTAAAGAACAGACACCTTTTCTATAAACATTGTGAGGGATCTGCTTATGTTTCTGCTCAAAATCTCTCTAAATTATATCATTCACCACTTTGTGAGTGTCAGTTCATTACAAAAATGTTCTTGAAATCAAACATTGAAATTAATGAACTGCATAAGCTCAGAAATATGCAAAAAGTAAACCATGTTTATTCTTGTTGCAAGTAAACCTCTATTTAAAGTAGTTTGGATTGCATTTTGTTTTATGTGTTGTCTGCTCCATTTTGATAAGCATTTATTTTCCTAAATATGCATGCTTCAATAGACTTATTTTGCTTTTTGCATTTAACATTTTGTCTATGAACATATCAGATTTACGGCCCATTTTTGGGTTTCAACCAACCCGCTGAGCACCATTCGTATAAACATTCAGTGTTTGTTTCAGTATTGAAGACAACTGACTAAAGATTTTGTTTCAGTAACTTCTATCATGTAAACATCTTAGAACCAAGGTTTTCTGTCCCATGGAGTTGTAACAGAGAAAGTAAATATTTGTGAAAATCTGAGAATTGTACAGGATTTTCCTTATTCTAGGTGAATTCTTTCCACTCCTTTTGTAGATTTTGGTTGGCAGACTGTCAGCAGATCAGTGAGACTGTGGGTTTAGCATCTCAGCTGTACAGAGAGATGATCTGCGTTCCGTATCTGGCCAAGTTTGTGGTGTTTGCTAAAATGATCGACCCCATAGAGACCCGCTTGCGTTGCTTCTGCATGACTGACGACAAAGTTGACAAAACTCTGGAGCAGCAGGAGAACTTTGAGGAGGTGGCAAGGAGCAAAGATATTGAGGTGTGCCACTGTAACTCACACGCTAGCCTACACACATGCACGCACTATACACACGCTCACATAAATAATTAACGTTGAACATACTCTCAGTGTTTGGAAACAGTGAGTCATGAGTTTGTGAATGTTCTTGTGTATATACACAAAGGAAAATCCATTGAAAAAAACACAACATAACATGTACCAGCAAACTTTTTTTTCCTATAAATATATAAATTCTAATGACTTGTCACTCATTCCTTTGTCAGATTCTGGAGGGTAAGCCCATTCATGTAGAATGCTACGGCAACATCACTTCTCTGGCAAAGAGTGGTCAGCAACTCGTCTTCAACTTCTATGCCTTCAAAGAGAACCGACTCCCATTCAATGTCAAGGTTTGAGAGACAGTGGCCTAATTCTTCCAGATATTAAAGGAATAGTTCACCCAAAAATTTAAATTTTGTCATCATTTACGCACCCTCATGTCATTCCAAACCTGTATAAGTTTTTTTGAACACAAAAGAAGATATTCTGAAGAATTTTAAGAACCAAACAGTTGTTGGTCCCCGTTGACTTCCATAGTAGGGAAAGAAATACATTGGAAGTCAATGGGGACTATCAACTGTTTGTTTACCAGCATTCTTCAAAATATCTTTTATTTATGTTCAACATAAGAAAGAAACTAATACAGGTTTGGAAAGACATGAGGGTGAGTAAATGACGACAAAATTTTAATTTTTGCGTGAACTATTCCTTTAAGTATGCACATACAGAATTTCAGTAAACAAGTGTTTTCATGTAAACCAGCTGTAAAGTTAAATCTGAATATTGAAATGAAATGCAAAAGTTATATTTACCCTATTGATCAAAGATATAAAGTAAGTTTTATGTTTTTTTTTTTCTGTGTTGCACTGGCAGATGTAACAAATGTCTTGGACATTATATTGATACTTAGCAGTGGATGCAGCATCACGCAAACGTTTTCGGTTACCAGTGCCACTGAAAAAATGCTCTATTCACAGTCAGCCATAAATTATTTATTCCATGAGCAAAAGTATCCTATAACAGGTATAGCAAAGGCATAGCAAAAGTATTCTCTAATTTGTATTTGGCTGGTCATGTGACCACAATATAGCAGACCCCATGAGGGAGCTCAGCTCAATGTAAAATAAAGCAGCTTTTATTAGACTACTGATATGACTGGAGATATATGTTAAGACTTTTTTGTCATTCTGTGTTGTGTATATGGATGTGTTTTGTAGGTCAGAGATATGGGCCAAGAACCATGTGGGAGAATCTCATTCCTCAGAGAACCTAAAATCGCAAAAGGCCTGCCACAGAGTGCAATCTGTAACCTTAACTTTTCACTGCCAACACACAGGAAGGTAAGAACAGACAAAAACCTGATTGTGTGATATTTTCGCTAGTGTTATCTGGAGTCTGTTAAACATTAAACATGTCACAGAGCTATTTGTGTTGCTGCTTTAGCTGTAACTTTGTTTTGCATTTCTTTTTGTCTTGCTCTCTTTTAATCTCTCTGCATTTGCATTTATTATCTTTTCTATTCCTTTACTGTCCTCTTTCCACTCTTTTTCTCTTACTCCTCTCTTTCCAATACCATCTTTACCTACTCACCATCCTCGGCTGCTGCTGCTCCATTATGTATTGCTGCAATGCACCGTGGGAAATTTTAGGAAATGGAGTCAGATCCTGATGATGAGGTACATATTTCATAACTTGTCCACCTTTGCCTTTAATGTGGTGCTTATGTGATCATTCGCTTATTTATGTGATTGGTCAAAAGCTTTTGTACCAGCTCCTGTCATTGGTCAGGCAAGTGCATGACTTCTTTTTGTGTTTATGAGTATATTTAAAGTGTTGTGTTATTTTCTAGCTTGGTGGAAACATTTTTCACATATCTCTTTTGCAGATTTAAGTTGTATTTAATTTTATTTCAAAGTAAGCAATTAGGCAGTTTCACTGGAAAATACTAACCTTTCACACTGTTAGCAAATGGGCTGTGCTTGTCTAGTTGACCCTCTCTCAGGAGACCACATTTCAAAGTGAAATGAAGCACAACATTCCTTACAGAAACTGAAGCAATTGAAATATTTTACTGATATCCTCACCACATGAATTCATTTCTTTGAAAGATGCACTGAAAAAAATCTGGATGAACATAGATACAGTGCTTTCAAAACAATCAAAAGGAAGTTGTAGTAGTTAGCCACTTAAAAGATCATTGCACTACGATTTTTGTCACTTTGTTCTTACATAGGATTTTTACTTTTGTGTTATTGCAGAATGACAAAGATCGACGACATACCTTTGCTTCATTAGCATTGCGAAAGCGCTACAGCCATCTGGCCGATCCAGCATCCAGTGAGTCCTACATTTTCTTTATTCTTGAAACATCAGCATGCCATAATCACACAGTCGAAGCTTCACACGTACACAGGCAACTGATACAGGCATATATGAAGTCACAATAATCTCATATTTCACCATTTTAAAAGACAGAAGTGCCGGTATACAGTATAATGTCTGTGTACATTAGTCATAAAAAATTTCATTTGTTTGCTTGCTTTTTTGCCTTCTCTGTTTTTCTTTTGTCATGTTTATTGTTTTTTTTCCCATTGTTTCACATTTCATATGATTTGCTACCACATTGTCTATACAGGTTGTGTATTGCTTAATGTGTTTTTAAATAAACTCATCATTATTATTTGTTATTTGTTGTCGTTATTTGTTTAATTTTCAAAAGAATTTGCTTGCTTTGTAGACACTTCTTATAATTGCTCATGATGAAAAACCGTGGACTCAATATCAGTACTCAGTACTTGCTTCCTTATTCATTATTAAAATGTTATGCCTTGTAATTGGCCAGTTTATCTGCTTGTTGCCATTTGAGGGTAAAGGAAAGTAGGTTGTCACAATACCAAAATGTCAGTAGTCAATACCAGTGTTAGTGAAATTTTGTTATTTCAAAACCACAGCTAGAACTAATAGGCTATTGAACATACTTAATTAAAAAGGTAAATTATTAAGGTAAATATTAATGATATATCTTCAAGTTTCTCAACTAAACATTATATATATTACATAAATGTGACTGTCATTCAAAAATTAGCTGTGCAATTTTTTCCCCGTAGGCCTAACTTGGTGTTTATCACAGATCTATTTTGACAGGAATCTTATTGACTCAATATAAATTCACTCTGTACTCAGCACTACCAGTAGTGTAGGATGTCATACCTAAACACCGGTACTTATGACATCCCTAAACAGAAATTAATAGACAATTAAAACTTTTTTAATCATTTTATATTTGAACATATTTTCAGAACATTTTGAGCTTCTTGGCTTATTTAAGTGGCTGATATTTTTCCCATCATTTTGCATCTCCACCCATGTGCCACAGGCATGAGTTATGTTTTGTTTTTTTATTTGTTTCACTTTTCATTGTCAAAAGCCTCTACAGTTTCAGTATTTCCACTGCTGTTTGTTTTTGGATTTTTCCCCTGACTAAATCTTTCTTTTTTTTCTCTTTTCTCTCTTATTTAACTATTTCCGTTGACTTTTTTAATTTGATTATGCTAGAAACAGCTGAAAGAGGCCATAACACCACTCCAAAAACCACGCCGCAGCCTTCTGGCTACGCTTACAAGCCTGTCTTTACGACGCGCTCCTACCAGGCCTGGGCGACAAGCTCCCCCGTCAACGTCCCCAGCCAGACCAAGTCTGGATTTGGCTCCCTCTCCAGCTCCTCATCCAACACCCCCTCAGCCTCCCCACTGAGATCGGTGTGGTCTGTGAACTCTGCTTCTCCTATCAAATCCATTATTGGAGGTTCACCAGCGTCTTCCATCAAGTCTGCCAGTGACGTTGCATCACCGATTCGATCCTACAGAACAATCTCCTCACCAATAAAAACTGTAGTTCAAGGTGCCCAGTATCCAGTCCAAGCCTCCCCCACTCTTCTGTCCTCTCCAGGCAAAAGTGCCCCTGATCCAGTTTCACTTAAAGGCCTCACAGGGCTCTCAGCCAGGACATCTCCTGTACCATCTGGCGGAAACTTGCTGGAAAGATCCTCCATTGCTATGACTCCTCCAGCCTCACCTAAGTCTTCACTAAACATGTACAGCTCAAGTTTGCCATATAAGTCTGTCATAACCTCAAACCCTCCAGCAACCTGCTCCCCCATTAAAACTGTCCCGGCCTTCTCCTCTATCAGAACCAGCACTGATGCCTCTGCCAGAGGATTTCTGTCATCCCTCTCCTCACCATTGAAATCTGGCTCAGCCACTACAGCCGCTGCCCTGATCAATGGGACAGTTTCCCCAACCAAATATCGCTCCTCCTCCCCAACAACCCATCTTACCAGCACTCTGCAGGAAAGAATTCAAGCCACAACAAATGCAGCAACAACAAGTGTAAACGCTGCATTTGATGAAGTGGAAAAAACTTTTAATTCCTGCTCTGCTGGCTATGGCACACTGAAGTCAGTGTCCTCCACTCCCTCATCCTCTTACCAGTCTATCCGTTCCTCTGCATCCAGCTCACTGTATGCCTCCCTCAGATCCCCTCCAAATTCTACCGCATCTGTAACTTCCAGCACTATTACAGTCCCTGTCTATTCCATCATAAATGTCTTACCAGAACCCCAGTTTAAAAAGCTCCCTGAAGTCTCCATGTCGACAGCTGCCCTCCTGTCCCCCAGAAAGGCCATGCCCCAAGAGGTTAATGCCCAGACTCAGTCCTCTTTTGCCAGAACTCTGTCTCCTGTCAAAACTCCAGTGCACATGTCCCCAGGAACAATAAAAGCTGCTACCTCTTCATCCCCTCTGTCCAACAGCCAGGAGATACTGAAAGATGTGGCTGAAATGAAGGAGGACTTGATCAGAATGTCTGCACTTTTGCAAACTGATACAAATTCAAGTTCCAAAGGTTATCATTCTAACTCTAAGGAACATAAAGTTGAAGATGAGGAGCCTTTCAAGATTGTAGAGAAGGTCAAACAGGACCTTGTCAAAGTCAGTGAAATTCTTAGCAAGGATGTTTTGAGAGAGAGTAAGGCAAATATTAAAAACAGCAAAACAGAAGATGTCCTAGAGGATGACATAGATGATAATCCACAAAATGAATGGAGATGCCCACCTCGATATGAAACATTAGCTCCTCAAGTCAAAACAAAACCAGTATCTGAGAGAGATTTTAACCTTGCTAAAGTTGTTGATTACCTAACCAACGATATTGGCACAAGTTCTCTTTCTAAAATAGCAGAGGCTAAACAAAGAACTGAGGAAGCAAGGAAAGAAGGAGAGGAGAAACAAAAACGTGTCCTGAAACCTGCAATGGCATTACAGGAGCACAAGCTCAAAATGCCTCCAACCAATATGCGCCCTTCACCTTCAGAAAAAGAACTATCAAAGCTTGCCGATGCATTGTTTGGCCCTGAAATATCACTAGACTCTCCTGATGACGTCTCCCATGACCAAGACAAAAGTCCACTATCAGACAGTGGGTTTGAAACTCGCAGTGAGAGAACTCCCTCTGCCCCCCAAAGTGCAGAAGGAATGGGGCCTAAAGGCCTCTTTCAGGAGATCCCTCCTGTCATCACTGAAACACGCACTGAGGTTGTTCATGTCATAAGGAGCTATGAGCCTCCAGAGGATCCTAAGGAGCCAGCTTTGGAAGATGCTAGAATGACAAAGCCTCCACTTCGATGTGCAGACACTGAGCCTCGATCACCTGGTGGGTCCATCAAAGAAAGAGTTAAAGCTTACCAAGCCAGAGTCAATGCAGAGGATGATGTAATGAGCAAAGGTATGCGGGTCAAAGAGGAAACTCACATAACAACAACTACAAGAATGGTGTACCACAAACCGCCCATTAAAGAGGCTGCATCTGAGAGGATGGAGGAGACCATGTCTGTACGAGACATAATGAAGGCCTTCCAATCTGGCAAGGATCCATCTAGAGAGTTAACAGGCCTGTTTGAGCACAAAAGCAGCAGTGAAGGGGCAGATTCATCTGTTAGGCCTCTAGACCCAATGCCCAAAGTCGAGCGCATCATTGAGGTTCACATCGAGAAAGGCAACAAAGCTGAACCAACTGAAGTAATTATCAGAGAAACAAAAAATCACCCTGAGAAGGAAATGTACATATATCAGGGCAAAAGTGGCATGAAAGAACTGCAAAACAGAATGGGCAGTGAGCAACATGACAGCATAGAACCTGAAGAATCTCTTCCTTGTTATCTGGACTCCAGAATACACATGCCTGTCTCTGTGGAGGATGATAAAACCTTGAAAATGCTTAGTCAGCAGTCAGTGGAGTACCATGATGATGAATCATCTGAAACGAGGGGAGAATCATACAAATTTGCAGAGAAAATGCTCCTGTCAGATAAATTTGACTCTTCCCATTCAGACTCAGATGAATCTGTGATTGACAGGTCACGATACTATGGTGAGGGAACACAAGGTGGCTCAATTAGAGAATTCATGCTAAAGCCCGATAGGTCAGGTAGATCATCAGAAGATGACAATTATGACAAACTCACTTTGCTGCAGTATGCTTCTGATCCTGATAGTCCAAAAAAGTCTATTTGGATGAGAGTTTCTGAGGACGGGCAGAGTAAAAGCAGAGAGAATCACAAATATGAGGACAGAGTAGACAGAACTGTCAAAGAGGCTGAGGAAAAACTTAGTGAAGTTTCACAATTCTTTCGTGATAAAACTGAAAAACTGAATGATGAGCTTCAGTCCCCTGAAAAGAAGCATCGCAGACAAGATGCAAGGGAGACTCGTTCTGGGCCCAGCTCAACGCGTAGTAGCCCAGAGAGGTCAGTGCACAGGACCGGAGAGGACTGGAGTAGAGACAGGTTTAGGGATAAATATGATTCTTATGACAGAAAATGTGCCAGTCTACCAAGCAGTCCTGAAAGACGAGTCTTGCTTCGATACAATGATGACCCGAAAAAAGGAGACAGCTCATCTGCAAGCAGTGCAAGTGAATCGTCTAAATATTTCCAGCCTTCAACATCTAAGGTTAGCTCGGTAAGGATGAAATTTGAATCAGAGGCCCAGAAACAAGATAAAGGTCCACAATGGGGACAAACTTCAGGATCCCCAGTGAGGAAGCTGCAGGAAAGTAAGCTACCTGTTTATCAAGTTTTTGCAGGAGGGAATCTCCCAAAGTCAACAGAGTCTTCAGAAAGTGAGAGAAGCCCCAAAAAAGATAGTGAGGGTGGGCACAGTTACAATGTTCGAAAGGCTCAAGCGTATGCCCAAAATCAGCACAGCGAAAAACAGAGAAATAGGTCAGATAACTCTTCACCAAAACATCACCAAAATGTTTACAGTAAGGAGCAAATTGTCAATGAAGACAGGAAAATATATAAAACTTGGGAAAACCATGGAAATGGACAACTGAAAGGCCAAAAGACAAAGCTCTCTCATACTCTAGTGCATGATAAGCAGAAGGACGACTCACAGAATGAGCAGCACTCATTGAGAGATGGAAACACCACGAAAGAAGAAACAACTAAAAAGATCATTTACACAGAGCTTGTAATTCGAGAAGACCCTAGTAATGCTGAAAAATGCAATGGTGCTCTAAAAAAAAACTCGGAATCACAAATTCCTGTTAGGGTTTCATCTAGTTTTATAGACCACCATCAAAGTAGTACTTTAAAGTTAGATTCCTCCATTAAATCTGAAAGAACAGGGTCTCACATAGCCAGAAATACACAGCACCCTAATTCTGGTGCTAGCAAATCACCTAGTGATGTGTCATCTGTAGTGAACTCAGATTCTAGCAGGCAGATTGTTAATATAGTCTGTAATGGCGTGGATGATAACCAAGTTGAGTATATTGAAAAAGTGACCCCGGGTGTCACTGCGGACATTAAACCTCTTCCTGTGTATGTCAGCATTCAAGTAGGTAAACAGTATGAGAAGGAAACTGCTACTGGCCAGTTAAGCACTTACAAAAAAGTTGTAAGCCATGAGAGCAGGACAGTACATGAAACACGAGGAGCGTTTTATTCTGTCAAACAGAAACAGCCGCCATCTCCACAGGGAAGCCCTGAAGATGACACGTTAGAGCAGGTTACATTTATGGACAGTTCAGGGAAGAGTCCGGCAACTCCTGAGACGCCTACCTCTGAGGAGGTCAGCTATGACCTGAACTCCAGAGCTCCTGAGCCTGTCATCGGTTCCATGGCTGGCATGCCTAGCCCAATCCCAGAGGAGTCAGAGGAAGAGGAGCAGCCGAAGACCTTCATTTTCAGAGAAGTATCAGCAGAGAAAGCCAAGTCTGCCACTCAAACATCAGAGCCTTCAAAAAGAAAACAAGACTCAAGTGGAAAAAGGTCAAAAGACAAACGCATAGCTTACATCGAGTTCCCACCACCACCACCTTTAGAAACTGAACATGCTGACCCGGAAAAGAGGGGGTCATGTCCTTCCTCAGAAGCTGAAACAGAGATGATGGAGGTGAACCTTCAAGAGGAACATGACAGACATCTCCTTGCAGAGCCAGTAATCAGAGTCCAGCCTCCTTCCCCTCTTCCACCGGGAGCTGACAACAGTGACTCTAGTGATGATGAATCTGTTTTTCAGCCTGCCCCCCTTAAGAAGTACACCTTCAAAATGGCTGAGGATAGTGAGAAACATGTTAAGCCTAGGAAACCAGAGAGAAACAGCTCACAACAAAAGGAGTCAGGTATCAATGGCATTGTCAAAGGAGAAGACATAGAATGTGAACAGAATGGAAATGATCAATCTATTTCTGATTGCTCATTAGCAACAACTGCTGAATTTTCCCATGATACAGATGCCACTGAGATAGATTCTCTTGATGGGTATGACCTACAAGATGAGGACGATGGACTGAGTGACCCTAAAACATCCAGCCTGTCGAATGAGGGAAAAGCAGGAGAGCGGTCTTTCAGCCAGAGCAAACTTGAAGTGATTGAAGAGGAGAGCACACCAAATGAGGAAACTGGGGAAAAGGCAAAAACAAAAAGGCCATCTGGGAAAAAATCAGACAATGGGAAAGAGGATAAAATCTATTCTTTGGAGGGAAGACACCCAGATAGACAAAGTTTTGCAGACAATTATTTTAATTACCAACTAGAGGAGGGCATAAACACTACCTTTAAAACTGTGGCTACTAAAGGCTTGGATTTTGATCCATGGTCTGCTAAAGTGGGAGAGGACGGAGCTTTTGATGCTAAGAACAAAGATGAAGATCCGAAGCCCTGTGCTTTGTCAGTGGAAGACAAATCACAAGCAACCACGCCGGATACCACTCCAGCAAGAACCCCAACAGATGAGAGCACCCCAACTAGTGAGCCCAACCCTTTCCCCTTCCACGAGGGCAAGATGTTTGAGATGACCCGCAGTGGTGCTATTGACATGAGCAAGAGGGACTTTGTTGAAGAGAGACTCCAGTTTTTCCAGATTGGTGAGCATACATCAGATGGGCAGTCAGGGGACAAGGGGAAAGGGGGCAGGAATGCGGGGGTAGTCGCCTCTCACTCAAAGGCAGGGGAAAGAGCTGTAGAGGGGAAGGTAGAGGCA
The DNA here is from genome assembly GCA_039654775.1 of Spinibarbus caldwelli. Lineage (NCBI taxonomy): Eukaryota > Metazoa > Chordata > Actinopteri > Cypriniformes > Cyprinidae > Spinibarbus > Spinibarbus caldwelli. Next base: position 11,165,163 of record CM077250.1, on the reverse strand, counting down.
ACCACAGATTTAACACCATCCAGAGGCAGCACAGTGCAAGGCAGTGCTGACTGCCTGGACGCTCCTCCATTCGCTGACACCACCTCATGCACTGTCACAGCCTCCAAGGTCGACCCCAAATTACGCACCCCCATTAAGATGGGCATCGCAGCTTCCATTACTATAAAGAAAGACCCTGGCTCAGCTGAACTGACTGATGTTAAAACTGAGTCCTCAGACAGTCAGATGCCGGAATACATTAGCTTGGAGTCTCCATTAGCTGAAAGTCAGTTTGATAGCAGGCCCACTAACTCTTCCCCGACTGGCAGAAAAGATTACCCATCAGAAAACTACAATAACAACAATAACCTAGAGTCCTCCAGTGTGCAGGCCAACTACATCCAGTGTGGTAGTGTAGTGTTCAATTTGCAGTCATCTTCTGAACCCACCCTACAGAAAGCTAGTAGAATAGAAGCTCAGTTCTGTAGGGAGTCTTTGGAGAAAGCAGAGAAAGCTAGTACTGAGAGTCCTCAGACTAAAGTGGTCTCAGAAAACAGGCAGCCCAAGTCTAGGCTCCCAGTCAAGGCAGCAGGGTTCAGTTTTAACACACTCAGTTCAGGGAAGCAGAAGCCTAAACAGGTTGTGAGGCCAGAGGCAAGGAAAGTGGATCCTGCATCCATAATGCCTGAGCCCAAGTCTAGAATACCTGTCAAGGACATCAAAAGAAATAGTGCAGCTAACTCAGCTGTCACAGCTCAGGTAGTTCCAAGGTCAAGTAAGCTCCCAGAGTCAGAGAGATCAGTCAGACCAGTGGCTCCCTCTAGGCTGCCTTTCAAAGACAGGTCATGTGGTGCTTCCGAGGCAGGTAAAGGCAGCTTTAGCGAGGTGTGCAGGCAGTCAATTGAGTTCTTAAAGAATGTTAGCGGAGAAGCAATAAAGGTGGCCGAACGACTTTCAGACGAGGAGAAACAGACACAGGGAGAGCAGTCGCAATCGGAAGAGGACAGCAGCACATCACGAAGCACCTCACTATCGGACCCCTCTCAGTCCCAGCCCTCCCTCTCCGCTGGCTCCTCCCGAGGGGTCACACCCTCCAGGACAAAGGTCACAAGGGCGGCGGGCAGTGAGAGGAGGAGGAGTAAGCGGACTGGAGGAGGGAAGGAGGGCAGTAAGAACGAAGGGGCTCGCAGGTCGCCCCCCGTCGCGGAGATCAAGCCTAGTTTGTAAAACTTTATTGAAAACTTTACTTGATCCTTAGTTGCATGAGCCGTTGTGACTGATTGGATTGCCTGTGGCGTGAACAATAGCTGTCATTCTTGTCATTCTCTCATCACTGTGCTGTGTGACTGTACCGTATTGTATCTGTCCCTGTCAGATCTCCCCTTCTCTCTCCCCTACCTTCCACAGATAATTTATCCTAATAATTAGGGGTGGGGCACTGAGCAGTCTATCTGTGCTGGGTTGGTTAAAGGAACGTTGTTGAGGAATATATATCTGCTTCAGTGTTTGTGAACTTTGTTAGAAAAACTGTACAGTACTATGTTGTCTGCATGCCTCATCTCAACAAAGTCTCTTTTTTGTTAATGTTTTGTTTTCATTTTTTATACTGTTGTATAAACTCATAGTTATTGCCTGCATAGGTTCTGTTGAAAATTTGTTTCACGTACACAATCAGAGCACCTACTGTGTAGCTGAAATATTGTAGTTCACTGTCTGTCTGTTCTTCCTTTTCTTGCCAAACAGTACTATTCGATAAACATCCCTAAGTTTTTCTTTTCCTGTTAATAGCTTCTGTAGGAGAAAAATGTTGTTAATTTTTCCTTGTTTTGGTCAGAAAAGGAAGTCATCTGGATTCTTCATTTGAAATGAATGAGTAGCATGTTTGTAATGTTTTTGTTCTGTATGTCATGACAGGTCCACAGAGTCCCTGTGAGAGAACAGACCTTCGCATGGCCATCGTTGCTGATCACCTGGGACTGAGCTGGACAGGTAACGACTCACTTTGCCCCATATGACTGACAAATTTAGAGGTTACATTTTAATTGCCAGGCACTAATTGTTTACTACTGACCTTCTGAAACCTAAAATATTTAAATAGGAAGCAAATTATAATTTGATCGCTAATTATCAATGGCAAACAATCCTCAAAACAGCATTCCACAGGTGCCCTCTTGTGCCTGTGCTTAGTATTGCAGCACAGAACTGGATTTATTTTTTAAATAAAGCATGTTTAAATTCAGTTAAATTCATAATTCTTCACATGTGACAACACGCTTATGAAAGACTCACCGTATTTTCCCAAATATCTGATTCTGATTAGATTTCAGGAATTCTTAAACTCAGAACGCAGCAAATGATGGTTTAAAAATGTAGCATTTTTAATTTTAATTGTCTTTACGTCTGTCTTCCTTTACTAGCTGACTGCGCAGAGATGATGCTAGTTATAACATGATGTGTTTTTCTGTTTTATAGAGCTGGCTCGAGAGATGAATTTTTCTGTGGATGAGATAAACCACATCCGCACAGAGAACCCAAACTCTCTCACAGCCCAGAGCTTTATGCTCCTTAAGAAGTGGGTCAGTCGGGATGGGAAAAACGCCACAAGTGAGAGTCATTTTCTATCCATCTGTCTTTTTTCTTATTAATTTCTTTCTTTTTTCTGTCTTGCATATACTGTGAAGTTATAATATCTACCTAAAGCAAATAAATAGGAGTTACTTTTATTTATTTTCTCAGCGGATGCACTGACGGCTGTCCTGACTAAAGTGAACCGGATGGATATTGTGACTCTGCTGGAAGGGCCCATATTTGACTATGGTAACATTTCAGGCACCAGAAGTTTTGCAGATGATAGCGCTGTGTGCCAGGAAAAGGCGGATGGTAAAGTTTAGCCCCATTTGGCTGACCCCACCCCCTCCTCCCCAACTCATTTCTTTTTCACCTATACTTTTTCCTCTACAACCTCCCTGTGCAGTTTGCCAAAGTGTTAATCACAGATGGGCCACCAATAATTACTATTTTGAACTTGAAGCCACAATGAGAGTTATAGAAGCCACATTTATAGAAGATAAGGTCACAGGCCCTGATCACACACAGTCTACTTAATCACTCACTATTCTCTTATTTTAAATACTTTCTGTATTCAAAGACTCTTCATTTCTGTTACCCTTTTCCCTTCCTCCCAACACCATATGCATGGACCTTGTTTGAACATGCATGTATATGGTCATGTGATGTGAAGCAATCACAGCATGATGCTTTGCCTCAACAAGTGTAGGAAGGGCTACTCTAAAAAATATTTTCCTGTTACACATGTACACACTTTTCTTTTGGTTTTAATGAAGGCCCTGCAATATATTGCCAGTGGAACATGAAACAAACACTTTTCTCTGCCATGAAATTAATTCTGTTATTGAAAGGTCAGGAAAGAGTTATTTCTAAGCAAAATGCATGTTATTATCAGCTGTATCCTGATGAAGCTCTTTTGATATTAGTTGGTAGGAGTGTTACAGGTCAGCTGTTGTTTTACATAGTGGACCAGAGCGCATAGCCTCAGCTAAAAGACTCAGCTGTCCTCTGCCTCTGAAGCTGTCAGTGTGCTTCCTCCTCCATCTATCCTTCTCTCCTCTCCTCCCCTGCACTGGAGCAGGGGATAAAAAGAGAGAGGGGACAAAAGAAGAGAAAGAAGGAGATCATCCTTCTCTCTGTAGTCTCCTCCTCCTGACAGTCTCCTGTGCCTCCCTCTGTCAGATGCAAAATGAATTGTCCTCTCCTCTCATCCAGTACAATCCCTCATTTCCTCTCCCAGACCCTAGAACCTAATTCTCCTCATTAATACAGCCATTGTCTTGTCTTTCTAACTTGCATGTTCTTGTGTGTGTGTGTGTGTGTGTGTGTGTGTTTTTCCCCAATACTCCACCACAACACCTCATACAACTGCATCCTGATGTGGCCCAAGACTCACTATCCAGTTCTCTATCGTCATCTGTTCCTCTTAAGTCTTCCTTCTCTCTGTCCTTCTCCTGCTCTCAGCCTGTCATCTCCTATTTCCGCTCATAGAATTTGTCTCTCTCCCTCACCCTGCCCTTCTTCTCTTCCTTCTTTCTCTCCCTGTGCATCACGTTGCTTGAGTCCTGCCTCTTCCTCCCCACCGCCCACACCTTTGCCCCCTTGTGCATGCTGTCATTGCCCCTGCATGTCCCCAGGACCATCCCTCATCACTCCATCCCTCTGTCTCAACTCCTCTACTATTGAGCTCTTCATCTGAACAGACATCATTATCCTCATTTTTATTTAGCCAGATTTTGAGTCTCCCCATACTAGTGGCAGCACACATCTCGACTATGACTGTAAAATTAAGACTGCTTCTTATTTGCACTTATGCAACATTTTTAATGGTGTCTAACTAACCAATTAAAGTGACCCTTTAGATTAGAGAACACTATTCACTATTAACTAGGTGCATATTACTAGCATACTGGCTGTTTATTAGTACGTATAAAGCACATATTAATGCCTTATTCTGCATGACCATATTCTAGATCCCTGTACCCTACCCAGTACCTAAACATAACAACTACAACTACAACAACTGCCTTACTTACAATCAATAGGAGTAATTAGGAGTTTATTGAAGGAAAACTCTTAGTTAAAAGTGAACATGTGCTCCCAAATCTAAAGTGTTACCCCACTTTATTATTACAGACTCAAATGTTAACTCTAATGTAGCACATTTGTTTGTCAAAGTTAGACATGAACACACACAGCTCTTTGACTATGGGGAGATCACACATAGATATACACTACTGTTCAAATGTTTGGGGTTGGTAAGAATTTTTAATGTTTTTGAAAGAAGTCTTTTATGCTCACCAAGGTTGCATTATTTGATCAAAAATACAATAAAGCAGTAATATTGTGAAATATTCTCATTTAAAATAACTGTTTTCTTTTTTAATATATTTTAAAATGTAATTTATTCCTGTGATGGCAACGCTGAATTTACACCTCCCATTACTCCAGTCTCCAGCATCACATGATCCTTCAGAAATCATTCTAATGTGCTGATTTGGTGCTCAAGAAGCATTTTTGTGGTAACCATTGTTTACTGATGAATAGTCACTTTTGATCAATTTAATGCATCCTTGCTGAACAAAAAGCATTAATTTCTTCAAGAAATCGTACTGACCCCAAACTTTTCATATGTATTGTACATGCTATCACAATCTCTCTGTTTTTGGAGATCTGAATCTGTTCCATTGTCATTGTGTATTAACTGTGTGTTTGTTGGTCTGTATGTCTGCTGAATCTCTGGGAAATACTGTCAGATACTGTGCTTTTGCTCTTCAGGTTTGGATTAGGTGATTGTCTGTGTCTATGTTTAAAAAAAATTGTTTACCCAGAAATTAAAATTGTCATTTACTCACCCTCATGTTGTTTCAAATAAATAAATAATACACTAACGAAATACAGGTTTGAAACAACATGAGGGTGAGTAAACTTTCATGACAGAACTTAAATTTTTGGGTAAACCGTTCCTTTAAGCATGTATATGTGTGTGCTTGTTTGTGTGTGATTGTAATTGTGTCCTGTCATGTCCATCCATTTGTGTGTGTATCATCTCACCCAGGTTTCCACAATATCCTGGCTCAACTGCAGTCAACTACCAACCCCACCCCCACCACACCCCCTATCTTCCCCTCTATGTCTGATGACATCGAACCCATCTTAGATCTGCCCCTTGACCCTCCCCCATATTGCCCCTCCTGGGGACTAGAGCGTTACAATGAGGATGAGTCTGTCAGAATCACCCCAGCCAGACCCTGCGACCTGCCCCTGTCCAAACCTGCAAACCAGCATCACACACTCTCTGAAACAACTGCTGAAATACATGCACACATACTCTCCCCTGATTCTCAGCTCCCTCCCGACAACCCCAAACCCACAACACAACTCTCAGCTGTCACATGTGACCCTGACTCACACCTTACCCCTGAGCTTTCTCCCCTAGACCATGATGAACCTCCTCTAAACTCCTCGGTTTGCTCTGTACCACTCCAGTCTGTCCCAAAAACAGACCCACCCACGATCAGGATCGAACAGGACCACCTTATACTGGGGAACCAGGGGTCTCAACAAAAGGAACAGAGAGAAGAAAATGAGGAGAAAAAGTATTTTCACTCCCAACAAAAAACATCTCCCCCGGTGGAACAGACAGACCTAACACACAAGGAAAAAGAAGAGCGTCCCTCATCATCATTATTACCATCACCATTAAAAGAACCAAACGTTAACATGAGGGGACAGGAGAGAGTGATTCTGCACGAGGTCAAATATCATGATGAGTCCCCTTTGCGACCCTGGGCAGAGGTCCTGAGGGAGTCTGGCTCAGGAGGAGAGGAGGAGGAGGAGGAGGAAACCGTGCAAAGGCAGGAGCAACCGGAGTTGTCAGTAGGCCACGTTGGAGAGAGGGAGAGGGAAGTGAATGAGGAGATGACTAAGGAGAAAGTGAGCGAGGTAGTGAGAGATGTTGAACAAATTGAGTCTGAGTTGTGCTCGCTCTCCGCAGGCTGGCTCACTGAGACATCGAACACAGAGCCGCCCGCTTCAGGGCGGAGTCACGGATCGGACTACATGGACCGACAGGACAACAGGTACTGTGCATAGTTACAATTATTATGCTGACATTACCCACATTTAATCATATCATAAGAAATTAAATTTGAAATGTGTTTTAAGTACTAGAAGACAAACTGTAAATTTCAAAGCATGTCCCCCGTTACCAGAAAGACCATCTATAGAAACTAAGCTGCTAAAACAGCTGAAATCTTTGGGTTTCTTTGGGAAACTCATAAAACATATTAAATATGTAAACAGAAGTATTGTTGCATTTCAGCCATGCATTTCAATTTGATATTGTTACAGCTGATGATTCAAACTTATTTTGCATCACAGCTATAAATGCTTGTAAATTAACATCCTTTTGAAATGCGCTACCATTAAAAAAATTGGGGTTGGTATGATTTTTTTAAACAAAATTAGTACTTTTATTAAGTAAAAATGCATTAAAATAATTGTTTGGTCTATTTATCAATGAATCCTTAAAAATGTGAATCACAGTTTCTATAAAATTATTAAGCGGCACTGCTGTTTTCAACATTGATAATAATAAATGTTTCTTGAGCACTAGATTTGCATATTAGAATGTTTTCTAAAGGATCATGTGACACAGGAGTCATTCACATTTCACAATATTACTGTGTTTTACTGTATTATTGATCAAATTAATTCCAGTGCGCATAAGAGACTTCTTTCAACAACATTAAAAAAATCGCTAACACTTTATTTTAAGGTGTCCTTGTTACACGTTACATGTACTTACTATTATAATAACAATAAATTATGCATAATTACATGCAAGTAACCCTAAACCAAACCCTAATCCTAACTATAACCATATAGTAAGTACATGTTGTTAATTAATATTATTCAGAACTTAATACATTCTTACCCTAGTACCGTTTCAGTGTACTTGTTCCTAACTAGCTAAATGGTTACATTTCAACCCCCTTGCAGTCAGGAGAACTCCAGTGACTCCATGACATCATCATCCAGAGTGGATTCAGGAAAACCTCGTCAAAATGGTGAGCACTCCGACACCATGCCCCACAGCTCAGCGTCTCAGGAATCAGCCAATGGTGTGAAGGCAGGGGCGGGCAAGCAAGAAGGAGCTCTGATCGCTGAGCACAAAGTCCAGGTGAGATAATCGCTAGAATACCAGCATATAATAACTGATTAGATAATGCTGCTACTTCCAGTTTAAAAACATCTCTTCTGCTGTCCTTGCCTCAGCTCATATCATGACACTCTTCGTTTTTGCAGTGAAATCATTCACATTCTAATACAGTTTACTTACTCCAGAGGAAGAAAACGCTGATGACCATTTACACTAATTAAATGAGAGAACTGAAATCACACACATTTTAAGATGTATTTTATATGCATCCATTAGCAGCGGTTATCATCAGAGACCGGCCTGGACGAAGAGCGTACCGTCACCACCAAAGTGTTTCGTAGACGTCTCATTCTCAAGGTATCTGCCTGCTAAACTGCAGGGAGGTCAGGTTAAGATCCGATTTTGGTGTAGCTGGTGGACTGAATCTGATTCATCCAATCAGAAACACGGTGTGATCTGATTACATGTTTTTATGTCACTTGGTTCTTGCCGTATACTGTTTCCTTCTTCCCTGTACTTACAGGTGCTTGGTTTGGGGTTATTCTGCATTTCTTGTGTGATAGATACACATGCACATAGAGGAGTGTGTTTCTACTAATGCTTTGTGTGATTTCTAAAGGTGGTGATGATGGGCATGAAGGCATGTTGGCTCATATTTAAAGTTCCAGCTTTGCTTGCAGGTTCACATGACTGCTCTGGGTGTGTGGAAATGTGCTTGTAGGTGTGGTGTGCTGCTTTTGAAGGTGTCCTGGATCTGTTGTGTTTGCATATTGAAGTAAGTGCTGTCTTGCTTTAGGGAGAGGAGGCACGTAACATTCCTGGCGAGTCAGTTTCAGAGGAACAGTTTATTGATGAAGATGGAAACATCATCACCAGAAAAGTAACTCCATTGTTCCCTTTATGATTTCTTTTTCTCATACTCTATCTATTTCTGATTTTCCAACATTTTTACTTCGTTAGATTGCTTGTAGTTTTGTAGCTTTGCCTTTTCAGAGCTGATTTAGAGACAGTGAGACAAAGCAGCTCACTCCTCCAATACCTTAACTGATTCTTCCCAGACTTTCCTCACATTGCTTTGTTTTCTCATGACAAGCATTCATGTTGACCTCTGACCTTCAATACCCATCTACAGATCATTCGAAAGGTGATTTGCCGTGTGGACACTCCCACTCCTGAAAACCAGGGCTTGGGGAGTGGCATGGGGTCACAGGGAGACCCTGCCACCTTGGGGAAGAGCCACGTCCCCCTGGTCCCTGATATCCAAACCCATCTCGCTACACATGCTGAGGTTTGCACAGTCTGTGTGGAGTTTTTCTCTTTCATTAAACTTGTATTTGATTATACAGTGCCCTCCACTAATATTGGCACCCTTGATAAATATGAGCAAAGGCGGCTGTGAAAATAAATCTGCATTGTTTATCCTTTTGATCTTTCACTCAAAAATTTCACAAAATTCTAACCTATCATTGAAGTAAAACAACTGAAAGTGGGGAGAAAATCTCATGATGAAATAAATGTTTTTATCCAATGCATGTTGGTCACAATTATTGGCACCCCTAGAAATTCTTATGAGTAAAATATCTCTGAAGTATATTCCCATTCATATTTACATTTTTTAGCACACCAGGGTGACTAGGAGCATGAAATTGTGCAGCCATAACGTCCTGTTCCACAGGATTATAAATATGAGGAACACAAAGGCCAAATTCCCTTAATCATCCATCACAAGGAGTAAAAACCTAAGAATATAGTTCTGATGTGCAGAACAAGATTGTTGAGCATCACAAAATAGAAAGTGGCTGTAAGAAAAGAGTTGCTGTAAGAAAAGTGGCTGTAAGAAAAGCATTGAAAATCCCCATTTCCACCATCAGGGCAAAAATTAAGAGGTTCCAATCAACTAAAGATGTTAAAAATCTGCCTGGAAGAGGACGTGTGTCTATATCTTCCTAATGCACGGTGAGGAGGAGAGTTTGAGTAGCCAAAGACTCTCCAAGGATCACAGCTGGAGAATTGTAGAGATTAGTTGAGTCTTGGGGTCAGAAACCTAAAAATATATATATCAAACATCCCCTACATCACCACATGTTGTTCGGGAGGGTTTCAAGGAAAATTCTCCTCACTCATCCAAAAACAGCTAATTCAGCTGTTTCAATTCAATTCAAACTCCAGCAAATTCAGTTGTCAGACACGACTGGAACTTCAAATGGCACTGGCTTCTATGGTCAGATGAAACTGAAAAAAGAGCTTTTTGGCAGCAAACACTCAAGATGAGTTTAGTACAAACAGGGATAAAAAAGTACCCTATGTCCACGGTTAAATATACTGCTGGATCTTTAATGTTGTGGGCCTGTTTTTCTGCCAGAGTTCCTGAACATCTTGTTCAGATGCATGGCATCATGGATTCAATCAAATACCATCAGATAAAAAATCTAAACCTGACTGCTTCTGTTAGAAATCTTATAATGGGCTGTGTTTGGATCTTCCATCAGGACAACAATCCAAAACAAACATCAAAATAAACACAAAAATGGGTCACTGAGCACAAAATGAATATTTTACCATGGCTGTCCCTGTCCTCTGACCTGAACCCTACAGAATCTGGAGAGACTGTGTATGAAGAAAATGGTCTCTGATCTCTTATCAGGTGTTCTCCAAACTCTCCAGGCATTATAGGAGAAAACTCAGAGCTGTTACCCCGGGAAAAGGACGTTGCAATAATTGGGTGCCAATAATTGTGGCCAACATGAACAAGAGAAAGCATTTATTTCACAATGAGATTTTCCCCCAACTTTCAATTGTTTTACTTCAATGATAGGTTAGAATTTTGTGAATTTTTTGGTGAAAAATAAAAAGGATAAACAATGCAGAATTATTTTCACAGCTGCCTTTGCTCATATTTACCAAGGGTGCCAATATTAGTGGAGGGCACTGTATATGGGAAAATGGATCCAATGTTTGGCCAATAAAATGCTCACTACAATGAGAATGTCCCTCTCCCATGACTGTTTAGAAATATTGAAATTAAATATTTAAAATACTGTTCAAATGTTTAGGGTAGATACAATTTTTTGAAAATGTTTTTGAAAGACGTCTCTTATGCTAACCAAGCCTGCATTTATTTGATCAAAAATACATTAATATTAAATATTATAATTTTGAATAACTGTTTTCTATTTTAATATATTTTAAAATCTAATTTATTTCTGATGGCAAAGCTGAATTTCTCTAGTCTTCAGTGTCACATGATCCTTCAGAAATCATTTTAATATGCTGATTTGGTGCTTAAGAAAAATTTCTTATTATCAATGTTGAAAACAGTTGTGCTGCTTAATATGGTTGTGGAAACTGTTCTACATTGTTTTTAGGATGTTTTGATAAATACAAAGTTCAAAAGAGCAGCATTTGTAACATATTTCCCACTTTTTGACCAATTTATTGCATTCTTGCTAAATAAAAGTATTTCTTTAAAAAATGTACTAACCCCAAACATTTGAACAGTAGTATATGTAATCATTAAACAATAATGTTGTTGACAGTAGTACAGTTTTGGATACCAGAAATCCTCATTATATCCGCACAGACTGGAGACCAGAACTACCTAATGTTGTTGTTGTTGTGAATTTCTGGGTTGATTAAAATTCTTAAATTTATTTATAAAGTAAAAAATGTTTAGTAAGACATTTATGTATCACATAGTAATCTTTTCTTTTCATACAGAAGCTAATGTACATAATTCTTCTGCTGTCTTTCCTCTAACCTTCAACTTATCTTCTCTTTCTTTCCCTCCCCTTTTGTCCTTTTTTGTCTTCCTTCCAGCTTTATACACTATGCCTCCCCTACAGCAACAAATAACATGAATTTAACTGAACTACTTGAACTGTTTAATATTAGCTTCCTGTCAATGGTTACTGATAGGCTGTTATATAATGATGTGTCTGGCTATTTTCAGGGTGATGTGTTGATTCTAAACTATAATTCTTTCCTTAAAGATTTGTAAAAAATAAAAAAAAGTCAGTATCTTTGATACAGATTGTTCTTGTCTTTAAACAGGGAGAAGTTTCCAAGGTGAGGAAGAAAGAAGAAAAGCGTTCAGAAAGAAAACATTATTCATAAATGTGGCTTTAAGACTATAGACAGGTACAGCACTTCGAAAAGCTCTCTGTTTATTATTGTTATTATTTATATTATTAATTATTCTCTGTGCATTATTCAAAGGTCTGGGGCCAGTATAATGTTACAGAAGATTTGATTTTATTATTTCAAATAAATGCTATTCTTTTGAACTTTCTGTCTCATCAAAGAATCCTGAAAAAAGGATTCAGCATATTAGATTGATTTCTGAAGGATCATGTGACGCTGAAGACTGGAGTAATGGCTGCTGAAAATTCAGCTTTGCCATCACAGGAATAAATTAGATTTGAAAATGTATTAAAATAGAAAACAGTTATTTTTAATTGTAACAATATTTCACAATATTACTGATTTTAATGAAGTTTTAATCAAATAATGCAGCCTTGGTGAACAAAAGAGACCCAAATTTTAACATTCCCATTTGACAATTTCACATTTTACATTTTTAATACAGTTTTAACAATTGCTTTCTTATATGGTCTGTTTTGTGTCTCTCAAGGTTTGGAGGTATATTTTCGATCTGTTTCCTGAGCGGTGGGGGCCACAAGAGCTGAAAAGAGACATTTTGGCCTGAAAAAAAAAACACCTACAGCTTCCATTCTGAAACGCATGGTCTTCAAAGAGACAGAACTTTGACCTATCCGCTTGAGCATGAGCATGCATCACACTGCTGACACACTTCCTGTTCCAAGGGGGTCTTGATGAATTCTACTTCCTGAGATGGGTCCTGGTGAATTCTACTTCCTCTCTGTGTTGGGTCCTATGTAATTCTACTTACTCTTTCTGGGGGACCTACGAGATTACACTTCATTCTTCTTGATGGTTAATACCTGCGCTGACCTGGACCATCAGGAATTCAGAAACTTTGTTTTGTGTGCCATGAATATCAGATGAATAAATGAGAGGAGTATATTCAAATGACCCCTTAAACTCCAAGCCGTATACCCACACAAATTTCCCTGTGACCAAAGATGGCACAAAAGCTCTTTTTCGTGTTTTAGGGGGAAAAAAAACAATAGATGCTGTTGAACCACACCTTACATTCGCCTTACACGTTACCGTGGACCCATGACGTCAGGAGGAGGATCCCTGTGTTTTATCTTTTTTATTTATAAAACTAAAATAAATGATGTGGTGGACTTTTCTGTACATAAATCACAATATGTAAAAAATAAAATAAAATTTAGTAGTTTGGTTTGGCGAGAGCACCGCAAACATACACTTTACAAGTGCTTTAGACATTTTAAAGACAGTGAAACTTCACATGCTCTTGTATAATTAATTACTATAGCAGGTATGTTTGTATATGAGAAAAGTTGGTTTGGTTTTCAGGGGACGTTTCCTTAAAATCCTCTGCAAACTTCAACGATTCCCAAAATGGGAATTTATCGAATTCTGTGAAGAAGTCATACAGAGGACTAATATTTTGATGCATGCACTTCACCTTATTTTAAGAACCTTTTTTCTAAGTTTGCAAAACACTGTATTCAAAGAGACAAATAAGAAAAGACTTTTTCTTGTGTACACATACAACTCGTCTCAACTTTTATATTCCAAAATGTCACCCTACAAGCGTCCATCGTGTAGAAACGGTTAAGTGTGACAAGCTCTAACCTGACTGCTTCCTTAGGAGTTCAGTGTAGTGTCTGTTATCTTTCATATGGAAGACAGCGTCCGCTGATGTTAGCCTGAGCGCTTTAAGTAAGAGGTGTTCAGAATGTAAATGCTAGTGAATCAGCATCTCTGTTCAACTATCACTCTATCATGTGTATTGGCTGTACAATGTAGAGGTCTCTCTTTGTCTTAAGGCTGTTTGTTTTCATTATAGGAATGTCTTCATTTTTTTTCTTTCTTTTTGATCGCTGAGGTTTTAAAATAAAATTTTGGCATTTTGTTTCAGGTTAAGTGAACATTTAACATTTTCATCTGGAGTCACACTTACTCAAATGGGATGTCTTTAGACCTTTATTACTTGTAGATTTAATAGCTTATGTATTACAAATGACACACACTGGATGGTCATGATAATTTTAAGTATTACAAGAAATCATTTCCAGTTTCGGAATTGTGTGATATATTTTAGACCAGCGAGTCAATGTGTTGCAGTGTTCTGCATCGGTTTTGATAATATAGAAATTTTCTTTAGTGATTACTTTCTGTTTGTTCGTTTGTTTCGTTTTCCTCCAATAGACTCTTTTTAGCTTGTGGTGTGTATGGTGTGAAAAATCCTTTAGTGTGCTGAATTTTGCTATGGCAATGAGATCTGAAAGGCCTAGGAAACTAGGTTGTGATGGGGTGTGGTTCTGCTTCCCTGTTACATGTCAATCAAACTGTGGGAGGGGCCTGACACGGTCCAATCAGTTGATTTTGTTTAATATAATATGTTTTCACCTGAGCAACATTTTTGATGTACAATTCTTACAATGAGTGAAGCCATTTAAATGTAACTATAATAGCACTTTGGTTATTGGAGGTCTTCTCTTTTAGAAACTAGCAGCTATGATGCCACCATAATGTTTCAAATGTCTTACAAAAATCTGATTTAAAAATAAAATAAATGCATTGATTTTGCAAACCTATTCTATTTGTTTATTCACAGTTTTTTCAGTGTTTTTATAATATTCATGTTCTTTTTTCTGTTTGTGCATTACATCAGTTCAGTGTATTATTAATGTAATCTATATACATAATGAGGTGTCATGAATTATAATTATTTATTATCAATTTTGAATATGGCTTCCGAGATATTTTACACTATTTATGTAACACTATAACAACTCCATTTATAGCTGGATTCCTATCTGTAGTTTTAGCATTGAGAAAATGCCCTAATGATTTAATTTTCTCTTTTAACGGACTACACATATGCTTCCTTTGTAGAATGAGGTAAGTTTCTCACTGTTCTTGGAAATTTGTGAAAAAAGGTTTTGTATTTCTCTTGTAGTGCCTCAAATAGATGCTAACTTCTCTATAAACATTGCTTATTATATCATTACTGAAAGAAGAACCATGAAAACCTGCTGAGCAAACCAGCCAAGATTGATCATCCGTGACATTCTGACACTATCAATTTAAACTAAACATGCTTTGTCTCTGTATAAAACACGTTACAAGTGATATTGGTCACACCTTTTTACTGTATAGAAATATTATCTCTATCCCTAAGAGTTACCTTGCACACTGAGTTTACTGAAGACAGTTATATTGTTAAGTCAAAGTCAAATAAGTTTATTGTTTCTTCTCTCCTGTGTGGCAGTAGGAATAGCAGTAGCAATGATATTTATACATTTGTGTCAGCTTAAATGTCAGAATATTTTTCAGGATCACTGTATAACACAAACTTTACCATATTTGAGACACCAGGAAATAACACTTAACAGATTAACAATAAAAGATGTGGTCTATATGAATCAAATGAAACCACCTGAACATGTGAATCTTCACACATATCCTTGTAAAATGATTGAGAACCATAAAATCACTGAAGGACATTATTGAACTCTTCAGTTGTTTGGGTTAGTTATTTTGGGTGTGATTTCTACATTTTGATAATAACAATCCATTGAGAAAACTGCTTAAAATTTGTTATTCATGGAGAAAATAATTTAGTCTCTTAGTTTAAAAAAGGGGGAGGAAGACTTGTTTTGGTTATGAATGAATTGGTTGAGTGAATTATTCAAACATTCACTTATAACAGGGGTCACCAAACTTGATCCTGGAGGGCCGGTGTCCTGCAGAGTTGCTTCAACACACCTGCCTGGAAGTTTCAAGTATACCTCGTAAGACCTTGATTAGCTGGTTCAGGTGTGTTTAATTAGGGTTGGAGTTAAACTCTGCAGGACACCGTCTGGTGACCCCTGACATATAACAAACAAGAAGACTCACTTGTCCCCATCAACTGAACGAATCATCAAACCAATTTGAACAAATTCTGTATTCAAAAGATTCGAGTCACTTGGATGAATCAAAAGCCCAAACACACGGTCCTCTCCACCACATGACG
Source organism: Spinibarbus caldwelli (assembly GCA_039654775.1). Lineage (NCBI taxonomy): Eukaryota > Metazoa > Chordata > Actinopteri > Cypriniformes > Cyprinidae > Spinibarbus > Spinibarbus caldwelli. The sequence goes on along the minus strand of CM077250.1, from coordinate 11,149,318 downwards.
GCGCCACCCTCCCCGTTCCCCTGCACCTCCAGCACGCCCAGTCATTTCTCGGACCGTTCCCTCTCCAGTCTAGCCACACTTGCTCCATCCCTCTTTAAATCCACGTCCACTCCACTCGAGGACCGTCGCGAGCCCGAGGTATCGAGACACCATGGCGGACAGCGCGAGCGAGAGCGACACGGACGGCGCGGGCAGCAGCAGCAGCTCCGCAACCCCGCAGTCCTGCTGCACCTCCGCGGCCGCCTCAAACACCGCAGCGACCGCAACGAGCGCCGCCACCAAAGCCCAGGGCGTCGTGATCTCTCAGTCCCGCCTGGAGGAGCTGACAAACCGGCTCGCGTCGCTGCAGCAGGAGAACAAAGTGCTGAAGATCGAGCTGGAGACCTTCAAGCTGAAGTGCAAGGCGCTGCAGGAGGAGAACCGCGACCTGCGCAAAGCTAGCGTCACCATCGTGAGTCAGACCGTGTTTTTATCGCTTTAATCCCCGCGGCACACCTGACAACACCGTCCCGGCACGCAAAGACGCCTGAGGAACATTACAAACCACACTGGGGTGCAAAGTTACAGGTTTGGAGGCACAAAGAAGCGTTTGAGGGTATTTAGCTTGCTAGCATTCGAGCTAATTGTGATAACAGCCAACAACAAAAGCCCGATGGCACTTTAATAGCATTAGTGCTAATATATATCACAGGCCAGCTGCGTTAAAATAGTTTAAATAACAGTATGGACTGGTATAACTTGCAACGAATGTGTCTTTATATATGTTTATTAACGTTATCTTAACGTAGTTTTTATGCTCGGTAGCATTCCCGTGGTGTTTGTGTGTGTACTGACCACATAAGGCGTTTACTGATTTACCACATGCTTTATCATCATCATGATGATGGTTTTAACGCAGAACGTGTTTTTGCAGGTGATACTTTGCGTTAAGCGAATGAGGTTGTCATTAGTAGTTTATATTTGAGGCCTGTGTGTCAGGGTGGGAAGTTGGCACTCTGAATATTTGGCTCTAATGCGTCAACATCCTGTATGTGAATCAGCTCTTCACTCAGACCATCTGCATTCAGACAAAGAGCCAACACTCAAGTGTCACTGGACAAACACTGACATGAGATCCAGTGCGTTTATGACAGTCTTTAATGGTGGAAATTGATAGTGGCAGTGTGTTGCTTGTTGGTTTTGCAATTTCTTTACTGGGTAAAATGCATCTTATGCAGGATGTTGACTTGCGTTTGAGCACTTCTGGTGGATTTTAAATGGTTTTTTATATTGCATAATAGGTTTTTATATTCAATAATTAGGTCATAATTACCTGTAGTTTCTTTGTAATTGGTATTTGTGATCTAAAATATGGTAGCTTCGAAATCATGTTTTAAGATCAAGTATTAATTTTGTGAAATTGCTTGGTTACTGAAATACGTGGAAAGATAATGTGAAAAATCTCCACGAATAATACTTTTTTTTTTTTTTTAAAAATGCAAGCGTGTTTTGTTTATTTTTCTGCAGCAAGCACGTGCAGAACAAGAAGAGGAGTTCATCTCCAACACTTTGTTTAAGAAGATTCAGGCTCTGCAAAAGGAGAAGGAGACACTCGCCGTCAACTATGAGAAAGAAGAGGAGTTCCTTACCAATGACTTGTCCAGGAAGCTCATGCAGGTGAGAAACTCTAGAAGGAAAGAGCCCATCAGTGGCGTTTGAGGTCAGGGGTAGGAAACATTATCACTTGCCCTTAGAATCATCCCTAAGGGTAGCTTTCACATAGATGTACAGTACATATGTCATTACAAAGTTATTGTTCAACAGCTTTCTTGTATAATTCTGATTTTTGATTGCCGCTAGAGGAAAGCAAAAAAACGGTAGCTGATTAAATCGCATGAAAGGTTGTTTTGGTGATATGCTCATTACTGAATCTGGCTCTTCTGCTGAGACCAGATGACATTGTTTATGGTGGGTGTGCTGTATTGTGTGGAGGAGTAATAAGAGTGTGCATGCTAATGAGTCATGCCGACTATATATTTACACTACTGTTCAAACGTTTGGAGTTGGTAGGATTTTATAATGGTTTTGAAAGAAAAATTGTATACTCACCAAGTAAAATATAGTAATTTCCATTGTAATTTAAAAAAAAAAAAGTATTTTATTGCCGTAATGGCAAAGCTGATTTTTCAGCATCATTACTCCATTCACATGATCCTTCAGAAATCCTTCTAATATGCTGCTCAAGAAAGATTTCTTATTTTTGTCAAATTTAAAAACAGTGCTGTTGTGGAATGTTGTCAATAATTTTTTCATGATTCTTTAATGATTATTTTATGAATAGACTTCTAAGGAACAGCGTTTATTTGAAATAGAAGTTATTAGTAACTTTGTGAACGTATTTACTGCCTTTACTGTTTGATTAATTATGTGTTCTTAATGTTAGTATTAATTCCTTTAAAAAAATTACTGACCCCCTAACTTTTGAACAGTAGTGCTAAAAATATGATATATGCAGGCAAAGCTCAACAATTAAAGTTTGTCCCAGTATGGCAGAGTTTTAGACCAGTTGTTAGAATTGTCTCTTATTCTTTTACACTCATCTCTTGCTCATTGAATATTTATTTATTTATTTATTTATTTTGTATGGCTTGCAAACATTTGTTTTTCAGTGATTCTATTGAATTTTGAGCATGGTTGCAAATTCATCTGGTTAAAATATGTTGCTATGGTAATGCAACACAAGCAAATATGCATGAGCATTCAAAATAGTTACCATGAAGAATGAATTATCATGTTATCGTTTGTAAGGACACCAGGAAAAAATGTGACACCAAAACGTCACTTTGAATCACAGCTCATTTGGGGTGCTCATCGTGTTTAGATTTGGGTGTGTTGCATCTGTTTTACTTTTATTCTCTTATGTGCTTGCTTGCTTTTTCAGCTTCAGCATGAAAAGGCAGAGTTGGAGCAGCATTTGGAGCAAGAGCAGGAATTCCAGGTCAATAAACTGATGAAGAAGATCAAAAAACTGGAGAACGACACCATCTCCAAACAGCTCACTCTAGAGCAGGTACCTTCTTTAAACATCCTGCTGTAGAACAAGATTGTTTCTAAACCACTCATTCTTGAATGCCCGCAATCTATTGCACAAATTTTCAAAGCCGTTGGTGTCTCCAAGTACCTTGTTTTTTTTGTTAGCTTGGGCATCTGCCAGTACCTGGCTCTGGAACACAGATTCAGCAAATTTCTCGGATTAGAACAGGTTATTCTTGAGCAAACACATAATTTGTATTTGTGGAAAGTCCCAGAGTTATTATTGTGGCCCAACATTTTTCCCTAAGAACATGCATTATTTTAAAACCATGGCCTTGTTTTATTAATTGCACAAAATATATGCAGCTTCGACGTGAGAAGATTGATCTGGAAAATACTCTGGAACAAGAGCAGGAGGCACTAGTCAACCGACTTTGGAAGCGCATGGACAAACTCGAGGCAGAGAAAAGGTAATGTCCCTTGTGATCTGGTCTGTCTTAATGCATTTTTATAGCTTCTACAAATCTTTATACATTTTTTTTTTTTCTTGTCTTCGTTCTGATTGGCAGGATTCTGCAGGAGAAGCTTGACCAGCCAGTGTCAGCCCCGCCCTCTCCACGTGAAGTTTCCATGGAGATTGACTCCCCGGAGAACATGATGCGGCACATCCGCTTCCTCAAGAGTGAAGTGGAAAGGCTTAAACGTGGCCTCCGCGCTACAGAGCTCCAGCGTGAGTCCTTGTCTCATTACGCATGCATGCACTCCTGCACAGCACAGCCTCTCTGCCATCATACTACTGCCAGAGATAGTATTCAAAAAGTATACAAGTATACAAAAAGTACAATTGGAATACAGCCTTTGTATTAATCTTAAAAGTAGCTCATGGTATACATACTATATACAATTCCAGATTAGGATTAGTACTTCCCAATTAGTAGTACGTTGTAAACAGTAAACCAAAAGATAACTTGGCTCCCTGAATAGTAAAGTACATGGTTTTATTTTGTAGTAGAGGTATGTGTAGTACAATACAGCCATAGTTTGTAGCACAGCACAGTGAGTTACACACATTAGTTTCATTCTTAGTTTGAATATTTTAAATTGTGTTATGGCCACTAGAGGGAGACATTTACATTTACATTACAGTAAGATAACCACAGCTTTATTCTAGCTCATGGTATCACTCTCATTAAAGCTTTAAGCAGGGATTAACACAGCAGTGCATACAGTCAGTGATAAGGTAGATATAAAAAGCTTTTATATAAAAAGCAAAAAAAAAAAAAAGTGAATGTTTATGCATTGTTTATTTTAATAGTTTTTTTATTCATTATAAATATCAGCATAACAATTTGAGAATGTTTAACTAATAAGCATGAATTAACATATGTCTTAGTATTTTCAAGTTTAAAATTGATCACTTTGTCCAGAATTTTAAAATAATTCAAAGAGCATGTGCTTTTTTTTTTTTTTTCTCAAAATCCTGAAACATTGTTTTTGTACAGGTTTAAATTACAGTTTGTGTCGTTGTAACATTTTTTTTTTCTCCCTCCAGACACAGAGAAGCGGGCTCAATATATCGAGGAGGAAAGGCAGATGAGGGAAGAGAACATTCGTCTTCAGAGGAAACTCCAGAGAGAAATGGAGAGAAGGGAGGCACTGTGTAGACAGTTGTCAGAGAGTGAGAGCAGCCTTGAGATGGATGATGAGAGGTGCATTAATTACACACAAACACAAAAGATGACTGGACTCATGACCTTATGTACATATATGATAAACTTTGAAAATAACCAGACACACTGGTCTTTACATGAGCATTGTAGGACTGACCTGGTTCATTTTAAACCCTGGTTATAGCAACGATTATAATGAAAAGCATGCATTGCCAGATTATTTTTGTTGTGCAGTTTGTTTCTCACATCTTGTTATATTTCTCTGTCTCTCTAGGTATTTTAATGAGATGTCTGCTCAGGGACTCAGAGCTCGTACGGTGTCCAGCCCAATCCCCTACACCCCCTCTCCCTCCTCCAGCCGCCCCATCTCCCCTGGTACATGCCCACACAGTTAGCTTTGAAGATTTATCACTCTTTTATAGCAACAACTGTCTGTAACAGCTGTTTTAAATGGTAATTTTTAACACATTACTATATTTTTAATCAAAGGTGAGCATATAAAACATTTCAAAAACTTAAAAATAGCTATAATAGCTGTTGAACATTAGTGCACATGATTAAAAAATTTGATGTTGTTTGTCTTCGATTCATATATCCATTTTAACACTCAGCACAGCCTTTGGGTCAGTTTATAGGGTGATGATTAGACAAATGTGTTTTTATGAAGTGTTAATTACGCAAGCTGTACTGGACAGTGATATGATGGTATTTTAGGTCAGTGTCTTGCTTTCTTTCTCATTCTGAGATTAAACCGATAAATGAGGGCTAACCTTTGAGGTCTACAAACATAAATCTTTTATATTGAGGATGTAGATGTTTTATGGTTTTTAAATTAGCATTAGGTATTGTAGATTTTGTGTTTACCAAAATAGATAAACTAGGTAATAAACTAAAATAATCTTTAAAAACGAACCCATGAACAAGTATATCAAGTTATGCAATTCAAAAATTTATGTAGTTCAAATGACCAAAGATTAATATTGATAAGGAGTGCTTAAATCAGAAAAAAGTCAACATTTTGTTTATCGCTGGTTTTTAATAACAGCATTAATGGGTTGCATCATGTTAAAAACGTGTGCTTTTTTTTAATGACCTTAGTTCATTTTAGATATGCATGATGAAATGTAAAACACTGCACATTTGATGGTGTGAAAGTCACATTTTCTGTTGCATTGCTGACGAAGGCTGATTTATAGTTTGTCTGAACCAATTTAGTTCTGTCATTAGTTTTCTGTGCTGAGACCAATTATTATACATTTTCGCATGATCTAAGAGTGATTTTCTGAGCTGTTTATATTTGTTCTGCATATTGTCATTGTTTCTTGGCATGTTACAAAATAAACAGCATAAAGGACCTCAATAAAACCAATTAGCAGTTGCTCTCTTTCCATTCCAGGTTTGTCGTACGCTAGTCACACGGTTGGTTTCACCCCTCCGGCCACGCTGAGCCGAGCACCACTCCCCCACTACACGTCTCCCGGGCTACACATCCACCCAGGACCCTCACACGCTGTACAGGTGCCTACACACACTATACACACACTCGATCTCTGCTCAAGCTCATCTTGATGTTGAGCAAGATGTTTACATGCAGGAGTGTGTATCATGGACAGCCTGTTTTCAGTTAAGATCCGTTGTAACGCCATTCAGCTGAATTGAAAACAGCACATTTGATGACTCATCTGTGAGTCACCTGGTGACACTCGACCTCAGAGCACTCTTCCTTATCCCCATTGTGTGTCTAAGTTAATACAGACCAGTACTGTGAATCCTCAGCCATTCAAATAAGATAAAGCACAAAAACTGCATCCTGACTTTCTGTGTACCTTGCAGTGCATTCTGACCTGTTAGATGGAGAGAGAGTGCACTTACTCCACCCAAAACAAACACAAAGGTGCCATGTCTTGTACTGTGTAATGGAGATATTAAATTATATTATAATGACAGAAACCCAGATAAGATAAACTCGTTGAACAGAAACATCCATCATGTTTTTGTGCATACAGGTGAGGATGGCCTACATTTTTAAATTTAGTTAGAAAAACATGTTGCACGAGTTTCACACTTTAAATTCACTTTTCCCAAGGAACATAACTTTTAAAAAAAAAATAGTATACTGATGAAATGGTTTATTTTTTAATCTTGCCTCTCTTTTTGTTGAGATTAAAGATTGACTGTTGATTGTAAAAACACATTTATTCCCCTCACTCAGTATTAGGTAAGAACAAAAGTCAAATGGTAGTAATGGTTAGGAAAGTCAAACAAAGTGGTTTATAAATTATTTTAAGGATATTTTCTATATGTGTGTCAGGACCAGGTTCATGCCAGCTCAAACAAGACCTGGACAGTCTTTCATCACATTTCTTGTCATTCATGGCAGCTCTAGAATAGTTGAGGACACACTGTAGCTATTGATTTCCAAATTAAAGGTCTACTTTCTGAACTTAAAACATTAAAAATCTTTACTAGCACTTTTGATTGATTTAATGCATTCTTTCCTGGATCAAAGTGTTAGTTTCTTTCTAAAAAAATTTTTACCGACCCCAGACTTTTGAGTAGTAGTGTATATTGCCTTTTCAAGCCATTTAGTACCATTTGAGCTAAATGGCGACTGCAACGTGGATTTAATGTCACTTTATCAGGTTAATGTTAGCTAGCAGATAAATAAGTTAGCTATAAATGTACAACAATGAAGTAATCATTTTCAACCGGTCTCAGTTTCAGCTTATGTATGTTCCGCAACACCCTCTGGATATTGTCCAATTGAGTGAAGGCCAGCAATGTAAGACTAGCCATGTTGCAGCAGCAATTAGTCCAGACTCATGTTTATGTCTATTGCACAAATATGACCCCTCTATTTACCAGCAGAGATTTTGATGAAGTGACTGACTAGATAAGCACATTACATAACCTCACCCTTGCCATCCCTTAATGTTAAGTTTTAACATGGCGATCTAAATAACCAAAAACATCAACACGACTTTTGCTGAATCCAATTATTTGTGTAAGTTTTGATGTTATGGGCACATGGATCCACAAAAGGTATGATGAAAAAACTCCTAGGATATGCTTTTGTGATCTTTTGCGGTAGTATTAGCAATTAGCAAATCCAGTCACTTGACCTGCGTTCCATGTACTTCACGACAGATATGGCCACTGAGCTGATTTGATTAGGTAATACAGAACTTAAACTTCTTACTACACGGATGACCACTTCAGGCTTTCAAAGAATAATATTCAATGACGGGTTTGGATTAGTCGCTAATTCGCACATTATTTTTGCCTCTTTTTTTTTTTTTTCTTTCCTAATACCTATTTGAACATTGTGGATTATATTTTGCTGTTGGGGAGCTGTTAGCTATAGCAACAGTGATCTGTTTGTTTTAGCAAAGAGCGGCTGGCTCACTTTCATATCCCGCGGTGCCTTGAAAAAGTCAGTTTGTTTTGATAAACCAGGAGTGACAGCAGAGCCAGACTCTTCCAACACACTCAAATGGGGTCACATTTGCACTTTCACACTGTTTGCACACGTAAACACACTCATGTGTCAAATAAACTAGGGGAGATGATACCAATGACCGTTTCATGTGTACATTTTAGCATAGTTTTGTTTAGCAAAAGCATGATCAGAGTTGTTATAAAGTACAACTGTTGTTTTTTTCTTGTGGTCAGGATTTCAAAATTGCTTAAAATGTCTGGGTTTTGGCTTTGTTTTCCTGTTGACATGTTTTCTACAGTCCTCATACATTACTGATGTAATTTAAACCACATACTAGTATACTATTTCTACACAGTAAGTGTTAAAATACTAAGCATAATATGCTGGTATGTAGTTCTGAATTTAGCATATATGTACCCGTATTTGCTTTGCTTTGACCGTTCTCTATAGATCCCACTACCTCGCAGACCACGATTGGTCAATTATGTGCAGTGCCTGTACACTATTGGTCAGACAACTTTTTAGTCATTACCTCCAGCAAGTAAGAAAACAAATGAAGCCAAAACCTGGACATCTTAGGCAATTTCGCAGAGGATGTTACAAATAACAATCCCTTCAAAAGGTTTGGGGTCAGTTTGATTTGTGTTTTTAATGTTTTTGAAAGAAATCTCTTGTGCTCACCAAGGCTAGATGTAATTGTTTAAAGTGTAATTTATTTCTGTGATGGTAAAGCTGAATGTTTTGCGGCCAACTCCAGTTTTCAGGGTCACATGATTCTTCGGAAATCTTTCTAAAATGCAGATTTAGTGCAAAAAAAAAAAAAAAAAAGTGTGTATTTGTCATCTTAAGCAGCACAGCTGATTTCAGCATTAATACATTTTTTTGTACAAACCATGATATTCTTTTATTTCAAGATATGTTCAAAATAACACCTTTCATTTGAGATATATACAGTCAAACCAAAAATTATTCAGACACCAGGTATAATTTTTTATATTTTTTTTACTAGTGGGTGCAGGACACTATAGTTCATTTATGTAAGTGAGGATAATAAAATAAAGTAAACTGTGACATATTATACCCCAAAATTCTTCATACAGTGGACTACCAGTAAAACTGTTAAAAATTTGGGACCAAAAATTTGATTTGACACTTTGACCTGACCATGTTTTTTCACATACCTTTCTATCAAATTTATCTGACATTGTCAAGATGAATTTGTTCTGACACTAGTTTAACTCTCGAGTTCTTGTCATATTTTATTACCATTCTCTAAATTATAGCAAATAAACTATATATATATATATATATATATATATATATATATATATATATATATATATATATATATATATATATATATATATATATATAAACTTTAAAAGTCTATTTTCTGTCACTTTGGTGTCCTAGCTGAATTAAAAGTATTAAAAAAAATCTTGCTGACCCATCATGAGCTTGTTTTGTATTTCCTCCCTTCATACAGAGGCCATCCCCAAGGAGAAGCACCAGCCCAGATAAGTTTAAGCGTCCGACGCCGCCTCCCTCCCCAAACACACACTCTGGAGCACAGCACCCTCCTCCACCACCACCACCTGCACAGCCGATGATGCAGTCCGGCTCCTCCCACTCTGTGACATCACAGAATCCCCCCTCTCAGCCTTAATGCATGCACCGTGCGCTACCTTAAGCTAGGCTGCTCCAAGCTAGGCTACACTACTACTACAATGACAAGAACTCAGTGATCCTCCACTGGGCAAAGGTTGGAAAGAATTGGAGTGGAAATGGAATTAGAGGACCGTTGAACTGGGGAGCGAAAGGACTGGGAATGTGAAAAGGGAGAAAGTGTAGATGCTTGGCCAACTGACAGATCCATAACCAGCCCCATGCCGTTAAATTTTGTTATATTTACTATGTTTTTTTTTTCTGTAAAGTGATCAAGCTGGTTTAGGAAAAGATTAGGAAAGGATTGGAAGATTGTTCGAGAGGGTTGTCAGCTGCGTATGCCTGCTTTGTTTTTTTGTTTTTTTGTGGGAAGTTTTTTCCCCTGCCCTCATTTAATCTTATTTGTTTTAATAGATTGACTTAAATGTAATCGAAATTTTCCATTTAATAAACAACTCGACACTCAGTTGGATAAACCTTTGAGTGCAGTTCTTCACAGAAGTTGAAAAGAAATCCCAGCACATTTGCTGTGGGGGCGGCAGTAAAACTATTTTTTTGTTTTATTGTCTGTCTGTTCGTTTTTGGCCGTTTTTGTTTGTAAAACAGACGTGTGTGTGCGTGTAGCTCGTTGGCAGTATGTAGATAGTAAAGACGACAGACTGAAATGTACTGAAACAGCACTTGTTGCCTCTCTGCGTGTGTATTATAGTGGGATTATAGTCTTTGTGTGTGCGGGTGTTTGTGTGTGTCTGCACAGCCATAGAGGTTTCCCACGACTGCTGGTCGGGGACCAGTCTCTCCCTGCTAGAATCCAAACATGACCCACTATGAAAACAAAGTCAGTACTGGTTTCTGATCAGCAGCTCAACCTCTCTCAGAGCCCTTGCTGTAAAGTGAGTGCCCTGAATGCTTATTCAGATGGGGAATTTTGCTTAATGCCAGTGTCATATAACACCTAAACATGAACCGACATGTTGATGCAACAAAACACGGTACTGTTGAACAATTAACTCAACATGATTAAATGCTTGTACAAAAAAAAAACTTTGTGTGAGATTTTTTTAATATTTTTTTTTCTTACCTGAAATGTGTGCAAGTTATTAAACTTTAGCTTATAACGCTGTGTTTTAACCTCACTGAATATTTTAAAGATTGTTAAAGATACTGTGATTTTGAAGGTTCTTTTATTTTTCAGTCAGATCCTAGGGGAAGGATTCAGAAATCACGAGTGACAAGTCACATATCCAGCTATTTTTTTTATTTTAGTTTTTTTAAATCAGGAAAAAATCTCATTGTAGCCAGGTCTCCTAAACAGGTCTCTTTCTGCGAGAGAATACATCAATTAATATATTTCTATTTGATTTGTAGTGATTTAAGGTGATGGGTTTATTTAAAATCTAAAATTTGAGAGAAAGCAATGTGAAAAGCAAATGATGAAATGGTAACACTTTACAATAAGGTGGCATTTGTTAACATTAGTTAATGTATTAACTATCATGAACAAACAATGAACAATGCATTTATTACACTATTTATTGTTCATTGTTTATTCATGTTAGTTCACAGTGCATTAACTAATGTTAACAAACACAACTTGTGATTTTAATAATGCATTAGTAAATGCTGAAATTAACATTAAGATTAATAAATGCTGTAGAAGTATTGTTAATTCTTAGTTCATGTTTACTAATGTTAACTAATGTTAACTAATGAACCTTATTGTAAAGTGTTACCGATGAAATCTAACCATTCATATACCAGTGCAGTTAGTATAGCAAAATAAATAGCAGTTTATATACCATGCCCTCATCCTCAAAAAACATGAACCTTACAAACTGACACAGGCTGTTAAATACAGTTACAACAAGATCAATTTTAGACCTAGCTAATGTTTTGACTGAGATGATAGTACAACCAAGGTTCAAGAGATATTAATGCATTAATACATTAATACAAATTTTTCCTATTAAGGAATGTCAAGTTAAAAATGTTGCATATTATAGGGCCTATACAGTTCTTGGTAATATTAATGCATTTTACTGCTTGATTTTATTTATGTATTATACAAAACATACATTTTGGTACTGTGTTGGATCACGGTGTCAAATATGGGACCAAAAATAAATACAAAGCTAAATACAAGCTGTTGTTAAAGAAAATCTAACTACCATACATGACTGTTCACGTGCTCTCTGGGCTTTTAAATGAAATTAAAAAATAAATATGAATTATTTCTGAGGGTGTTAAATTTCCATTTAGGTGGGCTTAAAAATATGTTCTGCAGACTTCAATCATTACGAAGATGTCTTGATTCGTATCACAGAGCACATGCACGTGTCGTGTCAATATGAGTTATCTGCGAGTAGGATTATGTAACATTTAACCTCTGTTATCTGTTCACAGAGCTACAAAGGTGTATAGTAACACATTCTGTAAAATATACTGTAAAACACATTCCCTAATTTTAATTGTGTCTTGGCTGAAGCCGTTGTCGTTTGACGTCTGACCTTCTATTGACATACAGACAGACGACCATTCGTGACATCAGCCCTTTTGAGGTGTCAGGTAATATTACACACCTGTTTGGTACTGTACATCAATCCCCCACCACAGTTATCCAGTCTAATTAGCAAACACCACACTTATTTCTTAGCAAGTGCTCTTTCTCACACACACACCCATCGAGTCCTGTAGCTGTGTGGTAATCCCTGCACAAGTATTTCAGCATAAGCTCTCCTGTGCTGCTTTCTCTCCGGCAACGGCCACTCTCACCTGGTTCAGACCGGTTCTGTCAGGCTCGGGTGGTCAAGGGGGTGAAACCGACCCTCAGGTTCTGACATTACAGTCAGATTGGATGAATAGTTAAAGTCATGCAGTTCAGTGTGTGTTTGGGTTCTGAAAAAGCATACATATATACCCATGTGACTGCATTAGCAGGTAGGAAACAACCAGGGGTGCTTGTAACAATTTACAATTTCTTTTGGTAGATGTAGACCTATAAAACAAATGACGACTTAATTGTACAATAAAACAAATATAATAATAATAATTATTATTATTATTACAAATTAGTATTAATAATTATAACAAATTATTAGTAATAATTTATTATTATTAATAAATCTGGTAACACTGAAGAACTTGTCAAAAGTTAATAGTTATAATAATAAATATGTTTATAATTATAATAGAATTAAGTATAATTTTAGTAATAAAAGAATATAACAGTAATAATACTGTTAGCAATCAGAAGGAACATGTCAGAATTGAACAATGATTATAATAAATAATTAAAATAAAATTAAAGTTACATAAAATCAAAAATAATATACTTATAATAATATTACATTTATTAAAAATAGTATTTAATAAACCATTTATTATATAATATAATTATATAATATTACATAATTGTATAATTTAAATAATTGGGCCCATTTCAACAAAAACAAAAAACGTTTTGAATTTAATAATGAAATGGTAAAAGTAGGGTGAGAAAATGTCCTGATCTAAATTTTGACTTGCTAGTTAAGTTACACTGATATGATGCTCTGTATATGTGTTGAGTAAGATGAAGCTGCTAATTAAAGCTGCTCTACAGCAGTGCTGAAAGTTTCACTGCCCTGCATCAGTCTTTAGAGAAGGCATGTCTTATACCGTTCCCTCAGCTGACTTAAGCTTGATTTGCTGCTGACCTGTTTAAGGGTAAGAATGGAGTGGCAAAACAAGACTGTCAACATCAGGAGATGCCGTATGTGTAAGCAAGTCAATAACAGAGAACGAGAGGGAAAAGGGAAGGGAGTGTCCGGATATCACAGAGGTCACTCCAGGTCTGTGTTCTCCTGCTGCCGTGCTAGTCAAGTTGAGTCAGCACTCCTGAAAGAGGAAGCAAAAGCTCATAGTAAACATGGAGATCATGTCACACTCACAGCTTTTGTTTTACAGATTTCCTGTAATTCTGCAGCACAGATCTGATGGACTGCTCACATTACACTTCCTCTGAAATGAGATTAATCTTTTTTTCCAAGAAAAACTCCAAAAAAGCTCTTAATAAGCATGGTGATTACTTAACATTACTGCAAATCCAACTAAAATAAATTAAACCAGTAGCTATTTCTGCTAAGACACAACCCAAACTTCTCTCACTCTCTCTTAAATTGAACATCAACACTGAGAGAAAATTAAAGCTGAGAGATGTACAGTATCAGTCAAAAGTTTGGACACACTTGACTTTTTGATGTTTCTCATGGTCTTTGAGACCTTTTAATCTAGTTTTGTACACAAATACAAATTGTTTGTGTATGAATTTATTAACAAAACCAATGTTTTAATTAAATTTTTTAAAAATTAACTAGAGAGTAAAGGAAAACAACCAACGTGTACGCAGCATGCATGGGAACTACTTCAAGACTGTTGGAAAAGCATCTGAAGTGGCTACTTGTGAAGTTTTGAGAGATCACCAAGAGTGTATGCGAATCAAACAGCGGCTATATCTAAAAATTAAAAACATAAAACAGTCATTATTCATTGTTTAATATGGATACTTACTATTTAATTGATGACTGGTATTGCAAAAAAGTATAATAATGCTTGAGTGTGTTTAAACTCTTGACTGGTACTGTAGATGAACTCGCACTGTCCATCATGTCTAGCTCTATGTTTTCTAATTAAGCAGACTTATTAATCCAAATGTAATCTAGAGCAAAGGGTATGTTCTTTCCAGAAGTATCTCATTGGTTTCCCAGATCCCTGCGGGCTGCAGTCACGCTGCATAAGAAGAGATGTCCAAAAAGGTGATATGAGGTAAATGCAATTAACTGTTCTGTTCTTTCTGTCTTTCTTTTTATGCACTCTCTTTTCATGTCAGAGGGGATTACAGAGTCAGGGTGGGGGAAGACCGAACCTCTTGTTTTGTGTGTGTGTGGGAACCAGTACAAGCACAGGGCAGGAACAGGATCTCGGTGGGCTTAGAGCCCAAGCCGTCTGACCCTCATGCACTCACTCAGCACAAAAGTTCAGCCGACCACCCAGACAGAGAGGAGAGATGTAGAAGGGTGGGAAGAAGTCTAGTTCTGACTGTAGTCTAGTCCTATACGAGGTTTGCTCTGTTGCCGAGTCTAAAACATGTTCAACATCTTCAGCTCTGGCATAAAACAGATATTTATTTTTATGCCTCCATGCCTTTAATGTAATTTATTTTACTGCCTCCAAATAAGTGAATTATAGTAACATAGAGGTGAAAGCCTATTGTGATGCAAAACTCCTTTAAATTTGCATTTTACTTCAGAGATGCATGACCTGAAACAAACAACAGATTATTGCTTATTGCTTACATTATTGCTTATTGCAAACTTATTGCTTTTAGTCATTAATTTGGTAATTTCATTGGACATAACCTTGAAATTAATTTCGAAAGATTTACTCACTAATGTATTCATAATTACTCACTAATGTATTCATAATAACCCTTTAACTAAAATCTGTTTTGTCACATGAAAACTCACTTGCAGAGAAAATGATAATGAGCTGACTTCACTTTAAGCACAGGAAATGTATTAATTTATGTTTTTATTGTATTTTAATGTATATATATATATATATATATATATATATATATATATATATATATATATATATATATATATATATTTTTTTTTTTTTTTTTTTTTTTTTTTAAACGTTAGCTATTAACGTTTAAAATGATAATTTTAGTTATAATTTCAGTTTTAAACGTTAGCATCTTAAATAAAAATACAATAATGTAGGCTATTATTATTATTATTATTAAAAACCTAAAGAAACCAAAAGCAACAGAGACTCGGTCGTTCTTTGCTTGGCCGGTTGATCTCTCCGTGACTCACGAGTCCGGCCGGTGAGAACAGCTTCAAACCGGTTCTTTATTTCACGGGACAGAAGAGCGCATGCTGAGAAAAGAACATGCCCGTGCACTGGCTGCAATGTCCAACCTCACATAGGTGCCTTATCAAATACACAAATGGCGTTGTAATGTTGAACGCACCTCTCCTGTAATCACTTCTCTCTGCTCCTCTGCTGGTAAGGCGCAACTCTTAAAAGAACAAAATATTCTCTAATAAGCATATGCACAATAAAGTATTGACGTGAATGTTTTACTATGGAATAAAATAGCTGTTAATTATTAGGTGGCGAACTGCAGCTGAGGAGAAAGTTCAGCGCGCTTCCGTTGCACCGCTCTGCGCGCGCTGGAGGTGAAGATGCATCCGCGCGCTGCTAATGCCATGGCACCGGTTCTTCTCACGACTGCGGGATGTCATATATGAAATGGACGAATTTACATAAAACAGGGCGATAGGAAGGCAGTCCGGTCAGTGGTCTCTCCACCTTCGAGGTGTGGTCTCTTTCTAGAAGCGTTCAAAACTAGGCGGTGCGCGATGCTGAGCGCGAGAAGGTATTCAGCAGAGAAGCGCGTGAGTCTGGCCTGGTCTACCAGGCACGAGCGGTTCAGCGCACCGCGCTCTCCAAGCAAGAGCTACATCCACCTGCCGTAAGTTTCACAGTTTTATGTTTTAAGTTATAATTTTAACATCTTATTCTGGTAGTTGACAAATAACATACATAGGTTTATCATAGGTTTAGATTCGTTTGAATAAGCTAAGTGAATATTTTATTAGGTGTAGCCAAGTAACTGGTTAACATTTTAAGTTTTCACCGTTTTTAATCACCTGTTAACTTTTTTTCAGTTCAGTTTCTATTATATATTGACCTTTTTGTATACAATGAAACCTAAAAAGGTACTTATTTTTGTATAAAGTTTAAATATGGGATCGCAGATTAAATATTGCATAAATGATAGCATGTCACACTGCTGTCACTGTGCTATGTGAGCTGCACACTATCAAACTGATGTTTCTCCCTTTCTTTCTGCAGGTCTGTGTGTGAAGTGAAGTCAGCGTAAGATCAGTGCTGAGAATGGGTGCTGTAAAGGGTGAAGGTGCTTTAGATGGTGGATGGGGATGGATGATTGTGGTGGCCTCTTTCATGGCCCAGTTCCTGTCCTTTGGATCCCCCCAGTCTGTCGGGGTGTTGTACCCCGAGTGGCTCAGTGCCTTCCAGGAGGGAAAAGGCATGACGGCTTGGGTCGGATCCATGGTGTCTGGTGTGGCGCTCATCACCAGTGAGTACTGATCATTTCTCTCTCTCGTGTGTGTGTGTGTGTGTGTGTGTGTGTGAGAGAAAAAGAGATAAAGAGAGTGTGCAGGTTTCCTAATAAAAAGCAGCCTATGCAAACAGCAAGAGTTCTGATGCTGTTATGTAATGCACATTATCACACATGCTGACAAATGGGTGTTCAAATTTTGAAATCGTACAAGACAAAAAGAAATAGCACTGAAAAATTTCTTAATCAGTTATAAACATAATAAGTGAACACGAATAATTAACTTTGCAAGCAAAGCTGTAATGTAAGTTTTACATCCATTGGATTTTTTTTTTAGATTTATGCTATAAACAAGAAAAAAGCAATTATGGTAACATTTTACAATGTCTCATTTAAAATGAACTATGTGCAATATATATATTTCTATATATATATGTACAGCATTTATTAACCATTGTTCATGTTACTTAATAAAACACATTTTTATTGTTACAATGTTTATTGTTTGTTCATGTTAGTAGAAATTAACATTTACTAAGATTAAAAAATGCTGTAAAAATATTATCATTAGTTTGTGTTAACTAACATAGTTATCTAATGTTAACAAAGGAAACTTTATTGTAAAGTGTTACCACAATTATGTGCCAGATAAAATAATTTCAAGATATTAATATCTCATACAATTATTTTTCTCAAGTAAAAATGTCCTGTTTTTGCTTGTTTACCTATTTTTAATAGACAAAAAATCTAAGACAAACCTGTTTCTTTGTCCTAAGTGTCCTACATCTAATCTGGCATAAAAATCACACACACTAAAACACACTGCTCTTTATTCCCATAGAATGCTGCTGACTCAGTGTTCTAAAGCCCTCTTTCATGAAAAGACATGCTGACAGGCAAAGAAATGATCTACTTGTTTACATTACAGTTGTATACGTCAGTCATTGCTGTCTGCATTGCAGGGGTCAAACTGACAAGTCCAGCAGAACATCCACTAAACTTTACTTACAAGAAAGAGAAAGCGCAGAAAGAAAGTAAAAGTTCACACAGGCTGAATGTGCGTGTGTAAATGTGTCTCTGTGTGAGTGTTTGGGTTTCAGAGGTGTCAGGTTTTGTTTACAGACATAGCTGTATAGTCCATCGTCACAGTAGGGAAAGCCATGACTGGACAGGACTGTCAGGGACATGGGTGTGTATGTGTGAGCATGAGTAGCAATGTGTTTGTGTGCCCTGGTCATGCTGAATCAGAAGAAGAGGGATTTACTGAGTTGTTACTGAGCTGGCCTGTGAAACAAACACACACATTTCTTATTCAGTACGAGGTAGTAGGAGATGTCTATAATGCTCCAGTTGATTTCTGATCTATCTGACACCCTGTGAAAGGGCAACAGAGCAGATAGTTGTCCTCTTTACTGATTATATTGGCTACTTTATAAATTATTGTTTCATTTTGCTTGATAGAGTTCTGGTTGTTTTGGGTTGGATGATTTTGGTTCAGCTATATGTTTGTCCATCCATACTGATATTGCTGGTCAGTATAGAGCCCTAGTTTGGAAAGGTTTATATCTTTGTAGTGTAGTTCAACATTCAATTGGCTGGTGTTGAGTAAGTGTGTTTGAGGGCATTTGGCAGGGATGTTAGATGATATAATGTATCCCATACCAGACAGTACAGAACCTAATGTGCCGTCAAAATAAAGAGAGTGAAATTATTTAGTCTGGATGGCACAAACACACACACAGTTCCCACTAGATGCTCTCCAGAGTCCAGGCATTTTGGCCATATTAGGAGCAACCCAGTGCTGAGTCATTTGTTATTTCTAATGATAGATAGACAAACACATTCTCTTCACCACTATAGTATGACAGGGTCTATTTTAGTATCTGTTAAGACCGAATTGGAGTGAGGGTCCCTTTAATAGGACAAAATGGTTGGTTATTGATTTTGTGAGGGGACATATAACGTTACCAATAATTTATTGTGTAATAAATCTTAATATAAGGGTCATCATACTATAGAATTGTATGTATACTTAGCCTACATTTATAGTATTCAGGATTTCAGGTTATGTTTATTGTCAAGACAAATAATGTGCATTTTGTGTTGCCTTTGGATTGGTGCTTTAGAGATTTAGTGTTTTAGCCCTGAAAATAGTGAATAATTAAAATAACAGTGCAAGGTAAATAAACTAAAACACAATGATTCAGATCAAATGAAAAGATTCAATATAAAAAGCAGCAAAAATTGTACCTAAGTACATAAGGCAAAGATAACTTGAATGGGTTTTCATTGTTTGGTAGGTTGTCAAATTTGTGGCATGGATTATTTATTTATTTTGCATTCAGTAAGATATGGTTCCTGTTTCTCTCTCTGTAGGTCCGGTGTGCAGTGCTTGTGTGGATAATTTTGGTGCACGGCCAGTAACCGTCTTCAGCGGTGTGATGGTGGCTGGAGGTCTGATGCTGAGTGCTTTTGCTCCAAGCGTCTCTTTCCTCATCTTCTCCTATGGCATTGTTGTTGGTAAGATAAAAAAAGCATCATTAGCATTGAATGAATAGCAGTTTTCCGGTAGAAACAGATGCATTTGTGTCAGTTTTTTTTTTACCTTCAAAGCATATGAAAATGCCTTGTATTTATCTTCTCACATCATACTATTTGTAGAGAGTGATGGTATGTGTTTATGTCCAGGATTTTCAGTAAATGCTGGAAGTGCTGAACAGTTTTTATAATGTCAGAGTCTGTCAGGGTTGCTATTAATTATGATTATACAACTTTCAGTGACAGTTTAAATTTTGAAACCATGATCACTGTTTACAGTGCCGACCTTTGGTCATACTCACCAACTCTCTGAGCACACACAGAAATGTGCTACCTACAGATACGATTGCATGATCAAGTTCAGTGGAGTTACTTTACATACACCAGAGTCATCCCTACCATTTCACTTCCTTTGTTGCCTAAATCAGAAGTACATAATATAGGAAATTATTTAAAAATTTGCACTGATTCTGACTCATCAACTTCATACATAGGGATAGTTCACCCAAAAATCATTAATTACTCACCCTCATGTCGTTCCAAATCCGTAAGACCTTTGTTCATCTTCGGAACACAAATTAAGATATTTTTGATGAAATCTGAGGGCTTTCTGGCACGGCATAGACAGCAATGTAACTCAAACATTTTATGGCCCAGAAACGTAGTAAGGACAGCATCAAAATAGTCCATATGACATCAGTGGATCAACTTTAATTTTACGAAGCTACGAGAATACTTTTTGTGTGCAAAGAAAACAAAAATAATTGTCTAAAAAGTCTATGAAGGGTCAGAAAGCTCTTGGACTTTATCAAAAATATCTTAATTTGTGTTCCGAAGATGAATGAAAGTCTTACAGGTTTGGAACGACATGAGGGTGAATAATTTAATGACAGAATTTTCAGTTTTGGGTGAACTATACCTTTAATTACCTACATCTCATCCTCACTCGCAGTCACAATGCTGACAAGACCTATAATGTATATTTATATTAAGGTTTTTTAGACTGACATTAAATGTATAGTTACAGAGATTTTAAATGTGTAAATACATTTGTGAAATGCTACATTCATGTTGCATTCAAGAGTATATTTATGTTTCTGTGTTTAAGGGATTGGCTGCGGACTTGTCTATGCTGCCACACTGACCATAACCTGCCAGTACTTTGACAAGAGGCGTGGCCTAGCACTGGGCATTGTCACCACAGGTGTGGAATGGAATAAAATGTGTATTATATTTTATTGGTACTTTAATTTGCATTGAATAACTATCATAAGCATTTTTGGCTTCATGAAAATTAAGTGAAACAAATACAAAAAAAAAAAAGAAATATTTCTCTTTCATTTGAAAACATAAAAAAATGTTGCAGATAGCAAAAAGCAATGTTTTTTTTTTTTTTTTTTTGATTGCCTGGTTCTTTAGTTTAATTCTGTTCATTCTTCTCAGGCACAAGTGTGGGTGGGTTCACTTATGCCACACTCCAGAATGAGCTCATTGAGTTGTTTGGATTGGAGGGCTGCCTGCTTATCATTGGAGCGCTGGCGCTCAACTTGATGGCATGTGCTGGGCCAATGCGACCTTTGAACTTACCTGGTTACTACCTAAAACAGAGAGCTGCTCTACAGCGTACTGAGGAACCAGAAGCACTCTACACCAAACCTACTGCCATTATCATTGACTCTGATCTCAAAACCACACCTAGCTCAGCCGATAACACAGCCACCATTAAGCTTTTGATCCTCAAGGAACCCACCGAGCTGCAAGAGATTGAAGGGGAAAGAAAATGTGGGATATTGTCCTGTTCAATAGTAGCACGAGCCATCAAGAAGCGAATGCGTCCCTATGGACGGTACCTGTGTGAGACCGTAGAGCTCCTACAGGACCGTGTCTTCATGGCTTTCTGCATCGCCATATTCCTGTTCAGCTTAGGGGCGTTCCCACCTGTACTCTTCATGGAGGACGTAGCCCAGAGCAAGGGGCTTATTGACGGGATCGCACTAATACCCCTTGTCTCCATCGTTGCAATGACAGCAGGCATCGGTAAGCTGGTCCTGGGCGTCCTGGCAGACATGCGATGGGTGAACAGCTTGTACCTGTACGCCCTGACGCTGACAGGCACAGGAGTAGCTCTGCTTCTAATTCCTGTGTCTAAAAGCTACATGGATCTGCAAGTTCTGTCGGCCGTGGTTGGATTTTTCTCAGGGAACTGGTCTCTTACATCCTACATCACTACCAAGATTGTGGGCCTTAAACGACTCAGTCAAGCTCACGGCATTCTCATGTGCTTCGGAGGGTTTGGAATCACCCTCGGGCCACCTGTTGTAGGTAAGAAGCAGCTAATGAACACAAGCATGGTTAAAATTGAAGACAAAAGCTTGCATGAACAGAAAAGTACTAAAGAAAAAATACAGAAGAAAATATATTCCTTGTAGGTTCCACCAATGGAGTGATGTCTCACTGATGGGAGTTTTCAAACACTTTTACTGATGGTGTCTGTTTTTCTTTTCTTACAGGTTGGTTCTTTGACTGGACTCAGTCATATGACTTGGCATTCTACTTCAGTGGCACTTCTGTTTTAGTATCTGGTTTGTTTCTGTTCTTGGCCACTCTGCCTTGCTGGAACAGGACGTCAGAGGAGGGAAATTCTCCTGCAGAAGAGGATGTCAACACTTCTCAACAGCCCACTCTTGATTGTGACAAAGTAGCCTCTGTGGCTTGAACAATATCTTAAAGGTCTTTAACTGACCTTGGCCTTAACAATCTGGTGAACATGTAGAAGATTGTCTTCCTTTTCTTATGGTTTTCTTACTTGGTATGGTTTTGCCAGGGGACTTCTCATGGTGCCAAATTTTTCTTTTGTTCAATGCGAAAAGGTTTTATACATGCCCCACGAACCTTGTCATTTTTGAGAGGGCTTATTCATTTTTCTTAGATGCTTATAAAGACTGCCTCATTTTTGAGGCTTATATATTGCAGAAGTGGTTTGCTAATAGTATATTCAGTAGATTGTTTACTGGACACAGAAGCTGTTTTTTGTAGATCTTGATCACTTGAATTGTGTAAACTTTACTTTCTTAGATGGTATCACTGGGTTGCACGTGGATATCACCAACCTGTGAACATACATTTCCATTAATGAGAACATTTCTGACCGAAAGCTTCAGAGAATTATATAATTATATAATTTGTGAATAGGTTTTTTTTTCACTGCACTTACCGTGAAAAACATTTTAAAAAATCCAAATCCAAATATTTCTTTTGTTATTTCTGGGGTAACAAGGACTTGGAATTGCACATTAATGCACTCTTAAATAGTAACTGCACATTATTTTCCTATTTTTGTCACTTTTTAACAGTTTTGCAACAGTTTCCTGTGCATTATCTGCTTTATTGTCTGTAATACCAAAGTGGCAACAAATTTCATTTAAGGCCTTGTTTTAAATTGACTAGCTTTAGACACATTTCATTTAAAGACATACCTCAGCATGTTCTGCATCTCTAATTGTTAGTCATTTAGAAATATAAGAATATGCTGATGAAAAAAGTCAAAAAAAAAAAAAAAGCTACAAAGAGACAAGAATTTGATTCTGTGACCTGCAACGTATGTGTATGTGTGCGCCTGATAGTACAGTCATCCTCCACAGTTTTTCAACAGGCTGGTCCCTGACAACAGTATATTTTTTATTACTGTATATGTGAAATGCCAGTGTCATTATTTCATGTCAGTATATGTTGTAGAACTGTAATATATTATGTATAAATTAATGTTAAGAAAAGGCCACTTTTGACCAAAGACTTGCTTTGTGTCTTGAGTAAACATTTTGACAGGGTGCAAAATAATTCTATATAAAATGTAACACTGTCCCCCTATATTATGTATCAGTCTTGTTTTATTGCAGTGAGTTTGTTTTATACAATACAATGTTAATTTTAAGTGACAATAAAAAGATTTATGACAAACATCCTTGTTCTATCATTAACATCAGTAACCACCTTTTCCTTGCAGGAAAGCCAAGGAAACAGTTTTCTCATTGAGAGTCTCATTTTCACTTCCTGGGAGATCTGGAAAGTCTGAGTTGTTGGTTTTTCAGCTTTGAAAGAGCGACTGTCAGAGTATGAGAAACCCAAATAATCCACTGACAACTTTAAAATCTCATTTCATCATTTACCTTTACAACAACCTTGAACTGTTCATTATTTCTTCTGCAAATTACACATAAATGTGTTTGAGGGTCAGATTTTGTCTACATTGTGGAGAACAAATACCTTAAAGACTTGTTTAATAACCCTGCAAATGATTAGAATTGAAAATAACAGCTTCATTTTGAAAGGTGGATCAAACTCCACATAGCCAACTGAATCTGGTGAACTGGTGTAACATGGCAGTGGTTTCTGGATTTTTCAGTAACTGTTGCTGATAAAGCACACAGTCATATATAGTACTGTTCATATTAGATAATTTAATGACTGCTTCCTGGTTCCTATGTTGAGTCTGTAAATCTCATTGATAATTTGCATTATAAGACACACAGTTTGCTATAATCAGTGAAGATCTGTCACAGTAATGGAATATCTCTGAATTATGTTTATTTGTGGGATTTATTTACCAGTCCCAATATTTACCAGCTGTATATGCTGGTATGTGTGCTGTTAGCGACAGGAAATTTACCTTGTCATGTTGTTGCATCCAAGACATTACTATTGGCATGTTCCTTTTGGAGCAGTGGAAAAATAACAGGCAGACAGACAGTGAGTGAGTGAGTGGGAGTGTGTGTGTGTGTGTGTGTGTGTGTGCGTGTGTGTGACAGAGAGAGAGAAAGAGAGATGCCCTTATGTATTTTTAATTTGGACTGTCTGGTCGCTCAGTAAACAAACCTATAAATGCATCCATGCTATTAATACTCTGGCCTCTAATACACCTTCCCATAGCACATGGCCAAAAGCAGAAATTATTGCCTACCAATAACACATAGAAGTACATCTACAAACTGATTAGGTTTGAACAGAAATAGAGTTGAATTATAAGGTCTGTAATGAGAAGATTGACAGTAATCATCCTGATACAAAGTTAAAAACATCTGTATTATTAAATACAACAGAAAATACACTCATGAGAATATCTGCATACATGTATTTTTATATGCAATTTAAATAAATATAAAATATACATAAAAAATTGAGCAATGGCACCCTCTTTAGGATACATGTAGTATTAATTCAGGAGTGATGCCTAAAATTTTAAAGAAACGCTAAATCTTTTTCAAACATTAAGCTTGATAAACCTTTTGAAAGTTATTATTCACTTTAGCTGAAAAGTATAATCTTGACAGACTGGGCTTTACTATCGTGGAGTGGTATGTTTGTACAGCATCTCGTAAAACAAGAGCTCAAAGTTTGCCACTGTTCCAGTGGTGACCAGAAGAGGGAGGCAGAGTGAATCAGTCAGCTCAGAGAGATTCGAAAGCGACTATTTGGATGTTTTGTAAAGCTCTGATTAAAGTTTATACGGTCAAAGTTAATATTCAGTAAAAGCATAATATTCACATATAAGGTTTTTTTTTTTTTTAATAACTACTGCAATGATACAAAAACATATTTCAAATTTAATAGAAGTAGCATCCCTTAAGAAAATTAAGCATGGTTTTATTGTAGTAAAATTGTAGTAACCATGTTTTTTTTTTTGGCATGTTGATTACCATTTGTATAACCACAGTTTTACTACAAATAGCATGGTTACACTACGGTTAGTGTGACATGGTTAATTTGTGGTTACCATGGATTAACAAAATTTTTTGGTTTTATTTGTAGTAAAACAATGGTTAATTTTCGTAAGGAATGTTTATTTAATGTTTCCAATAATAATTCGAGAATTTCAACGGCTTACGCCTTTATTTCTAATCTTATCAAGCAGTCCAGGGGGTAGTCTCATTACAGTCTCATTAAACAGTTTTGTGCTTGAGCCCTCCATCAAAGATCTCAGGCCCAAAATGCTTACCTTTCTGTCACTTAAGAATTCTATTAAGAATGTGCACTCATGAACTGTTGTGTCAATTTATAAATCTAAGCATTGCATTGCAGGTGATGGTCACAATCATTGAGGTGCACCTTTAACCGAGATGAGGGGTCAATAAAACGGACTCCCTCACAAATTATTTCGTGTTCACTTCGTTTCGCACCTGAAAAAATTATTGAGTGCGGGAACGTCTCTAGAAAAGCGGATTTTTAAAGCATTGACAGGGTAATCAGTGATTAAGAGGACGTGAGAGGCGGGCGTTATCTGATTGACTGGGTAATTAGCCAATCATAGCGATAAGAATATGACAGACAGGCGGCAATTATAATATCCACAGAGTAATCAGCCAATCACAATAACGTATTTTAAAATAATTTTAAATATAATATTTAATAATATATTTCATATTTTAAGGGCCTAACAATAAAACGCCAAATGCAACAATATTTAAATATAAATTTATTATTATCATTATTATTATTATTATTAATCTGAAATCCAGCTATAGATAAAATAGTTTAAATAGTAAATGTGAAGATTAGCCTACAACTGGTGATGTTCAGTTTTTGAAATCTCATAAATGCCATTTATCCCTCTAAATTGCACATGATGTATGCCCTGTACCATTTTGCTGCCAAGAAAAAAAAAGAAAAGAAATACTTTTTAAGGTAATTTAAAAACTTGCTGATTTAAAGACAACCTGTGGACAGATAATCGTGCTTGAGACTCATATCTGTACATATTAAAAATAAATAAATAAATAAATAAAAATATAATTCCAGGCCATTAGATAAAGTGCTAGGAGACATAAGATCAAATGTACTATAAATGTAACTAAATTACAACAGCCAATCTTTTCCTTTCATTTATGTGCTAACTTTCTGACATATTTACAAAAACTAAACAGCATCAAAACAATTTTAGGCGTAGTGAAGAAATACAGATAAACAGATGCATAAGTGAGAACCTTATAGCATGAGCCAAGTGTACAGTTCCAGGAAAATTCATATTAAACTCATCTATCCTCTCTTCTCTTTACTTCTCCCTCTAAATCTCTGCTTTCCCTTTTACAACATTTGGTATCATCCCAATTGCCCATAAAAGAGATTTATTGATGTTCCACCCATGGATATGACATTACAAAGATACAGAACGGAACAGTAAACATTTATAATGTTTCACAAAACCTGAAAATATATAACACCAAAATAAGATGTAGTCACATTCAATTCAGGCATTACAATCTGTTTAGTGAAGTCTGGGCAATTACAATCTTGCTGCTGAATGCATTCAGATATTAATGAGAGCATACTTACACATTATAAAAGGTAAGATTCTGTCAATCAGAACAGTATGTAAATAAAATATGACTGTATAAGGAATAAGAGACTTGTGTTTGAATCTCACTATTACAGATAAGACAAACCATTTCGCAGACAATGACAAGAATAATGGAAAATGATTTTATGATTTTGTCCAAAAAAAAAAAAAAAGATTATTGGATATTTTTCTTTTGTCTAAGGATCTGATCTGCCTGCAAGGTTACAAGCACTCAGTCTTGTAATTGATTATGTTACAACTCTGCATTACTAAATCATGAATTGGAATAATCTCTTACCATTGAGAATGCACTTGAAAAAAATAAATAAATAAAAATAACAGATTGCACCAGAACCCCCTTTTCATACAAACATATCACTTATGTTATGTGACAGGTAGGTGAGTTATAAGGCCTGACATCAGATCAACAATCTGAACAGATTAGTTAACATTTTCTGAAAAACTACATATTTGATAGTACATTTCAGACAGTGTATCTTACAAAAATGCTTTGTGCTGATTTTATGTGTGTGTGTTTATTTGGAAGGATGAGTCACAAAAATAAGCCACAGCAGAATGAAAAAAAAACAAAAAAAACAACAACAAAAAAAAAACTCCAGCCCAGTTTTGTTTGCCCAGTGGATATTGTCAGTTTTCCCCTATTTAGGCTGCAGCTTGACAATATAAGCTGACAGGTATATTCAGATTTATTGTGGGTTTTAGCTAGGCATTACACTAGGCTGCAATTTCCAGGCATTTGTACACTGCCAGTACCTCCAAACTTAGCCCTGTGCCTCAAGGAAGAAGAGATAATGTTTCAAATGCAAGTGTTGCCTTCGACTAATTCGTTCCTTATAGCTTTCATTGTGTTTGAGTGGAAAAAAGTACATAGCTGAGAAATCACCTTCTGCTTCCTTTTCCATATATATTCCATGCGATTTAGCAGAGTAAAATGCTTTTGCAATCTAAAACTCTACAAGAGACATAATCAGTTTGCAGTAAATACTTTGATATTACAACACAGGGATTAGAAGGATTCAGTTCTGAGAAATCAAATGGGTTGTAGTCACATCCTCCTTCCTGGACCAATCAGAATCTACACAATTCAGTAGAAGTTGTTCACATAAATATGTTTACTTAGTTACTTATATGTCCTCATAAATTTATATATATCCATTGACAATCTAATTAAATTGTCCAAAATATATTTTTAAGATTGAAAATGGATTTTCTTGCCCTTTGAATAACATTTTGTAATATATTTTGGCATTTGAAGGTTTAGACACAATATATATTTTCAATGTGATGTTTACAACATGTACGTACCATATATTTGAAATATATTTTGGCCAGAATTTTTATTTTTTTAATTTTTTTTTTTTTTTTTGCCATATGGGTTAAAAGAGCTAAGTCTAGGGCTGGCATCTTTCTGAAAGTTTTGGCACTGGAGTGGAACAATTAATGTTGATCAGTTCAAGCCAGGGGTCACCAAACTCAGTCCTGGTGGGCTGGTGTCCTGCAGAGTTTAGCTCCAACCCTAATTAAACACACTTGAACCAGCTAAACAAGGTCTTACTAGGTATACTTGAAACTTCCAGGCAGGTGTGTTGAGGCCAGTTGGAGCAAAGTCTGCAGGACACCGGACCTCCAGGACCAAGGGCCTGTCCACATGGAGAGGCATTTAGCTGTATAAAAATTTTGTATCATATCGGCATTTCGTCCAAACAGATCCAGCATTTTGGGAGCCTGAAACCACAATTTTTTGAAACCGGATCTTAGAGTTGATAAATCTGAAAACGACACTTTTGCGTTTTCGTGTGTACAGCCAATTCGTATACTTTGTGATACCGCTACGTCATGTAACTCGTAGAAAACGCTCTTAAGCGCTAAGATCAATCGTTATCGGGAAACCCGGCCCTGGGCTGCGTTTCTCGATAACGATTGATCTTAGCGCTTAAGAGCGTTTTCTGCGAGTCATTTTACGAACGTTCGTTATTGTTTCACGTGTGTTTCCCAAAAATGCACTTAACACAATCGTACGTAGCCGTACTTTAAGTGCTACTTAGGAGTCGCTATCCATTTGTCAAGTGCTGAAATGTCAATTTATAGAATGGCTTGTAATTGTAGTACACGCTCGTTTATTGAAATGTTAACCTAATGCTGCGTTCCAGACAGCTCGGATATAATATATAATATAATAATATAATATAATATAATATAATATAATATAATATAATATAATATAATATAATATAATATAATATAATATAATATAATAGTTATAATATTACATTTAACATTTACATTTAATCATTTAGCAGACGCTTTTATCCAAAGCGACTTACTATTACAGTATCGGTATTAACCAATACATATTAATCTACTATATATAATAATATTGTATATATAGTACATTAATATCATATTATATAATATCTGTAGAGACGTTATTTCCTGGTCATGGTTTTCGTGCACATCAGCAAGTCATTGACAGATTTTTTTGAGTTTATCCCTATTTTCTCCTAGTCTTTGAAGCATATTTCTTACATTATTATTTTTTTTTTTCAGTCATTTAATTTAGATGTGTATTTTATTTTTGGTTTTCTGCCCTTTTCTTTATTTCATTTATAAATTCATAAAAAAACGAGTAATAAACTGTACAATAAAGTACAATCAAAAGCTTTAATTATAATCACATTGCATTTGAATAAAGTTAAAGGTGTAATCTGCCGATTGTCCTGCAGGTGACCTCATAATTCTGTTTTCTTACGATGCACGCAGGGATTTACAATTACTCCAGAGCACTCGGTGATCTACGAAGATTTTCAAGTACTACTTAAGTTACGATGGTTTTGGGATATGGTCCGCAAGTCTAAGATGATTCGTGCGATCATTTTTACGATCAACTTAAGCTTACGATGCTTTTGGGAAACACAGCCCTGAGCGTCTTTTTAGGCTGGCCTCAGCCAGTCGGTTGAGATCGCCGGGGGCCCCCCCTCAGCCATGGGCCCCTAGAATCGTCACCACCTTTCACCCCACTAGCGACGGCCCTGGTTTGTAATGGTATTTGTAGTGTAAACCATTAAAATTTTCTGTGAAGTTTTTATTGTTTTTTTATTTTATTTATTTATTTATTTTTTTGTTAGTTTTTTTCAGTAGGGACATAAGCCTATATCAGTTATTCAGTGGTATTGTGGCTGCTGTGTCACATGACAAGCATGAGAGCCCCCCCCCCCCCCCAGAGATTACTTCCAGAGACTGCAGTGATACATGACATGGTGAAAAATGACTTAATGAATAATACTTCAAGTAGGTTAAGATGAATTTAAAAATTGTGCCCCGCTAAAAGCACAAGTGGCCAATGTCTGGCCCCCCCAGTTACTGTGGTCTAGAACCGCCCCTGGATGTGGCCCAAGTTTGGTGACCCTTGATCTAAGCTAAACACTGGTTTTGATGTTAAGATTAATTAACATTAAGCGATTAGCCCAATTACACAGAATTGTTTCTGAGTCTAAAAGATGTCCGTGACACATCAGTGTTAATTGTTGACATCGGAAAGTGTTCGTAGCTGTCCTCGAGTGGCTGAAAATGGCAGTGTAGCACCACGGAGGTCACATCCTTGCGGAAGTTGCTGTTGAGGAAGCCATAGATGATGGGGTTGACGCAGGTGGAGCTCATGGCCAGCAGATGGCAGAGTGAAAACAGCAGATTGTGGTAACACACGGGCAGCGCCTCCTGGTGCCAGTCCGCCACCACATTAAAGGCATTTAATGGCAGCCAGCACACAGCAAATGCAGCCACCAAAGTGACAAGCATGACATTTATGCGTTTGCTGTGCATCACACGCCGGTGCTCGTCCTCTCGGTTGCGGCTGCACTGGCGCTCTAGCATGCGCTGTCTGCGTCGCAGCCGGAGGAAGATGCGAAGATAGCAAAGTAGCATGAGGAGCACCGGGCAGCAATACTGGAATAGTAACAGGCTGGTGGTGTAGGCTAGTTTGTGTTGCTGAGAGGGCCAGACTTCCAGACAGGCCTGCAGCTGGCTGAGTGGCGGAGGAAACAGACTGTATGGCTCACTGCTGAGCAAGTGAAAAGCCAGGAAAGGTAATGATGTTACGCAGGCCAGCAGCCACACAATCAAGACGGCTATGTACGCCTGCGGGACGCTCGGCTTCCAGCCAGATGGATGCAGGATGAGCTGGTGCCTTTCAAGTGCGATCAAAACCAGAGACAGAACTGAAACGGTCACTGACACGCACTGCACGAACGGCATTAGGCGACATAGCAGCGCACCGAAGATCCAGTGGTCCATGAGTGTGTAAACCACTGTGAAGGGAAGGCAGAACACACTCACCAGGATATCAGAAATCGAAAGGTTGGCAATGAGGATGCTTGTGACGTTAGGAGGGTCCCGCTGGTGCATAATAATACAAATGAGAAGGATGTTACCAAGCAAGCCCAAAATAAGCACCAGGCAGTAGCATAGCACTAGTGTAAGCGTCATGGCGCTTGATTGCCAGCAGGGCACATCAAGCAGGAACAAACTACTGTTGCTTTGATTGAGGCTGAGGGTGGAGTTTAAGAGCGCCTGCCACCACGGCGTGTCAAAGAGAGCCGACGACATTGGCCACCTCAGGATAGCGCCAAACAGCAAAGCATCTTGGGAGTCTGAAAATAACAAAGAGGTGCATCTAAATTAGACGTGCACACCCCTGGGGCACTCAGCATGCATTTCAGCAGCTATGACACTATAGAGGCTATAACAGTTATTTTGGAAATAATGAGGACATAAAGTGTAAAACATTTAAAGGTCATTTAAAGACAAGGGTTTTACTCAATCCCAAACAGTGACACTTATTGAACAATATCATGAGTTCCTCTGAGAACACAGACCTTTACATCTATGTGCAAGAGAGAGTTGAGTTGACACCTTTGATTAAAAATAAAAAGGCGATCTCTTTGTTACTTTTTCTGTAGTTGGAAATAATGGGAAAGAGATAAAAGAGAAGTGTGTGGGTGGAATGATACTGTGACCCTGCTGAGGGATTTGCAGTGCATCCAATTATAGATGTTCCTTTGGGGGTGGCCATTGATCAAGACCTGCAATGGCTCATAATGAGAATGCAATCAGTTTGTCTCAGCAACGTATCCACAGAGCGTATTGGAGACTGTAGTGTTTTATTTGTGTGTGTCTTGGGTAGCAGGCTTGCAGAATGGTCTCATATTGATCTCATATCGAGTGTGCTATGGATAATCTATAGATGCTCTGAATACACACACACTAACATACAAAGAGCTCACTGAATTCACTGCACAACAGTTGATTTGTCTGAAAAGCTCCTCACATTCCATCCATCACCAATCTAAATTCTTAAAGGGATAGTTAACCTTAAAATGAAAAATCTATTATCAGTAACTCACCCTCATTACTTTTTTACTTCTTCAGTGGAACACAAGGAGATGTTATACTGTCTTTTTATGCTATAAAAAATCCTACTTCCCATTTATAAAGTCAAGTACAAGGAGGACGGCAGGTTCATTCTTGCCTGTTTCTAGGAGAAATCTCATATAAAGTGTAGAAGATATTTAGTCAATGTCCAGTGGATTTTTTTTAATAAAATCTAGCATCCCATTCGTTGACAATCATTTAAATATTACTGCATTATGGTATACATTAACAGCCAGTGTTATCTAGATAGTCAGCTTGCTGATGATTCGGGAACTTCGGACAAATAAATGCTATTTTTGCAATGTAAAATACATACAATATGAAAAAGTTATTTATATACATAAATATGCATCACTGTAACAGCAAGAGAAAGCAAAATACATCTGGTGGGAATAAACAAACAAAACATCACAATCACTACAGCAATGGTTCTCTCTTCTGTCAGTTCACGGTCAATTCAAAACACTCTTATATCAAAATGATCTTTTTTAATTATAATGAATTTTTATGCTAATTCTGACAGCACATGAATTAGGCAGAAGGTTCACCCTGCTCTTTTCCATGCAATGAAAGTGAATGGTGGCCAGGGGTTGTCAAGCTCCAAGAAAAGTTAAAACGTTTCATAACACTAGTCTATATGAATCATGGGCTATATTCCAAGTCCAAACAATAATTTTCTGGAACAAAGAGAATGCAATTTAAGTTGTTATTCATTATATGGAAAGCAGTAGTATCAACATTACCCTTTCATGTTCCACAAAATACATCATACAGGTTTAGAACAACATGAGGGTGAGTAACTGCAGCACATCCAATCATTACAATTTGCATGACATATCATTATGTGGGTGCCGGTGCAAAAATTAAAACAAGAGGGCAGAGAGACTGATTGTGTTGAAGCCCTGATGTAAATCATGTGAAAGAGGCATTAGCCTAGTTCACTATATCCCAGCCGATCTCAGAAAAATGTTAGTATAATGTAAAAAGGCATACTTAGCTTTTGTAGGCTTTTCAGAGCTAGATATGCAACAATGAACATAATCATCCTTTATTTGCACAACAAATTACATTTTCATGCTTGGCTGTAGTCGTGGCTCTATCTCTCTTTATCTCTCTCTTATTCAGAGGATAAACATAATGAGATAATTTTGGACTTCCTTTTGTAATCAGTGTCCATCATTTAATTATATTATAATATTAGAATTCTCTCATGACTAAATATATCTGCTACTTGGCAAAAACAGAGCCAAGCTGAGTCTAAAATCAGTTTGTTGTGGTCAAATGTGTGAGCGTTCCCACCACAAACAATTAAACCATAGTTTCACACTTTAGCATCATTTCCAAAGCAAAAATAAACTGTGAAGGCCTAAAACAGTTTCCGGATAATTTTAATGTTACATCATCTTAAAAAAAAAAGTTGAAATCTATTAGTTTGAATTAAAATGACCTGATGTGACATAGAAGTTCCTGTAACACCTGCACAGGTGTTTTTTATGTAACAAGGCAAGGAAAATAGGAAGAGTGATCTCTACCCTGCCTTACAACTTATATCCTTTTTAATATCATCAAATGTTATTTTTCACCTGTGATGGGACTTAGAGAGATCACATTAACCTCCTGCAATCACTCTCTCTCTGTCAGTTTCATTCTCTTTCTCTCCCTTTCATAATCATCCCAATCTCACATCATCTCCCCATTCTTCTCCTACAGGTGTGGATTTCCTCTAAGGCAGTTTACATGTCACACTGACCAAACCGTAAAATACTCACATCTGCTCAAACACACAGACATTCTGACTCAACTATAATACAAACCCTGAGCTATAGATTACAGTTGATATTAAAGCCTGGTGCATTCTGGGATTCTAGATGGTTTTAGCTATTTACTTAAATACTATATGAATGTAATTTTCAAAACAATCACAGATGCTGTTGTGCTGACCTCTGACCTCCTTTGGATCAGGGGTAATTGTAAATTCTCTTAGGAAATCCTCTCTACACATCACGTTGTGGTCATATAGCCTACCCTATTTATGTGACGTGACTTATCAGATGCAGGACATCCCTAAAAAGGTATGAATTGAGACAGCTTTTCAAATATGGCACAAATAAAAATATTAATATCACTGAATCCTGTCGCCATACTGTGCACCTGCACAAATATACTGATCTGAGAAGATGTGCTTGCATTTATGTGTGCGAAGGAGAAAATTGCTTGTGTGTCCTCACTTCATGGCAACACCAAAGAGCTGCAGTCTATGTCAACATTGGACCCTGTCCAACAGATGACTGTGGGTTACTACAAGCTTTTTCAACCTTTCCGAAAAACTATGCATGTGTGCATGTATGGCTGATATACAATATCAATGTTTCCAAAATGGAAGAGCATTTAATTAGATATGAAATACTGAACAGACCTCAATGAACAAAGCACAACTTTTCAACTTAAAGACACAAAAGCATCCACAGAGGCTTAATATCACCCAGACACACAACTTCAACCACATGAAGATGCTCCACACAATAATGAAACTGTCCTTTTAAAATTCATAAATTGAACACAGCACCTTGAATTGCAGTCATCTTTGCAAAAAACTGTTTAAAAAGTTACATATACAAAATATTGTATACACATCATTTATTTTTATAATCATTGCATATATAATGTAGAAATATGCATAGTGTGCAGCATTTCAAGAACTCACCTGTGTCTTCCACAGCAGATTGCTGTCAGGCAGTCGGGGAATAAACACTCTGATTCAGCCAGCTCCAGATGTTCTACCTCTACTCCCTCTCCCTCTCTCTCTCATCCTGGGCTTCTTCTGAGCCCACATCCTTACAATGTGCCGTCTCTGTAGTAACTATTCTGCTGGGCTTCACACTGCAAATCCCCATGTATTCAACTGTGTTTACTGCCCACGTGTGATATGAACGATGTACTGCATCGGGATCTTTGGGATACAGGTTATTTTCTTAAAAACACACTAACAAACGCAAATGCATGCCCATAGAAACGACGTTCTGTACATTCAAGCTGCGAAAGTTCTGCTAAAGCTCTTCGTATTAACAATAATTGAAATGTAACATGAAGCTTATTTACATAATGAAACGTTGGAAGATTTTATGTCACTGTCCTCAAATTATTCAGTTGCCAAAAGCAGGTTTCATGAAATATGCACTACAAGGGGCCTCAGGTGAGCGCCAGAACAACTTTGGCATCCATTGCGTCAGCGTTCCGCGTTATGGGTGATTTCATGCACGAGTTCAGATAGAAATAATCGCCCAAGCGGAATAAACAACGCTATAATAAACGACGTAGCCTTCTGTCGCCGTAATTGTTTCACGATTAAACCGTGAAACTACTTTTTTTTTATATAAAAGTTTTGATTCGTTTTTATTTTGAACGTTTCTTAATTAAGTTTGACATATTTAATACAAAAATCACATTATTTTTGTGTATCATTAACAGTGCTCATGAAAACTAAATAGCCTAAAAGAGACAAATTATACACGCTTATTATGCATAAAAATTACATGGTACAAGCTTATTATGCATAAAAAAACATGCACAATACTGTACATTGGATGGTTTTTGTCTTTTATAAGAGTCCCACTGTAGGGTAGAATGGGGGAAAACGCCCCCTACTATTTTTCCCAAAATAACCACAAGATAAAATCAAGATAAATTTTTATTGTAACTATGGACTACATTGGCAAGAGTGATGTAGAAGTTTTCACCATGAAGCTTACACTGGTGATGGCCCGGTGAGAAAACGGATTTCACAGTAAATGATCTAATTTTCAGCAGTAAGAAAAAACATGTTTTAAAGCTTGTTGTTTTGTAAAACATCACAGTTATATATGATATGAGAACAGTAGGGCCTGTAGACAGGGAGTACGTGTTATTTAAGAAAAATATAATTATATTTTCAGAATGACAATTTTTTTCTCAAATCTCAAACATAGTCAGTGGGGTAAAACAAAATGTTTCAAATAGGCTATTATAATTTTGTAATTCATAATTATTGATTATATTCTTTTAAAATTTAAGCTAAAACTGCCTGTACTCTGATTTTGCTGTAAATGTTTAAAGTAAATTGCTTTGTCAGACTGGGGAGCATTTTACCCCACCCATGGGGGCGTTTTGCCCCATAGGTGGGGTAAAACACCCTCTTTGGTACAAATTTAATTTTTGTTAAAAATCTAATAACTTGAAAACTCCGGACATTTTTCATACTTGGTTTATAATTTATGCCATTGTCACTAAAACTATGATAACTTTTTCGGACACATTTAGGTCTAACTTTTGTTTCACCGAAAAAAAAATGACATAATCCTTAAGGGGGGCGTTTTCCCCCACTCTACCTTAATCTTTCAGAAAGCATTAGAATATTACAAAATATTACAGAATGTCAGAGAAACTTCTAGAATGTTCCCATGCTTGCAAAATCTAAATATATATGAATACATTAATATTAATACAGCCACCACAAAATTAGACTTCGCACCTCTTTTTACTTTGAGATCGTTCTGAGGTTAAATACTGATTTAAAGTCATAACAAGATGTAGGCCTAGTTTAATAACTATGATACTGTTTTTGAAATCAAATCCTTTCATAGCTCTGACAGGAAACACTTAAATGTAAAAACAGTCAATCTTAAAAAATAGGCTACATAAACGCAAATAGGAAATAAAACAGTTATCAAATAGCCTAAGCATGTGTTCTATTCTGTGTCCTAAACTCCTGAAACATTGGTGTCATATTTTAGAGCAGTCAATGCAATTTCAGAAAGAAATCAATTAAATCTGTATGTGTGTGTGTGAAAATATTCAAATTTCACATTAAATGCATTTACAACCTTTTCCCAAAAACCTAGATAAATATTAATTAATTTTTAATAAAATTTTAATTTAAGTATTAATTTTTCTTTGCTTCTTTGCTTCATTTTATTGCAAAACCCCTTTAATACACTGCTTGCTGCCTACCTGTGGCAGGAAAGGTGCACTGCATGTCTGAATACTAAGAAAATACATTCCAAAAAATGTAGTTAAGTACCTTATTTAAAAGTACTCATGAGTGTTGAGTAGTGAGTACTGAGCGGTTGATTCTACCCCCTTATATACACTGTAATTCAAACATTTAGAAAACATTGTAGGCCTACATACTGTAATTCAAATGATCTTTTGTTGTTTGTCAGAAAGAATGAATAATATCTGTCATCCAGCAGTTTTAATTTTGACTGCCAACTCTTTAAAATACATCAAAACAACACGGAAACACTATTAAAGTGATGAAGAGATGAAAGTTTTTCTCAGTACAATCATCAACATTTAAATCGTAAAGTATGAAAAAATAAATAGATTTAAAATCAAGTGTAAAGCCACTGAGACAGCATGCTGCAGTTGCACATAAAATATTAATGTTTAGAACAGTGCAAATAATACAAAAACCATTAGAAACTCATATGAGAGCATCACACACCATGAGAAGGGTTAAAATTAGATATTAAAAAGAGCCAATTTCTCTCCAAAAGTTTTAGTGTTTTGTGATAAAGAAATGAAAATCACTAACCATGATGATTTATGTTACAATTTAAACATAAATGCACATTGTTCTAGAAGGAGGGCATCACCTTTTACACATTTACTCAAACTTTTATGCTGATGATACAGTTTGTAAGGAAAAAATTTAAATGGAACAAATGAACAAAAAGTGTTGAACTTGAAAATTGATTTTCCGCAAGTGCAGTTGCTAAATGAGGTGGGTTGTATAAAATGAATCCAACAAATAACGTTGTTACATCACGCGTTGGCACTGATGCATTAACACCACGGGTCATCAATAAGGTGCATACTGAATCTGGTCCTCCATATTTCCAAGCGTGTTATAATGTTTCCAACACACTTTTTCACAGCACACATTGTGCGCTTAAACTCATCAGCATCGAGTCAACAAGCTGCTGACTTCTCCAAGTGACTGCTGCCGAAGTACTTAAAGGGTCATAAACTGAGAAACCAAAATTCCCTTGATTGTTTGACATAAGAGGTCATTGTACTATAAAACATCCTGTAAGTTTCAAAACTCAAAACCTTCTCGTTAGTCTAAAAACAGCTTGTATTGAAGCTGCCAAAATGTCAGCTTTTGGAATGTACTACTCTATGTAATAGTGTGGATAAACACCACCTCCGCTGAAGATCAATGCCTGCTTCTAAATCACTGTACTCAAGTATAAGTACACAATTATTAAACTACTCAAAATGTATAATTTCTAATAAAAACTACTTTTTAATTTCTAATAAAAACTACAGTTACAGTAACGTGAGTATTTGTAATTCGTTACTTCACACCCTTGGTCCCAACAAACAAATACAAATGGTTTGGTAGGCCCTATATGTTTTATATTGATAAATGTAACTTGCGTTAGACAAAAACATCTGCCAAATGTTCAAATAAAAAGAAATAATGCAACTTATATAACATATATAAAACCTGTAGAATGTCAGTAAATTAATTTTTTTAAAGTTCTTCTCTAAATGAAAACTGAATACTCTTAACTACTGAATAAGCATTTTCTGTAAACTGTCGCATTGTTCATTAGAATGACTTACCCTTCATTGCCCACAGTGACGTAGTCATGTTCATTCTTTCTCCAATGACCTTCAAATATGTTATAACACACACAAACAAAAAGTCATCATGATAATTTCTTAACATCTTTATTAAAGATAACTTTGTTGTATTTCACATAAAATGGTTAACCAGTTAGAGTAATTCAATCAGTCTAAATACTATAGACTATTACTACAATTTGATCAACACCGACGCTTTTCATTAATTTTCACATTTCACTTAATTCACCACAGCCATAATAGGTGATATTTAAATGAATAGTTTAGGGTTTTTGCCCCTTATTTTGAATTTGGAGGACATTTTTGTTAATTTTGGTGCCATTTTCACCTCTAAGCACTTCACCCAAGTCATTTTATGAAAATAGAAAAAAAAGAAAGAAACAGAAAAAGATAATGTATATAACATAGCCATGTTAACATCACAGCAAAATTTTCCACAATCATCAATTTGTAATTATATAATTTATATAAAAATTAAACAAGGAATTAAGTGTGTGCAAGCATTAAAATTTGCTACCATTCACAACAGATGGATGCAAACTGTAAACAGACACTGTACACAGACACAGACACATGTCCGTCCTCCTACGCGGAGTAAAATTTATGGAGATTTCCGGCAGAGTCAACACAACCTGAATAGATATGCAGATTATTTCAAATATTACTAATTTGTTGTCCAGGATTATAAATACACCCAAACACAAAAATACTCTTTTACTTGATCTTGCAGGGGTGTAAACCATTGGCCATTTAAGCCAGCAACTGTCTTAGAAAAACACTACCACAGAACTCAGTGAAGTTTTGCAAAAATGTGGGCATAGTTACATTTTACCAATAGATCAAATAGCAACATCACCTTGTGGGCTGTTTGTGGTATCTTGAGTGGGCAGCATTTCTTTTCTGCAGTCTGCATTACAGCAGACCACTGCTGTAAGCAACACAAACAGTCTCAGCTGAAAGACAGGACAAATATACAAGAGACATTAACATGGATTGATTTTACATCACATTTGTTGTAAATATATGCTGCAAATCATATAAAAAAATCAACACAACAAAGGCAATCTAAAAATAAAATTGCAAATAAAATTGCATAAAAAATACAGTTTCTGCCCCATATAGGTTACTTCTATGTTACAGAAAATTACATGGCACTGTATTGCAGAAGAAAACTACAGACCCCAAAACAGCATCTTGTGAAAGAGACCCCATAAACATGCCATTTAGGATAAAAATGGTACAGTACCATGTTGTGGTGAGACACGGTGAGCAATACAAGAAGACTGTTCAATCAAACACTAATAGACACTTTAGGAACTCAAATGCCACAATAAATACTACACCTAAATTAACATATGTGACTGATAGACTTTTCCTCCAACCAGTGAGCAGTGGCATGAATGGACAAATAATTGTGATCCCCCTTCAACTTTTCTGCTTCAATTGGTCTATTTAATAGTTACTTTACAGCTGCAACTGTTGAAAAATTATGGCACTGATTCAAAATCAAATAATTTACATTGGTGGGGTCAGTGTTGAAATTAGATATAGCCTATTTGAACTTTCATTTGATTCTTCAACTTCAAATAATGCTTGTATTCAAATTACTCTTGAGTAAATATTCTTAAGAACTGGTAGAGTTTGCAAATGCAAAATAAGAAATACGTTTTCAGATTATGCTTAAGTAATACTTTTTACTGAAGAAACATAAAACAGCAAAACAAGTTATATAAAATGTATTTTATTTAGTTAGTTACATTGTTATTTTTATGATTTGTGTGACTTTGTTCGTATGACATAAGAATATTCAAAGAATTTTAAGGAATATTCCTACGAAACTATTTCTATAATGTACTCATGTCTTAAAAAAAGATACATATTATTTATGTATAATTATCACTGATATTCCACATACAGTATGTCTGATCATAAGGGTTTCAATACCCTTAGGCCTACAGGAATTTTAATTTCATTTTTCTCACAAAAAAAAAAAAAAAAAAAAAAACCCTCTACACTGACAAAAATGGAGTAGAAACAATTTTTACTCAGAAATTGCTAGCAAGCTGCACAAGCAATTGCAAAGAAACAAGTAGCCTAACACATTGAATTAACCGTGAAATTCTTAAGTGGAAAAATTACAACACTAATTTCTTGTAAAACAACATATTTTATAGTGTAATGAATAAAGTTTAATTTAAAGTTTAAATCCACAATCTACATTCAAAAGAAGAACAATAATAAAATGTGACTCCATGAATATACAAAAAGCAAAGTAAGAGTAAGACAAACGAGTCTGTCCTCCTGCAGCCTGTAGCACGATGACGTAGCTGGACTATATCCACTACGTAGTGGATGTTTTACGCGCATGCGCTGTAGTAGGTCTCCAGTAATTTCATAATTTTATTTACATTTAATCATTATGCAGACGCTTTTATCCACAGCGACTTAGTCTAACGACTTGGTCTAAGTGAAGTCTAACGCAGTACATGTAGCAAGGGTTTTTGACCTATTACAATACGCGATGACCTATATTACATTACAATGTAAAAACTTTAATGTCTAAAATCATTAAAATCATCCACGATGTTTTCGTCTTTACAACTTCAAAGTTTTTATTTTTATTTATTTATTTATTTATTTTTTTGAATAGCCTGCATTTCATGTTATCGCCAGGATGCACATATCAGTGTTGTATCCATTATTATAAGGATACAACAAGCACTGTAACATGATTGATATGCCGAGGTTTGCACTGTAAATAGCTAATTCAGATATACATCACTCTGACAGATTTAGCCTAAATGTCTTTTTGGTTGTATCCATCATGTTTATTTAAATTTATTATATAAAATGATTAGGGTAATGTGTGTTCCATGTGTTTTAGTATATGTAACTGTATATTGTTTATTGTATGTTCTATGCCAGTGTCAAATATGAATTTCTGTCCAGAACCTCTGTACAGACAATAAAGTAAATTTAATTGGGGATATTAGATTAATGCCGATCCATTTTGTTTATTTAGATTTTATATTATTGTAATATAGGTATTACAAACATTTTCAATAATAATAATAAATAAATAAATAAATAAAACATTAAATTTATATTAAGACTTTACCTCGCCAATAACGCCTCAGTCAGGTCAAATAAATGTTTTATTAGTTTATTTTCATACTATCGTCTGATACAATACAAAAAAACTTTAAAAAGAGAGAGAGAGAGAGAGAGAGAGAGAGAGAGAGAGAGAGAGAGAGAGAGAGAGAGAGCGCGCGCGCTCTCGAAACGGAATGGATGGTTTATGTTTTTATGCATTAAGTCTATCTACCGGGGATTTCACTTGCATTTAACACACACAAATAGAAATGATCGTCTTTGTGTTAATATGCCTTGTCCCCGACCGTGTGTGTATTTATTTGTTGGACATGGGATTAACTGTAAAAACCCGTTATAACCCGGGATAACGGGTCTATCGGCTAACGGAACCCCGACTGACAGGATTGTTTTTCTTCTTTTTATTTTTATACGGTATAAAAAAGATGCCCGCATATTTTAGTAGGCCTATAACTTTTATACTCTGTCACGTATAGCACAGAGCGTGAGAACGAATGTGCATGCGCATGCGCGTCAAACATCCAATACGTATTGGATCTGATCCAGCTACGTCATCGTGCTACAGGCTGCAGTGAGGACCTCTTGAGACAAACACCTGCTCCTGACTTGCATCACAGCAGCCGCCTGCAGAAGGCAGTGAAGCACAGAAATAGAGACTGGAAACCCACAGCAAATTAAAATATCTATTCCATTGCGTGAATCTACAAACTTCTACCAACAAACTAGAATACAATTAATTTTAACTATAATTTACGGTGGCCGAGAGAGCTCAATGCGCTGCAACTTCAGAAAACACATGCAAATAGAAAAAGCACCAGCAAATCAAGAAAACAGCTTCATCAATTTGACAGCAGGTGCTGCAAATGCTCACATCACAAACACGCACTGCAAATGCTCACAACACAACCAAATAAAGAATTTTATTTGCAGCGCGTTTCTTTGTTTGGTTGTTTTTTTCTATTTGCAGCGCGTTTCTTTATTTGGTTGTGTTGTGAGCATTTGCAGCGTGTGTGTTGTAAAATTGACGAAGTTGTTTTCTTAATTTGCAGGTGTTTTTTTTTCTATTTGAAGCGCGTTGAGCTCTCTCGCTCATCGTGATAATTACTTAAGGTTGGTCACATCCTGTGACTGTAGCTCTCAAATCTTTTCCACGATTTTGTATGTTCAAACCTGGCGCAGGAAGTTTCTTCTGCTTTGAACGGTGTTGTAGTGTTACCTGGCCACAACCCGCACATGCATTGCACGGCACGGAAATTGCACGGCTTTGGCTAAAGTCAAATGATTAAAAGCTTTACATATTAACAGTTTTTTTTTTTTGTTTTGTTTTCTTTTGTTTTTTTTGTTTTTTTGTTTTGTTTTTTAAAGTCATGCAATAGCCCTTAGAAACAGCTTGGGTGAATTAGCTACTCTAGTTACTTTAGTTCAGCACAATAGTTCTGCTGTGGTGGCTTTATGGGTAATATGCTCGTTGGCAAAACTGAGCAAAAAAAGACAATACTGCGTCTAAAATATAAACACAGTATAAACTTATTTACTGAGCTGTTGTATAAAATCAATATCACATTTGAACTCGTGCTATTAACGAGCTATTTTATCACTAAATATGATTATGACAATGAACGCTTTAGCTTTAATAAAATCCCTTGATTCTAGTTCTCATATCTCATTCACACTTCTGCATGTTCAAATCTGGTGAAGAGGAAACTTCTCTTGGATGTGCACTATCACTCCAGTAAAAATATGAATGAATTTTGGTCATGGCAATATTTAAAGTGAATAACTAGTTACATTTCAGTCTCTGTCTAACACAAAACTATTAAATTGCCTCAGAGGACCTCAAATTCAGAAAGTTGCATGGTCTACATTTGTTTTTTTTTGTTGTTTTTTTGTCATTTGGAGCTTGACAGACCAAAAATATATTTTTGTTGAACAATATAATTACTTCTGTGCTCTGTGGGAATAATAATAATAATAATAATAATAATAATAATAATAATGATTTCAAAACACAGAAAAAGGCTTACAGTACCTTGAAGTTGTAGCCTAACAGATTTCACTGTTAGAACTGTTCTATATTATTCTAACCTACTCTATTCTTCTGAGCCCATATAACAGTGCATTGTCTCCATACTACAGAAACCACTCTGTGGTTCCTTCATTTTGCTGTATTAGCAAAACCCCTGTAATACACGTTTTGCTGCCAACCTGTGGCAGGAAAGATGCACTACATGTGCTCTTGAGGTTCTGCTATTTAAGCCTGCTGGAAACCCATTCAAATCTTACATTAAAACACATTACATTGTTTAGAAATGCACAAACACACATAGATGCATGCTCTTAGGTATGTTTATTTAAAATGCTGTTTAAATAAGCTCATTCTGCAGGGTTTAGCCTGGTCATTTATTTTACTTTACTGGTTCAGTGTTGTCAGCCACAAGGTCATCAGCAATGGGCTGAGTAGTGCTGTCGTCATTGCCATGTCTGTTCCAACACACAAATATACAAACTGAGTTGAATATATATATATATATATATATATATATATATATATATATATATATATATATATATATATATATATATATTTTAATTTCTTGAGAAGAATTTCTGGATGGAAAAGGATGGAACTGACAGCTCATTGCCTCTGATGTCATCCTGTTGGGTGTGGCCATAAAGATCATTCCAACTGTCACCTCTGTTCCAACAAACAAATACACAAATGGTTTGGTATATCTTTATATTGCTAAATGTAACTTGCTTTGTGTAAAAGCATCTGCCAAATGTGTACATGTAAAAAAAAAAAAAAGCAACT
Source organism: Spinibarbus caldwelli (assembly GCA_039654775.1). Taxonomy (NCBI): domain Eukaryota; kingdom Metazoa; phylum Chordata; class Actinopteri; order Cypriniformes; family Cyprinidae; genus Spinibarbus; species Spinibarbus caldwelli. The sequence continues at coordinate 11,104,528 of CM077250.1, read as the reverse complement.
TATATTACATAATAAAGCCCATAGAATGTCAATAAGTGGTTATTTTTAAGTTAAACCTTAACTACTGAATAAGAATTGTTCACTCTTTCTCACTATACTTCTCTCTTACTTAACTGTAAACGGTTGCAATGTTAAATTAAATCTAGCACACACAAATCAGGCAACCAACTTGATTTAATTTACACACACAATTGCACTGCAGATAACATTCTGGTGCAACCACTACATATCTCTGACCATTTCTTCATTTCATTTACATTACTTTTTGATACCCGTGTGCCATCAACCCCCTTACCGGTTACTTTTAGACGAAACCTACGCTCCCTTTCTCCCTCACATCTTTCCTCTGTAGTATCCTCCTCTCTTCCCTCACCTACCCATTTCTCATCTCTGGATGTGAATGCAGCTACTGACACTCTATGCCAGACCTTAACCTCTTGTCTTGACGACATTTGTCCTCTCTCCTCCAGCCCAGCACGGGTTGCCCCTTCTAACCCCTGGTTATCCGATGTTCTTCGTGAACATCGGACCAAACTCAGAGCGGCAGAGAGAAAATGGCGCAAATCAAACGATCCGTCGGACCTGAGTAGGTATCAGTCTTTGCTCTCATCTTTCTCTGCTGAAGTCCACACTGCCAAATCCTCACATTTCCACGACAAGATCAACAGCGCTCCAGACATGCGTAATCTCTTCAGAACATTTAATTCTCTCCTCTGTCCCCCTCCACCACCTCCCACCACTTCTATAACAGCTGATGACTTTGCCACTTTTTTTACAGGCAAAACTAGAACAATCAGTAGTCAGTTCTCTCCTCCACACACACACGACCTCCAACCAACCACATCCACTGCTAAAACTCCCATCTTCTCCTTCTGTCCACTCACTGAGGCAGAGGTATCCAAACTTCTACTCTCCAGCCATCCTACAACATGTCCTCTAGACCCAATCCCATCACACCTTCTCCAAGCAATCTCTCCCACACTCTTACCAGCACTCACACACATCATCAACACATCTCTCCTCACAGGCATTTTCCCCACTGCGTTCAAGCAGGCTCGAGTAACCCCACTGCTCAAGAAACCTACATTAAACACTTCTCTTACTGAAAACTACAGACCTGTCTCTCTCCTTCCATTCATAGCGAAAACACTTGAACGAGTTGTCTTCAACCAGGTCTCATTGTTTCTTTCACAGAACAACAAACTGGATGCTAAACAGTCAGGTTTCAGGAGTGGCCATTCAACTGAGACTGCGCTACTCTCAGTCACTGAAGCCCTGCGAATTGCAAAAGCAGACTCCAAATCATCAGTCCTCATTCTGCTGGATCTATCTGCTGCGTTTGACACTGTTAATCATCAGATCCTCCTGTCTACCCTCTCATCACTGGGCATCAGTGGGATTCCACTTCGCTGGTTTGAATCCTATCTCACTGGTAGGTCTTTCAGGGTGGCCTGGGGAGGGGAGGTATCCAAAGCACATCAACTGGTCACTGGGGTTCCTCAGGGATCGGTTCTTGGACCCCTCCGCTTCTCCACATACACGACATCACTGGGTCCCATCATACAGGCACATGGCTTCTCCTACCATTGCTACGCTGATGACACACAGCTCTATCTCTCTTTTCAATCAGATGATCCAACGGTAGCTGCACGGATCTCAGGCTGCCTGGCAGACATCTCGGCATGGATGACAGAACATCACCTACAGCTCAACCTGGCAAAGACTGAGCTTCTTGTCTTCCCTGCTACTCCAACCCTACAGCATGACTTCACGATTCAGTTAGGTTCATCAACAATTGCCCCATCAACTTCGGTCAGAAATCTTGGTGTAATCTTTGATGATCAGTTGACCTTCAAAGAGCACATTGCAAAGACTGCTCGATCTTGCAGGTTTGCACTACACAACATCAGAAAGATCAGGCCCTTTCTGACAGAGCATGGTGCACAACTTCTTGTCCAGGCCCTTGTCATTTCTAGGCTGGACTACTGCAATGCTCTTCTGGCTGGACTTCCATCAAACACAATCAAACCTCTACAAATGATTCAGAATGCAGCGGCACGTCTGGTCTTCAATGAGCCCAAAAGAGCCCATGTTACACCTCTCTTTATCTCCTTGCACTGGCTACCAGTTGCAGCTCGGATCAAGCTCAAGGCACTGATGCTTGCATATAGAACAACCACAGGCTCAGCACCCGCCTACTTCCACTCACTATTACGAATCTACTTCCCCTCCAGAAGTCTGAGATCTGCTAGTGAGCGACGCCTCGTGGTACCATCACAGAGAGGCTCAAAATCACTCTCCAGAACATTCTCATTCACCATTCCTGGCTGGTGGAATGCTCTTCCCACCCCTATCCGGAATGCTGGATCCCTATCAATCTTCAAGCAACAACTGAAAACTCATCTCTTTCAGCACTACTTGACTTCATCCTAAACTTTAAAAAGAAAAGAAAAGCAAAAAAAAAAAAAAAAAAAAAACTTTCTTTCTCCTTATTTATTCCTTTCCTTTCTAGCTTGTACTTATTTGAACAATGCCTGAGACTTGTTGTTACGAGCACTTCCTCTGTCTGATTGCCTCTTCAAGACAAATCGCTTTATGTATTCCCCAATTGGCTTTGGATAAAAGCGTCTGCAAAATGACTAAATGTAAATGTAAATTTAGAATGGCATACCGTCCATAATATTCATCTGGTCCAGAGAGCCCATGGCCTCCATGACCTCTACAACACACACAAACACAAAGGCATCACAATGGTCCCATGTCATTTTTAATGACGTTAAACAATACAAGTCCAAGAATAAACATACTGGAGGAAGCATTATTATGGACTTCTAGTTTGCTGGAAGAGTCAGTTCAAAGTTAAAACGCCTTGATGGATTTGTTCATTACAAATATGTAGCTTTTCACTTCACAAGCTGTTAACTGATTGACTGGAGCTGTGTGGATTACTGATGTGTGAGTTGTGTGATGTTTTTAGCAGCTATTTGGACTCTCATTCCAATGGCACCCATTCACTGCCGAAGATCCATTAGTGACCAAATGATGCAGTGCTACATTTCTCCAAATCTCTTCAGATGAGGAAACAAACTAATCTACATTTTGGATGACCTGAGGGTGAGTAAATGTTCAGCAAACTTTCATTTTTGGGTGAACTATTCCTTTAATACAAAATAGCTGCAATAATGGGTGTAATGGGGAGGAGGGGGAAAACCGGGCTTTAGTAGGTCTCAGGCCAATAATTCTGATATTCTGACATTCATTTATACAGTAAATTCCATTTTGACTGGTTTCTGCGAATCCATCCAGGTTTTGTGCGTCATGAAAGCATAAGCCTAAATTATTTTGCGGACCCCCTGATTATGTGTTACGGACCACCAGGGTTCCGTGGACCCCACTTTGAGAACCCCTCATGTAAACACACTAACTAGGGGAAGTGTTTGTGGGCAGGTCAGAGTGTTCGTATTTCACGGGCAGGCGGGAATTATGCAAATGTTACCTAACAGGCAGAAAATTTGAAAATATGATGACTCGTTAAGGCGGTTCAGAGTCAACTCTTTCTTTTGAGAGACAATATCTTTATTTATATTTATCATGCACTTTTTTGATTAAAAACCTTGCAAACTGTTTAAATTGAAGGATAGCTACGTTACAAACTGCAAAACATATTTTTCGAAAACCCATATGACCTATAAACTTAGTAAGAGATCATTCATAAACAGATTTTATCACCTTTTGTCACCAAATGTTTTATCATTTTTATAACCTTCTTAAGTACTAAATAAGCATTGTTCTCTCAAAAAATTGTAAACTTTTGCATTGTTAATTTTAGAATGACTTACTGTCCATAGGGCCCATAACCTCCAAAACTGTTACAACACACACAAACACAAAGGCATAATAATAATGATAATAATAATAATAATAATAATAATAATGAATGCTGTCAGAATGTTTCCAGAGTTTCAGAGTCCACACAGCTGATAAAAACATAACAATAATCCACAAGTAATCCATAAGCATCACTCTCTCTCCTTCTCACTATACTTCTCTCTTAATTAAACGTAAAATTTTGCAATGTTAATTTTAGAATGACTTACTTTCCATTGGGCCCATAACCTCCAAATCTGTTACAACACACACAAGACAAAGGTATAATAATAATAATAATAATAATAATAATAATAATAATAATAATAATAATAATAATAATAATAATAAGAAGAAGAAGAAGAAGAAGAAGATTGAATGATGTCAGAATGAGAGTCCAGACAGCTGACAAAAACATGACAATAATTCACAAGTAATCCATAAGCATTGCTCTCTTTTTCTCACTATAATTCTCCCTTAATTAACTGTAAACATTTGCATTGTTAATTTTAGAATGACTTACTGTCCATAGGGCCCATAACCTCCAAAACTGTTACAACACACACAAACACAAAGGCATCATAATATAATAAAATAATAATGATAATAATAATAATAATAATAATAATAATAACTAGATATGTACATTTTCTGAAGAAAATGCGAGTGGTGCTTGCCGTGGCAAAATTCAGCCCTAGGCAGTCACTAACCCTAAAACTGATCATGTTTTAATAATTAGGTAGGATTTATAGCATGTTTTAGCACTTAGCTATTCGTTATTAGCATGTAGTTATTCACTGCTAGCATGAGTGACATGTTGGAAGTTTTGTTTACTAGAATGAGTCAAATGAGCCAATCCACATGTCTGTACAATATTCTGATGCAGAGATAATTCTTGCTAAATGGTTGCTAAGGTACTCTATTTGGTTGCTAGGGAGTGGCTTGGCAGCTGCCCATGATGACATTCTAAAGGCTGCTTACCAGTATGAATGATTTAAACCAACCCCCTCTTTAGATTTTGGTTGCTAGGGCATGGCTAGGAAGTGGCAAAGATGGCTTTTTGCTACCCTGAGTCAAACGAGCCCAACCCCATGTCTCTATGACATTGTGATCAAAAGATATTCATATGGGTCTTTCATAGTGGCAGTCTTTGGAATCATTGCTAGGGTGCTCTAAATGGTTGCTATGGGCATGGCTTGATAGCTTCATGATTATCCTGAGAGACTGATTGGTGGCCTGAGTAAAACGAGCCCACCCCACGTCTCTATGACATTGTGATTCAGAGTTGTGTTCAATACAAAATTACTATACAAGTTACCGAAAAACGCATGTGCTTAGTTCCTTCACCATAGTATGTCTATGGGGGAACTTTAAGGGGGCTCTTGCACCCCAGGGGCCCCACTTACACCCCTCTGTGGGGTATGTTCTCACACAGCTTGACAGCCTCTTCAAATGTGGTGACCCACATGTTTCTACGAAATTCTTGCTCGGCGCCAAGACCCGTCAAAGTTAGCCACAATGCAAAGTCTATGGGATTTTTCGCCCGCTGTGCAAACATTGTACGCCCGATTGCTTATAAGATGCACAATTTGATGCCTCTTTCATGGGTCTGTGTATAATAATAATAATAAAAGTTACAATAATGAATGCTTTGAGAGTCTAGACAGCTGATAAGCATTACTCTGTCTTTCTCACTATACTTCTCCCTTAATTAACTGTAAACTTTTGCAATGTTAATTTTAGAATGACTCACTGTCCATAGGGCCCATAATCTCCAAATCTGTTTTAAAACACACAAACACAAAGGTATCATAATATTATAATAATAATAATAATAATAATAATAATAATAATAATAATAATAATGAATGCTGTCAGAATAAGAGTTCAGACAGCTGATAAAAACATCACAATAATCCACAAGTAATCCATAAGCATTACTCTCTCTTTCTCACTATACTTCTCTCTTAATTAACTGTAAATTTTTGCATTGTTAATTTTAGAATGACTTACTGTCCATAGGGCCCATAACCTCCATGTCTATTACAACACACACAACACAAAGGCATCATAATATAGTAATAATAATAATAATAATAATAATAATAATAATAATGAATGCTGTCAGAATAAGAGTTCAGACAGCTGATAAAAACATCACAATAATCCACAAGTAATCCATAAGCATTACTCTCTCTTTCTCACTATACTTCTCTCTTAATTAACTGTAAATTTTTGCATTGTTAATTTTAGAATGACTTACTGTCCATAGGGCCCATAACCTCCATGTCTATTACAACACACACAACACAAAGGCATCATAATATAGTAATAATAATAATAATAATAATAATAATAATAATAATAATAATAATAATGAATGCTGTCAGAATAAGAGTTCAGACAGCTGATAAAAACATCACAATAATCCACAAGTAATCCATAAGCATTACTCTCTCTTTCTCACTATACTTCTCTCTTAATTAACTGTAAATTTTTGCATTGTTAATTTTAGAATGACTTACTGTCCATAGGGCCCATAACCTCCATATCTATTACAACACACACAACACAAAGGCATCATAATATAGTAATAATAATAATAATAATAATAATAATAATAATAATAATAATAATAATAATAATAATAATAATGAATGCTGTCAGAATAAGAGTTCAGACAGCTGATAAAAACATCACAATAATCCACAAGTAATCCATAAGCATTACTCTCTCTTTCTCACTATACTTCTCTCTTAATTAACTGTAAATTTTTGCATTGTTAATTTTAGAATGACTTACTGTCCATAGGGCCCATAACCTCCATATCTATTACAACACACACAACACAAAGGCATCATAATATAGTAATAATAATAATAATAATAATAATAATAATAATAATAATGAATGCTGTCAGAATGAGAGTCCAGACAGCTGATAAAAACATCACAATAATCCACAAGTAATCCATAAGCATTACTGTCTCTTTCTCACTATACTTCTCTCTTAATTAACCATATACTTTTACAGTGTTAATTTAAGAATAACTTACTGTTGAAAGGGCCCATAACTTCCAAATCTGTTACAACACACAAAACACAAAGGCATAATAATAATAATAATAATAATAATAATAATAATAATAATAATAATAATAATAATAATAATAATAATGAATGCTGTCCGAATGAGTGTCCAGACAGCTGATAAAAACTTCACAATAATTAACAAGTAATCCATAAGCATTGCTTTTTTCTCACTATACTTCTCTCTTAATTAACTGTAAACATTTGCAATGTTAATTTTAGAATGACTTACTGTCCATAGGGCTCATAACCTCCAAAACTGTTACAACACACACAAACAAACACAAAGGCATCATAATATAATAATAATAATAATAATAATAATAATAATAATGAATGCTGTCCGAATGAGAATCCAGACAGCTGATAAAAACTTCACAATAATTCACAAGTAATCCATAAGAATTGCTCTCTCTTTCTCACTCACTACTCTCTTAATTGTCTGTAAACATTTACAATGTTAATTTTAGAATGACTTACTGTCCATAGGGCCCATAATATCCAAAACTGTTACATATAATATAACATATAAAAACATAATAATGATCCTATGTATTTTTTAATGACGTCAACACATTACAAGACCTAAAACCAATGTGTCTTTCTCTTACGCTGCAGGTGTAATGGTGGCAGCTAGTGTGGAAGTGCACTTTTAAATCAATCAGGTTAAGGGTTTTGCTTAAAACGGGCTCGGTAATAAATATGTAGCATTTGGCATTTCAAGTACTCATTTAATAAGCAATTAATCCAATCTGTACACTTGTAATGAATATGGAGAAAGGCCCACTGCAAGATAATGGTTGCGAGGCCCCTTTCAGTCAGTTCATTTCTGCAGAGTAGTCCAGGTATGAGGGTCCACCAGGAGGCTTTTTAAATTTTAGTTTATATTAATAATACAGTAAAATATAATTTATATCTGCAAATTATAGAAAGTGATCAGTGTAAGTAAACTCGCTGTCCCATCACTTCAAAATACAGTGAGCATAACGTTAACAACAAAGAACATGGATGGAAAATGGCAATAGTGTGCACCAAAGTGAAAAAATAAAGCCATGAAGAGGGGGATAAATTACACTACAAAAATTGGGTGTTCAAAATCAGAATTAAGATTGTTGATGATTCCATTAACAGAAGGACAGAGTATTGATACTAATATGGACAGCATCAGTGAGGATGCTACAATGTTTTTTTTTTTTTTTGGTGTCCTGTCCATGTAAAGAGTTGGGGGCACTCTGGAGGCCTCCTGGGCGGCGCCTCCTCTGGGACCCATGCCGCCTAGGCGGGGCAGGAGAGTCGGGACGCCATGGTGGATGTAACGACCTGGGACACCATGGCGGTGCAGAGAGCTCGGGAGGCCACGGCGGTGCAGAGAGCTCGGGAGGCCACAGCGGTGCAGCCCTCGAGGCCGTGCCCCCAACTTCCGTCCCGGCCTCTCCGGCTAAAGCCATCCTACCCCCCCCCCAAAAAAACTTGGGGAAGCTTACGGGCATTAACTCGGGGACTGGAGCCCACCCTGGGCTGAACAGGGGATCTGGAACCCGTCCTGGGCTGAACAGGGAATCTGGAGCCCGTCCTGGGCTGAACAGGGAATCTGGAGCCTCTTCTGGGCTCGACTCGGGAACTGGAGTCCGCTTACGTGGAGCTGGCACAGGGGGGCGCTGCCGAGGAGCGGGCTCTGGAGGGCGCTTAAGTGGAGCTGGCAAAGGGGGGCGCTCTGAAAGCACGGACACTTTAACTGCCGGGTGGCTCTCCATACTCTCGGCCGGTGGGCTCTGGGAAATCGCGGCAGGCGGCGGCCTTGCTATATTCTCTGCCGGCGGGCTTGGGAGAGCCGCAGGCGGTGGTGGGCTTGCGGGGGTTGCGGACGGCGGGCTGGTTCCGGCTCGGGCCCGGACACTTCCCAGACACCGGTAAACAGCCTCTCTCCAACTCAGTCCCGTGGTGTCTGGGAGGTCCACGGGGCGGTGGTAATTAGCCCCTAGCCGGAAAAGGTGGACGATGCCCGCATCGTCCAGCGGCTCTCCCTCGCGAGCTGACAGAATATCGCCGCATACTCCGAGAACTGGAGATCCCTCCGAATGAGGGCAAGGAGGCGGGAAGCGGACTCCATAGCCGTGGGGGAGGAAAACGGGGGAAAAAAAAAAAAAAAAAACCCCTTTCAAAAAAAATGAGGAAAACAAAACGAGGGAGGAAGTGCGCCGCTTACTTTTTCAGGTCGGTTCTTCTGTCACGATCACGGGATCAAGGAGATGAGGAATTCAAACCAAGAGTCTTTAATAGAGAACAGAGTAACATGGGGCACAGGCTGGGTAGACATATAAGAACTGACAGGAAGCATGGGGCAGAACACACTATAAATACACAGGACTTAACGAGGGGAAAACAAGGAACACCTGGAACTAATTACACATAACAAGGGCAGGAAACAGGAAAACCCAAATAAGGACATAGGGACACTGGGAGCACGTGGGAACATAAGACAAGGGGAACACAGATCTGACAATAGTATCTATGAGACTAGTTAAAATTGCAGCTATACAATGATCATGTTATTCCATTTGTCTTTTTAAGCTTGTTGCAGTGTTCACATGCTTTTACTGTTTATGTTTGCTGTTTCTCTATTTTTACTGCCTTCTGGAATGCAATGTCTTCTTTAAAATAAGAATGGCAACTGTTGTTAAGTATGACCTTTTTGTGAGGGAGATTTAAAGTTAACAGTTAAACTGTTGCGATGTTAATTTTACAACGACGTAAATCTGTTACAACACACACAAATACAAAGGCATAGTAATGGTCCTTTGTCATTTTTATTAATACCTTTATATACCTTTAGATACATGTGTTGTCATTCATTTAAAATATAGGCTAAATTTAACCAATCACCCAATCAATCTTAATACTAGTCCTATTGACTGCTACAATTTTATAAACATCTAAAGTCATCTTTACACTGCAAAGGTACAAAAAAGGCATTTATGCTTATATTTATTTACACAGACTGTACCGATTGCCTATTCGAATTAATTTAATGTAATTTCAAAACAGTGTAATTGTAAATATTTAAAGGGGTCATCGGATGCAAAATTCACATTACAAGTTGTTTGAACATAAATGTGTGTTGGAAGTGTGTGTACACATCCATCCTATAATGATAAAAATCCACCCAGTGGTTTTTTTAAATCCCTATTTTAAAATCCCCTTTCTCAAACCAGGCTGTTCTAAGATTCCTGTCAGAATGACGTAGTTCTGTACAGACCGCTCCCAGGATAGTTGATTGACAAGGCCGTCTTACCTTAGACCCGCCCTGAGTGATCTGTCATCAGTCACCATTGTGTCTCCAGTGCAGGGGAAGACAAGAATGTCTCTGATTAAGCGATTGTGGTGTTGTGTTGTTGGATGTAATAATGAATATAGCAGTCATCAGTTAGTCTCGCGTAGCCAGACCTTCAGACTGACGGCTGAAGGTCTGGAATCTATGGTAGCTTTCATTGGCCAAGGCCCGCCCATGAGGCCGTTTGACCGACATGTCAAACAACCAATCACAGTTTGCTTCGTTCAACGTCACGTTTTAGGGCGTGGAAATGTCGCCACAATAACAGAAACTCTGCAAAACTCGGACGTATTTTAAAGATTCTATGCCACGAACTTTAAATATTTCACATACTTTTGAAAGTCCAGCGTTTATTTGATCCTGATAAGCGTTTGTCGTCACAGTTGTAAACACGACGGCTTTCTTCTTTCATGAGGGGGTTTGGCGTCACAGCATCTTTGTTTCCAGGCGGAACGTTAAAGAACGCAACACACACGTCTTCCGGAAATCCTGTATAATTCAACCAATCTGACTATGACTTCGACACTCCTGAAGTGTTTCCACTTTTGTGTGCCATATGCATCAGACATTTAGCCAACGGTCCGTGGGTGTGACGTCTAAGGCTGAGACTAGTCATCAGTTACTCCTGACATCTGAGCTGCTGAAGACGCAGAGGATTAACATTACTTCGCGCCGATCCCCGATCTGCCTAAATGCGTCTATGTTCACGCGAATCATTCGTGATCCAACTTCATCTACAGAAGAAGTGAGTATAAGGGATTTTTTATGAATCTTTGCAAATTGCCTTTCCTGATAATGTGCTAGTTAGCCAGTTTCTCAGCTGAAGTTTACAGTCTGCTCGTCACCCCAAAGAAGAGAGGGGCGGGGTCAGCAGACCTCATTAGCATTTAAAGTGACATGGACTAAAAAACAGCTTGCTGAAAACTGAGCTGATTTTGACAGGGTAAAAAGGGTGTTTTTTACACTACCATTGAGAAATTTTAACCAAAGTATGTTATAGACTTTTCTTTAAGACCCTAAAGAATCATATCAACTTGTGGAAAATGGGCATCCAATGACCCCTTTAATTTGTGTAAAACTGACGGAGGAGTCAAGCCCAAGTTACGCTGTCTCCAAACACTTCCATTACAATCACAATCAAGCTGTTTACACTGCAAAATGAACCTCTTATTAACTTACATCTTATTTGCATTTTGTTCTTTATGACGAGAGAATTGGCTAGAGTTCACAATTCAGAATGAATGAAGTAGTTTTTCAGTGCCTCTGATTGGCCATTGCATTCATAAGCTCAACAGAAATGAATTGTGCACGGGGAAAACAAATAAGAAAAAGATATAACAGGTATAAACAGCCATGTTAATATCACAGCAAAATTTTCACAATCATTATTTACAATAGAATCCTTGATATAAAAAATTAAACAACAAAAAATGAGGTGTGTGCAAAATGAAAATGTAGATACCTTAAACAACAGATGATTCCAGAATACCCACAGACACATGTTTCATATCCTTTCACCCACTCAGAGTTAAATTCATGGAGATTTCCATCAGAATCAGGACAACCTGAATGAATAATTGAAATGTATTTGAAATAGGCAATTATTACTTTGTTTTTACCAGGATTGTAAATTCACATGAACACATAACATTTTTTATCTTGAACTCTGACACTGAACTGAGAAAAACATTAATAAAAAAAAAAAAGTAATCTGAGCAGGTAAGTCTTGCTGTTGTTTAATGTAATTGGAAACAATGTTATTAAATTAATGACGTCCCATAGTTTGCTCTGAACCTCTGTGAATGAAACACAACTTCAAGTTGTGCTCTACAAACCGAAACACAGGCTCCAGAGATATCAGGTGTTTGGCCGAATTCTGACCCCTGCCAGATTATTATCCCCTAGTATTGGTAGGTTTAGGATTAGGTGTGTGGGCTCGCATGTCCAGGAGGCCCAATTACAATGAAGATAAATAATTATTTATTCTACAGGTTACCTAAAACAGCAAAAGAACCAAAACCTAAAAGGACGCTAACCAAGCAAATAAATATTACAAACAATAGCATAAAACATTAAACTATTTCCATGTCTTCTCCCTGAAATTGTTTTATTATCTAAGAAAAGCACACTTTCTTTTTCCCGTTCTTTCTCATACAAACACACACATACAATACAGATTGACAGTCGCACTCACAGTGCACACATGCCCACAGAAACTTTTCATCGCTGCCCTGCGACTTTAACAATAAAGAAGTTTTGCAGCTGAAAAACTACCTGACATTTTGTTGTAATGGCGCCGTTCATGAAGGAGATTTACTTACAGTTTCACTATTAGTAGAGAGACGCTACTGCCGAAAAAATTATTTTGCCTAAATTAGGAAAATCTGGCCCTGGGTTTGAGGTTAGGATTAAGCAATCAGGTTCAATAAGAAAGATAATAATTTGGCAAGGAGTCGAAATTCGGCACAACACCGGTTTAGAGTTGACTATTTAGACAGCTGAAGACGTTGGTAATTGCAGCACAGCACAACAACAACCCACAATGGCATCATATAGCTAATGCTACATTGAACTCAATCTACTGTAAGAGCTGTGATAAATAAAATAGGTTAAATAAGAAATTAGCATCTTTGGGTGGGTTTTAAATCCTTTAAGTTCTTGTCACCTCTAAAAAGCCAAGCAAATGTTGATTTTTTTTTCATTTTTTTACAGAATCTGTCGCATTCGCTTTTTGCTTTTAAACTCTGTTTGGAGTTTCTTTGTTTTACCAAGCAATGATTTGCCATTTTGCATTGTCTATGGTCAATATTGTGCTCACTGTGACAACTAATTTCCTGCTGTTTCCACACCATCCGCAGTTGGAGCTACTTCTCTATTTAGGTAAATGACATGTCCCACACATTTTTTTTTTTTTCCTGCAAAATCCAGTCAGGTCTAAAATATCAATATTTAATATTATTAATATATATTATTTAAACTTCATAGCCATGCACAGGTTTGAACTCAGTGGGCATTTAAGCTTACCCAGTGATTAGAAAAACACAATTACAGCATTGAAAACACACGTGCAGTCACGTTGTAGTGCCAGTCTAAGGACATTCACTTGGAAACTGCAGCTACATACTTAACATTTTGCAAAAATATGGGCATAGTTAAGTTTTTCCCAATAGACTCAGTAGCAACATCACCTTCTGAGCTGCTTGTGGTATCTTGAGTGGGCAGCATTTCTTTTTTGCAGGCTGCATTACAGCAGACCACTGCTGTAAGCAACACAAACAGTCTCAGCTGAAAGACAGGACAAATATACAGAGACATTAACATGGATTGGTTTTACATCACATTTGTTGTAGCCCAAATACTGTATATGCTGCAAAGTATACATAAAAATCAGCACAAAAGGCAATCTAAAAATATAGTATTGCATATAACAATAACAAATAACTGAAGACATAAGACATAAATATAACCAAAACACAATCCAAGTACATATAACAAACTGAACCCATTTTGCACCCAATAAATAAAATACTATTTCTGACACATAGGTTCCTTGCATGTTGTAGAAAATACAGAATATTCACTACCAGAAGAGACCCCATAAAACTTCAGTTTAGTATAAAAATTGTACAGTACCATGTTGTGGTGAGATGTGGTGAGCAATACAAGTTCAAGCAAACACCAACAGGCACTTCTGGAGCTCTCTTCAAATGCTACAATAAATACTACCTCTAAATTAACATATGTGACTGATTCCCTTTTCCAATAATTTACATTGGTGGGGTGAGAGTAGATATTAGATATCTGAACTTTAATTTTATGCTTGAGTTCAAATAACAGTTGTGTTCATATTGCTCATTGGTAAATATTCTTAAGAACTGGCAGTGTTTGTGAATGCAAAATAATTAGTTGATTTTTACATTTTTTTTGATGACTTTATAAATAATCAAAACATGACATAAGGTTTCTCTTCAGCTGTATTTTGTTTAAAAATACTTTTGAGTCAACCTGAACGGTTGAAGAAACATAAAATAGCAAGGTAAGTTATTCCAGGAATTGGAAGATTACAAAAATTACAAAAACATCTGTGCTAAATTAAATTAAATTTTATTTCATTTCATTTCATTTCATTTCATTTCATTTCATTTCAGGAAACTTTTACATTTGAAATAAACAGTACGTGCTTAATTATTAGGCACGTTGATATTCTAATCATATTTTTTTTCCATGCACATTTTACCAATTCCAAACCACATCAATCTTAAAGACTACTATTAATTTTGTATTTAATTATTTATAAGTGATATATAATTGTCCATGAAGGCTGCATATGAAAAACTCCTTATATTCAGGTATGCAGAATTATTAGGCATGTTTCTTTTACAAATAAAATGAGCCAAAAAAGAGATTTAACTCAGACTGAAAAGTCAAAAATTATTAAATCCCCATGAGAAATATTTAAAACTAATGCAATACAGAAATTGCAAAGTTAAGACATAACCATTGGACAGCAAAATGCTCATTGGTTCAGCGGGGTCAGAAAAAAAACAGGTGGAGAAGAAAAGACACACGTCAACTGCAAAAGAATTAAGAATTAAGGTGAAGAATTAGGTGTGAAACCATCAGGGACCATTTAGTCTCCAGCACCACCATTTTCCAGAACTGCAGCCTACCTGGAGTCTCCAGAAGTGCAAGGTGTCAGATTCTCAGAGATTTTGCTTGGGTAAAAAATCCTAAAAAATTACCCTCACTTAATAAGAATAACATGCTGACATATTGTGAAATACACAAAGACTTTTTTATAGGCTTTATAGACAGGCAAGTTAAGAGTGACTCTTGAAGGACCAGCACCACATCCTCTTGTCTCACTCTTTCCAGAATTTATCTTCCAGAATCTGGCAGTAAGTTTTAGGAGCTCATTTTAGTCCATCTCCTATCCTGAAAAGTCTGTCTTGCAGAGATTGACTAAAATGAGACCCCAAAACAGCACTGAAGCAGTTTATTCAACCGAAAGTTTCTTTAACTACTGTGTAGGCTATACTAACATTTAATTATTTGATACAGTGCACTTCATGATACATGTATTTGCATTGTACTTATATTTAAAAACACCTGCATGTAATTACATCTGTAATTAATGTCTGATGTCTCACACTACCCCATAACCCACCCTTAAACCTAACCATACCACCTCAACAGCAGAATACACTGAAGTACATTGTACTTATCATTGTACTTATGTTTTATTGTCATTAAAACAACTTTTGAAATGGGACTGAATTTGTTGTTTTGATAGACGCATTAAATTCGATATGTACATACATACATAGGCCACATACATTTGAAAAATGTTATATATTTTCTGAAAAAAAAAAAAGCTGAATGCATCTATGCTGGTGTGTCAGTTATGTTATCTGTTCTGTTGAAATTATGTGTTGAATTATTTGTCATGTCTGTTATGTATCTGTAAATATTATTAGAAATGGGCAGGACCGTGCACATTTATTTGTAGTTCTCTTTAATCAGATTAGGGATTCTGAGAATGTAACCAAAACTTAACTAATCGAATGAATTTCAGTCACATGATAATGTGCAGTGAGTTAAAATGCTGAAGAAAGATTTCATAATCTTATATAATTTTCATATATATATATATATATATGAAATGTGTTTAAAGTGAAAGATTTATTTTTAATGAAAACCATATAGACATATTCGAAAAAAATTATACTTAAATAAATAAAATAATTGTGTCACACCTCTCCGGGTTGGTGGAGATTCATAATACAGTATCTACATAACGTTTGTAACTAATATTTGTCACGAACGCTGGAGCCAGGAACGAGGAGACACGGAGAATTCACAAACTGAGAGTCTTTAATAATCCATCTAGGGAACATAGAACACATGAAGACATTCAAAGACCGACAAACACTAACTGAAAGGACTGGGGCTTTTAAAGACAGGACAATCAAAGAACTAAGGAGACACACCTGGAGCAAATTAACACAATCAGACTGGGGAGAAACTGGGTCACAGGGAACACATGGGGAGCAAAAACCACAACAAAACAGTCCAGGGGCGTGACATTACTCCCCCCTCCCGGAAGGTGCGTCCTCGCACCGTGGAACAACAGAGGGGGGGGGGACGGGTGGGAGCAATGGCGGCGGCTCAGGAGGAGGACGGACAACCGGGAGGGGGCCGGCAGACAGAGACCAGGGAGGTGACGAAGGAGGGAGGAGCCAGGGAGGAGACAGGAGGGACTCGGAGCAGGAGGAGCCTGGCAGGACCCAGGCCACAGCCATGATGATGGCCCACGGTGGAGCCGACGGAGGGAGGAGCCAGGGAGGAGACAGGAGGGACTCGGAGCAGGAGGAGCCTGGCAGGACCCAGGCCACATCCATGATGATGGCCGACGGAGGGAGGAGCCATGGAGGAGGAATGGCCGCCGACTCCAGGGGGCCGACCAACGGAGGCGGAGCAGGTGGAGGATGAGCCCGAGGTGGAGACGGAGAGCCGACGAGCCAGGGTGACGCCGAGGATCCGGGGGGCCAGGGTGGAGCCGAGAGCTCTGGCGACCGAGGCAGAGGCGGAGCTCCGGAGATCCGCGGCGGAGCCAGAGCGACTGAGGACCAAGGTGGAGCTGGAGGGAGGAAGGAGCCCAACGGAGCCGGTGGGACGGAGTGACGAGGCGCAGCCAGAGGAGAGGAGTCCCGAGGCGATGGCGGGTCGACGCCCGACCAAGGCGGAGCCGGAGGGACGAGGGAGCCTGGTGGAGCTGGTGGATCGATGGATGACGGTGGAGGCGAGGGAGCTAGGAGCCGAGGTGGAGCCGCTGGGTCTACGGACCGAGGTGGAGTCTGGGCCTCGGAGGCTGGAGGTGGAGGTGAGGGATTCTCCAGCCACGGCGATGGAGGATGGCAGACCCGCGGAGCTCGCACCGCATTGATGGAGGACTGAGGGCGAGCAGAGGGGCTGCCAGACGACAGCGGTGGAGGAGGCAGGAGCGGGTGGGAGGGTGGGTATTTGAGATCCTCCGGGCTTCCAGGGGTTAACTCAGGAATGGGAGCCGACACTGTGGGGCGCTCTGGAGGCGCGGGTTCTGGAGAACGCTTTCGGGAAGCGGGCACAGGGGGGCGCTTGGGAGGAGCAGAGCTGGCTGGAACCAGCTGAGACGGAGAAAGGATAGGGGAAGCGTCGACCTCCAGACCATGTTCCCAGTCCAACAGATCCCCTTCAAAGTCTAGCAGCCCCAGATGTATCATCAGCTCACCCTCAGCCGCGGTGCAGGGGGGGAGCTCCACTCCGCGCTCACACCGTCCACGGCTGGCTCCCACGTGATCAGCTCTCGCACCTGATCTGACGTGTTGGGCTCAACTTCCAGGACGATCTTCCGCTCAGTCGCTCGGCTTGGCGCTGGCTCGTGGATCGTAGCGGAAAATAGCTCTCCATCATCGGTGGGCTCGGGCTGGTGCTCCGCACTGCGGGGAGTTGGTGTTCTGGGCTCTGGGTCAGGAGTGGCACTGGCGAGATCCCCCTCGGCACAGACGGTGAACGGGGATCCGTGCCTCGCCAGTGTCCACTCCACGAAGGCGGCGAAATCCTCTCGAGGACCATCCTCGGACGACAGCGCTCTGCACGCGGTGTTCAAGCTAGCATTATAAAATGTGCAGAGCGCGCCGTCCGGGTAGCTGGTGGCGTTAGCTAACATCAGGAACAGTCTTGTATGGTCCTCGAGAGATCGGTCCTCCTGCTCCAGCAGGAGGAGGAGGAATTCGGGCCGGACGAGGGGATCCATGGGGCAACACAACGGAAACAAAAACACTGATTGAAAACGGAAAACAAAACGGAGGTTAGACACACGGAGGTAACTGTTTTGGGTCGGTCTTTCTGTCACGAACGCTGGAGCCAGGAACGAGGAGACACGGAGAATTCACAAACTGAGAGTCTTTAATAATCCATCTAGGGAACATAGAACACATGAAGACATTCAAAGACCGACAAACACTAACTGAAAGGACTGGGGCTTTTAAAGACAGGACAATCAAAGAACTAAGGAGACACACCTGGAGCAAATTAACACAATCAGACTGGGGAGAAACTGGGTCACAGGGAACACATGGGGAGCAAAAACCACAACAAAACAGTCCAGGGGCGTGACAATATTATAATAACATATCATGACAAAATTATACCCCAGCAAATTCAATGATGGTAAAATTCCCATTCCTTTGCACTCCACATGAGCTTTTCTTTTAAAGTAATGCTGTTTACCGGCCTTGTTGAACAAGAACATACCTAAAAGTTACTTCTCATAAACATTGAACACAATAAGTACAGTGTACCTAACAATTTATTTTAATGACGTAACACAAATAGATAAAAAAGATAAAGTGGGACCCCAAAAAAGTTGCACAGTGTCATACTGTGCTGAGGAATATGATAAGCAGGGCCGGTTCTAGACATTAGGAGGCCCTAGGCAAAATTCATGTTGGAGGCCCCCCCACCCCCAATAAAAAGCACTTGAAACAAATATGATTCCTAACCTTTTTATTTATACAACAATAATAATATTGTGAAATATTATTACAACTTAAAATAATAGTTTTCTATTTTACTATACTTTAAAATATAGGCCTATTTCTGTGATGCAAAACTAAATTTTCTTCAGCCATTACTCCAGTCTTCAGTGTCACATGATCCTACATAAATCATTCTAATATGCTGATTTATTATCAATGTTATAAACAGTGCTTAATGTTAATTTTATAACCTGTGATACTTTTTTTAAGGATTTTTTGATTATTAAAAAGATGTTAAAAAATATATATATAAATATTTTATAACAATATAAGTCTTTACTATCACCTTTTATCTATTTAACACATCCTTGCTGTTTATTACGTTTTTTTTTTCTCTCTGTATTTCTGATCAAATAAATGCATGCTTGATGAGCATAAGAAATTTCTTTCAAAAACATCAGAAATAGTAATGGGTCCAAACTTTTGACTGGTACTGTATGTACATATTAATCAAACTTTATCTAAGGTAATCTCTTTTTTTGTTTTATGAAGATGTTATTGTTGTTGTTATTATTTTGCTGTTTTATTTAATTTAATCGCAGTTCCAGAATACCACTTCAGTAAGTGCTCTTATCTTTTTTTCTTTTTTTTTTTTTTCCTAGCTGGGTATGGGCAGGATTTCCCCGTCCCATTTAATCAATATTGACTACAGATATTGTCATATTATTAATATCAAAAATATGATATTATGCATTGCATTGTTAAATATGACATATATATATATATATATATACAGTGGGTACGGAAAGTATTCAGACCCCCTTAAATTTTTCACTCTTTGTTATATTGCAGGCATTTGCTAAAATCATTTAAGTTAATTTTTTTCCTCATTAATGTACACACAGCACCCCATATTGACAGAAAAACACAGAATTGTTGACATTTTTGCAGATTTATTAAAAAAGAAAAACTGAAATATCACATGGTCCTAAGTATTCAGACCCTTTGCTCAGTATTTAGTAGAAGCACCCTTTTGATCTAATACAGCCATGAGTCTTTTTGGGAAAGATGCAATAAGTTTTTCACACCTGGATTTGGGGATCCTCTGCCATTCCTCCTTGCAGATCCTCTCCAGTTCTGTCAGGTTGGATGGTAAACGTTGGTGGACAGCCATTTTTAGGTCTCTCCAGAGATGCCAAATTGGGTTTAAGTCAGGAGTGGTTTAAGCCACTCCTTCGTTATTTTAGCTGTGTGCTTAGGGTCATTGTCTTGTTGGAAGGTAAACCTTTGGCCCAGTCTGAGGTCCTGAGCACTCTGGAGAAGGTTTTCGTCCAGGATATCCCTGTACTTGGCCGCATTCATCTTTCCCTCGATTGCAACCAGTCGTCCTGTCCCTGCATCTGAAAAACACCCCCACAGCATGATGCTGCCACCACCATGCTTCACTGTTGGGACTGTATTGGACAGGTGATGAGCAGTGCCTGGTTTTCTCCACACATACCGCTTAGAATTAAGGCCAAAAAGTTCTATCTTGGTCTCATCAGACCAGAGAATCTTATTTCTCACCATCTTGGAGTCCTTCATGTGGGCTTTCATGTGTCTTGCACTGAGGAGAGGCTTCCGTCGGGCCACTCTGCCATAAAGCCCCGACTGGTGAAGGGCTGCAGTGATGGTTGACTTTCTACAACTTTCTCCCATCTCCCGACTGCATCTCTGGAGCTCAGCCACAGTGATCTTTGGGTTCTTCTTTACCTCTCTCACCAAGGCTCTTCTCCCCCGATAGCTCAGTTTGGCCGGACGGCCAGCTCTAGGAAGGGTTCTGGTCGTCCCAAACGTCTTCCATTTAAGGATTATGGAGGCCACTGTGCTCTTAGGAACCTTAAGTGCAGCAGAATTTTTTTTGTAACCTTGGCCAGATCTGTGCCTTGCCACAATTCTGTCTCTGAGCTCTTCAGGCAGTTCCTTTGACCTCATGATTCTCATTTGCTCTGACATGCACTGTGAGCTGTAAGGTCTTATATAGACAGGTGTGTGGCTTTCCTAATCAAGTCCAATCAGTATAATCAAACACAGCTGGACTCAAATGAAGGTGTAGAACCATCTCAAGGATGATCAGAAGAAATGGACAGCACCTGAGTTAAATATATGAGTGTCACAGCAAAGGGTCTGAATACTTAGGACCATGTGATATTTCAGTTTTTCTTTTTTAATAAATCTGCAATAATGTCAACAATTCTGTGTTTTTCTGTCAATATGGGGTGCTGTGTGTACATTAATGAGGAAAAAAAATGAACTTAAATGATTTTAGCAAATGGCTGCAATATAACAAAGAGTGAAAAATTTAAGGGGGTCTGAATACTTTCTGTACCCACTGTATATATATATATATATATATATATATATACATACACACAGTGCCCTCCAAAAGTATTGGAATAGTAAAGACAAAATTGCTCTGTTGGCTGTGGAGTCAAGACATTTGCAAATATGATTAAAAGATGAATATGAGACAAAACTACAGAATGTCACATTTTATTATTAGCCATTTCAACACATACATGTTTCCTCTTCAGCTGGTGAAATTCATTGTTCAATCGGATTTAAATCTGGAGACTGACTTGGGCAATATAAGACTACATTTCTTTGCCCTTATAAATTCTAGGGCTGTGTATCACCAGCAAAGTCACGATACGATACGTATCACGATACAGAGGCCACGATATGATACGTATCACGATACAGGACTGCACTGAATTTCACCTCAGACGAATTTAATAAAACAGCTGTTTATGAAACACTGCATACAGGGCCATTGCTAACTGAACAGTTGACCTCTGCATTATGAAGTGCCTCCATAACTGTATCACAGTACAATATAGGTAATGGCATATGTTTCGTGTTTACATTGGGCACTCTCCACCAGGTACAATATTCTGATTGTTTGCATCTTGTTTTTAAGCCCATAAATAAGAATGTAGGCCTACTCGTTCTAATAAATTTATATTGTAATGTACTCATTCTAATATATTAAAATCATCTTAACATTGCTGGTAGGTTATCATTGCACAAATCAACACACTCTCTACGTTAAAAAAAAATAAATAAATAAAAACTAGAAGAGTTCTAAACTAATGCCCTGTCGTCACTGTATCTCACTCACACACAGATCATGTTGCGCGCCCACACACACATTCTTTTAGGCTGAATGTCTAGAATATTGAAGTGGAGATCGCTAAACTGCAAACTATATTTTCAGAAAGCAAGCGCGTTTATCCACAGTGGCGTGAGAGCGCGTGCACATGGTTGCCAGATTGACAAAAACAAGTAACACACTTAGCAGATATTTCCGTATTGCGCAAATGTGAAGCTCTGTTTCGGGGATTACGTCTCTTTATATCAGGCAACCCCCGTTGTGTTCCTCGGCGGCCAGATTAAACCTTGTTGTAGCCTGTATTATGCTCTATGCATTATTTTTTTAGAAACCTTGCACTTTTCTACTCCATTTTAAAAGGTGTTCTTGTATTCAAATTAAGCACGGTCCACTGCTGAACACGTGCCACAATGTCGATACAGGGCCAGCTGTATCGATACTCGTATCGTCAAATCTCTGTGACGATACATCGTCGTATCGATATTACGAACACAGCACTAATAAATTCCTTGACTGAACTGGCAGGGTGTTTTGGGTCATTGTCCTGATGCAATATGAAGCACTTCCCAATGAATCTGGTGGCATTTTCTTGAATATTGTACCCTTCCAAATTCATTCTGCTACTGTCATCATACATCAGTAAAGTTGAGAGGGCCTGTTCCAGAGACAGCCATGCATGCCCAAGCTATGACACCACCTCCACCATGCTTTACAGATGAGGCTGTATGCTTGGGATCTTTTGCAGTTCCCAAGCATTCCCAAGCAGTCGTGGCCTAATGGATAGAGAGTTGGACTTGTAACCCGAAGGTTGTGGGTTCGAGTCTCAGGTCCGACAGGGATTGTCGGTGGGGGAGTGAATGAAACTCTCTCCACCCTCAATACCACGACTGAGGTGAGACCCTTGAGCAAGGCACCGAACCCCCAACTGCTCCCCGGGCGCCGCAGCATTGGCTGCCCACTGCTCCAGGTGTATGTTCACTGCTGTGTGTGTGCACTTGGATGGGTTAAATGCAGAGCACAAATTCCAAGTATGGGTCACCATACTTGGCCACATACCACTTCCCTTTCCCCTTTTTTTCTCTACATTTTTGCTTTCCCATCACTCAGATAAAGGTTCATCTTTGTCTTATCGGTCCATAAACACAGTTCCAAAACTCTTCTGGCTCACCTTTGTGCTTTTTTGCAAACTATAATTATTAGAAATGGGCAGGACCATGCACATTTATTTGTAGTTCTCTTTAATCAGATTAGGGATTCTGAGAATGTAACCAAAACTTAATTAATCTAATGAATTTCAGTCACATGATAATGTGCAGCGAGTTAAAATGCTGAAGAAAGATTTCATAATTTTATATAATTTTCATATATATATATATATATATATATATATATATATATATATATATATATGAAATATGTTTAAAGTGAAAGATTTATTTTTAATAAAACCCATATAGACATATTCCAAAAAAAAAAAAACTAATATTATAATAACATATCATCATGACAAAATTATACCCCAGCAAATTCAATGATGATAAAATTCCCATTCCTTTGCACTCCACATAAGCTTTTCTTTTAAAGTAATGCTGTTTACCGGCCTTGTCGAACAAGTACATACCTAAAAGTTACTTCTCATAAACATTGAATTCTTTCATTTGTGAATTGTGTTAAGGATATTCCAAGAAATTCCTGGAACTTGGTGTTTTAATTTACATTAGCTAAGTCAAAAAAAGAAAAAAAGAAAAGAAAAGATAAATAAAAAAAAAAAATAATGATAATGATTTAGGACTATAAATTATTAAGATGTTTTTAAAAGACAGTATACAGTAATCATGTACATGCATATGGAGCTTATAATATGACAAAACAAATTGAATTTGTATTGAGCAAATTAGTAGTTTTCTGGCGTGAACATGCGGTTCAAGATCTACCTGATCATGAATCGCCCAGAGGTGGCCTAAGTGATTCTTAAACATTTATGGTTTATATACTTATATGTTAGGTTAGAATTCTCAGCATATGAAACATTTGTCTAAGCCAGTGGTTCTCAACCTTTTTTACTCCAAGGCCCCCCTCCACTCCAAATCAATACATACTTTGCAAAAACGTCACTGCAGATATTCTTTACAACTTAAACATATTTAAAAGTATCTAACCTGAATTATACAGTAACTTTAATAAATAAGCAAAAGTCAACCTGCCATACCAAACAAGACCACAGGGAGACGCTAAAGGACTGCATACAGAGATCCATGCAGAATAACTAAACACCAAAATACAAATAAAAAATGAAACCATTCTGAATGTGTGGAGACTCGGCGATCGTAAGGCGGGTAGATGTCATCATTGAATAGTTCCTCTGTCAGAATAAGCGAATTTGAAGCGTTTGATGCCCATATGTCCATAACTGATCCTCAGAAACTTCTCCAAAACACGCTTCTTCGGCTAGCATCCGTTACGAAACACTTGCTGTACATTAATTTTGACAACTAACGTTACATGAATATACAGAACTGTATTCCAAGCAGAAATATGATGTTATAGCGATCCGTGCGCCATGAGTATGTAAAGCCATGAGCCAATAAAGCCATGAGCCAATAAATTCGGTTCCTTGTGCCAAGTAGGTCTGCCGCCGACTAAAGATTTTTTATAGTCAACTACTCACATCTGTCACACGTTTATATTAAGTTCTTTCCGCAGGAAAAAAAAAATGGCAAGGGATTGATCCATGTCATACAGTAAGCGCAATAATACTCCCACACTCCTAAACACTTGAAATGAGCCTATATAGCGATTTTATTATTCATATAAAAAATAATAAATTCTGGACGCCGTTACAGGACTACAAGACTACAGAGGCACACTGTGTGAACCTACAATCTTATATTAAACAGCAGAACCTAGGCTATTTATTATAATGAATCCTGTCTACACTGAATGCGAAATTCCCAACAGTAAACGGATTCCCTGTTCTAGTCCTCACGTAACGTTAGTCCAAGCTCTTTGCAGCGGGCGCTTTATCGCTTCAAGCAGTCGCGTCCGCATAGACACGGTGTTGCGCCGCGCCACATCCAGTGTAGGAAATATCACTGATTATAATCAATGGGCTCTACTGTCTTTTTTGCTTTCGCTCGCGTCCTGTGTAGACACAGTGACATGCTAAATATGCTTTAAAACAAACACCAGAGACCGCTTAGACAAATGTTTCACATGCTGAGAATGCTAACCTAACATATAAGTTGCCTATATAGCCTAAACAATAAATGTTTAAGAATCACTTAGGCTACCTCTGGGCGATTCAGATCAGGTAGATCTTAAACCGCACGCTCGCCAGAAAACTAAAATGCTTCGTTTGACTTTTCGGAGATCATCTACTCTTCCCTGTGGATAACCTCTGACCTACTTTCTGTACGATCTGAATTTCTGCGTATTGCATTTTAGAATGTTGAATTTGATGTTCCGAATTTCCTCTTCCTCTTGAAAACTTGAAGCTGTATTTTTAAAAACTGGATATCTGCAGTCTAACATTTCAGAACAAAAAAAATCTGCTTTTTGAAAATATTTGTCTGTAAAACTGTGCCATAAAAATATTCAGTTGTATTAAATTTCAAATGTTTAATATTCATGTTCAAAAAAATCTAATTCTGAACTGTTAAATGCCACATAATATTCAGTTTTGTTAAATGACACTTGTCAATAATTCAGATTTACACATTACAAATTCAGTTTGTTTTGTCATATTATAAGCTCCATACATGCACACTTCTTGGTTTGTTACAGTATATTGTTAACATAAAACAAAATTAACTTTGCATTCACTTTTTGTATAGCAAAAACAGAGATGAGAAACTGAAAAAACTTAAGTAATGTGCTCGAATAATGTATAGGCTATACGTCATATGCCCTCCATGTCATAAATACACATGTAGAGCATGGAAAAGACATTGTAGTAAGTTGAGCACAAACAACCTAAAACCAGTGTAAAGAGCCAATTTTGTTACTGAATTAAAGCTGGACACTTCAGAACCAGCACAGAAGATTTCTGCAATTTGCATGAACAATTCTGCACATGTACAATGGATTAAAATCCAGAGAAAGACACAAAAAACATTTTATTGTATAATTAGATTATACAGTGAAGCCTTTATTTTATTTGTTATGTTTTCTTCTCAATCAGAGAGTTATTCCATAGATGCAGGATTGCGTCCAGTTGTGTTAGGCAAATGGGCATGGTTTGCTGTGGTCTGAAACAAGTGCTAGAGTGAAGGAGCAGGTTGTTTTGTCAACAACCATCTCACATTCATCAGGGTGCTCTATTGCTGCTGGGATCCTACACACACACACACAGACAAGATTATGTATATAAGCAAACTTTGAATTGGAAACCAAATTGTCATGAAAACACTAAATATATTAAGTCTAACTACTGTTAAACTTACTTGTTACAGCATCTAATGCCAAACAGTGCACAAACACAGTTGTAACAGTCTTTCTCCCATTCAGAGTTGAAGTCATGGATTACTCCATCAGAGTCCACACAACCTAAATAAACCAGCACACACACAGGACCATAGATAAAACTGTAAATGCAAAATATAGTAATTTATGATAATTGATAATGATTATTTAAAACAGGGGACATTAGACAGAGAGCTTACAAAAAATATATTTTATAACAGCTGTGGTTTATCCTTATAAGTATTCAAACAACATATGCTATTTCATTTATAAACATGAAATGACATTTTTTAGTAGAAATTTATTTCAGAAAGAAAAAGCTTTGGACAGTTTTATTTACCTTGTAGATGGTCTGTTATGTCATCGACAGATGACAAATCAACTTCAGGTTTCCGAATGTAGCACTCGGCACTACAGGAGACCACCATGATGAGAAGAATACACACTCTCAACAAACACACCTGAAAAGATGAAGAGAAGTTACTGGACAGTTTAATATGTCACAACTTGATGCCAATAAATAAAATAATGGTAGATGAAAAGTGTATTAAATTATTTTTTTTTAAATGACTAACTGACACTCCCATATTGTAATATAAGACAGAGCTGATACTAAAAGCAGTATTTTGTTGTTGTAAATACTTCTAAAAGGCTGTATTATAGATTATGATTGAAAAGACCTAATAAACTGTACTGTACCATGTTGTAAAAGTTCCAGCTAAAGCAAGTGCCGATGAGAGATCAGTTTGAACAGTGGCCGAATAGACACTCTCACACCTTTTTATATCATATCATTGCTGTGATAAATCAAAAATGACAAGCTTGTCCTCTATTAATTAAATAGGAACTGGCTTTACTCATGATGGGAAAGTAAGGTCTTTTATCCAGAGCAATTAATTAATAGTCTTAACCTATGTTTGATCATGTCACTTCATTTTGTATGCGTTGGCATTCAACACAACTGCATAAACATAAAGAGCCTTTTTGTTACCTCTACTGAATCATATATTCAGCCAATACACTCAAAAATATTTTTTTTAAAGAATAACCTATTTTGCATGACTATATGAACTAATCTTTTAAATAACTGACCTATAAGGGATTAAAATAAAAGTATTAAATTAATAGATAGAATAAAACACTTCATATGGTCCTATAGAATTGATATAAATGACTAAAATAGGACATTTTTAATGTTGCTATTAAATATTCATACTTATTAATATCTTTATGTGATGTTACGTAATACATTTTGCATCAGCATCAACAATATTGTTCACAAGGTTTGGAGTTTTAATGTCTTGTCACATTGATCCTCTTGAGTCAAGCAATGAAGGGCAGTAGAAAAGGAAGGAAAAAGGTAAAACTGTCTATAACTGTGTCTACCTGTGCGCTTATTTCATGTAATAATTACTGGCACCAAAATGAATGTCATTCTGTGTGACTGAAAACTTTGCAGTCAAATCAGGTTAAACAGTTAAATCATTTAATCCCTAGTTAAACAGCGCTATAAATTCTGAGTAATACTTGATATATCACACCTAAGTGTATAAACAGAAACTGTAATAATAAGCTAATCTACAACACAGTTGGCATTTGTCATACTAAAACACACACATAAATGTGTTTAGTGAGTCTGTAAACTTTTATTCCAGTACAAGTATTCTCCAGGTACCCCAACTGATAAGACTTTAGTTAGCATCAAGGTACATTTAAATAAAACAGCAAAAAAGAAACAGTTTTATGAATCTATTACATTCACAAATGCCTCATGCTCAAACATTCAAACACACAAATCATACAGGTCAATGAAAATACTGTATCTCCCTTTAAAGTCCATGTAAAAGTGCTGAACATGTATATGATGCTGATATTGGCAAAACATTTCATAATCCTTATCTATTCCTGGAATCACATAAAATTTTTTTATATATCTATACAATGGTCACATATTAAAAACAAAGTGTCAAAAAATGTGTTAGCAAAACTTAAGCATTGTATCTCTGTGGCTGTAAGACTTTAAATATGCACCATTACAACATGTCAAGACCTAGAATAGGAAGTATTATGTGTTATTATTTAATAAAGACTAAATGTATATTAGCGCTTTTCCAGTTAAACATACTATATGTCTCCAAGAGTTTAAAAACTTCATGCTTAATGGTTAGTGTAACATAAATCTGCAATTGTAAGCTCTCAAAACTGTTTCACCAGTGAACTGAAATGATGATTCTGCAATATAAGGTATCCAGAGAAAATACATGCGCTTTATAGATTGGTATAGGTAGATTTGGTGAAATTATAAGAAGTGTTAGTCAGCAAAACAAAACAATAACATAGCAGTACAAACTGAAGTTTCAAGAAAGTGAACAAATGCAATAAATAAAAAAATAAATTATTTTCCCAGGACTCTGTAGAGCCAAAGTCTAATCTTGACATAAACAGAGATGGCCTATCCTAGAAGCATCCTCATGAAGGCGGGTTTGGAGAACGGCCAGCCATACTCGTTTGGAACAGGTCCGGTCACGTTGCACTCAAAGAAAGAAAAGAGAGGGAACCAGATACGCGCTCGGCGGCTGTGCTGATAGGCTTGCGTGTTTGCTAGCGTGTGGTAGTACAGGAACAGTCTGGTGGTGATGTAGAACGCGATGAAGACGTCGATGGAGTAATGTTCATGAGCTGCCAAGATGAAGAAGATTCCAAACAGGTTTAGCACCCAAGACATGGTGTGGATGAAGTTCCAGTTACGTGGCGTGTCTAAAAATCGCAAAAAAGACATTGATCGCACCACTGAAATTCAGCTGATAAAATACTAGAAGTGCTGGATATTTTCAATGAGTAAAACTCTCCACAACGTTTGCATACTCACATTCAGTGACAAAAAAGTTGAGCATGGTGAGAACAACAGTGTGTCCACTGAACATATAATCACCACATGTATGAACACCAGTTAAAGACATGCCGAGCCCGCTCCAGATTTCCAACGCACGCTGCACTTTTGCCCATGCATCACCATACATCTGCAAAATACAGATATGCATATTAATGCTCGCATACTGTACAGATGGATGATAGTCAGGCAGAAGTGTAAGAGGGAGATAATGACAAAAATGTAAGAAAATAATATAAAAAATAATAATATTATAAATAAAAATATATTAAATATATATATTATATAATATTTGTATAATTATATAATCAATAATAATATATATTTTTTAATTAACAGGACAGTATTTTTATATTTTTTGAGGAAAACATGGTGGTATTTTGCCTGTGCAAAAGCCGTTGCCACAATGATAGTGTTCTGGGTGGTTGCTAGCCAATGACATTATTAGAGGAAGATGATATGATCAAGAAGGATTGTTTCTACATATTGATACTGTACACAGGTAACGACTGTCTTTGTACCTTGCAGATCAAATTAAGAGTACATTGTTTTGAGTTGGAATTCTTGTGAAGAAATAAATATAATTAAGACCAGTACATGAAATAAGATCTCCAAGATGAAATTTCCTCAGTACTTCAAATAAGTCCACAGAATTTTACTTGACATATTTCCACGTCACCCTATTCAGCAAGGATGCATTAAATTGATCAAAAATGACAGTAAAGTTATTTTATTATTAAATTGTATTAATATTTCATAATATTACTATTTTTACTGTATTTCTGATCAAATAAATGCAGCCTCTGTGAGCATGAGAGACATCTTTAAAAAGATCTTTGAAAAATCTTATCATATATATTTTATATCGTCTTAATCTGTCAATTTCAAAAAATCCTGAGATTCATAGTTTTTATTTAGTCTAATCTAATAACTTTTAAAAATATATTTTATAGGCAAAATCAATTGCCAAGAAGCTCTAGAGTATCACATTTACAATCTTTTTTCTCTTTGCAATCTAGAATTAATCTCCTTATTGTGTGTATTTATAATGTAATATAATATGATATAATTCAACTCTAATTCTGTTCAAAGAGATTTAGTCACCTGAGAAACAAGATCTGCATGAAGTGTAAAAGAATATTGAGGGGGTATCTACAGTAAAATATGTCTTACTTCATTGCCCACCGCAGATGCACCTCCAAGACAAAGAATGAGAAAGACAGATGGTGTGTCCGTGTGTGTGTGTACCTCACCTTGCCTGAACACTGCAGATGATGACCAGGTACAGACAGCGAAGTAACAAACATTGTGACACAACGGAGCAAGAACACAGTGCCTGTCAAATTACACAGCCTGCGAAACAATATGAACCTAACACACACAGAGAAAGACATAGAGAGATGGAAAATGAGCAATGCATAAAAGTAATAATATACACAGTATGTAATTCACTGTTGTACCACAAATTTACAAGGGATTTTTGAAATAATAAAGCATTATCATTAAATACCAGCAATTTTCTGAAAAGAACTGGATTGTCTTTGAGAATATTATAATTACACAATATTAACAAAGTCCTGAGACCACAGCAACCTTTTTAAAATGTCTCTTAGTGGTGGGTTGCATTTTGACTTTGTTTGTGTGTTTACCTGTGTTTGTGCATCAACAAAACCAGCATTAATATGGAACCCAACACCACAGCACATGCTTCAGCCATGGCGAAGGCCCAGGGAATTCTGGGAACACTGGCACATAAATAACAAGAGTCATAATTCTTGATTAACACTACCAAAACACAAGAAAAGATTACTGAGAAAAAAAAAAACACTTCTCATTTGAACTGAATTGTGAACAAAAACAAGCTAAGTTGGGTCGTGCATTTAATATGCAGATATCTGTTGCATTTTCTAAATGTTCACTACAAGCATTTACAAGGGGTAAATTAATATTTATTTATTTATTTTATTTTTTTAAAAACTGTTGTATTAGTTCATAGTATATTATGTATATTTATGTAAATAGTTTTCATATATTCTTCTTTTATACATACAGTACACTATAATTTTACAAAAGCATTTTAAAATTCACTTTCGTACAGACGTGCACTGAGGTAAGGTTTAAATAAACACTATGAAATATATCTATTCAAATGTCTTAAAATATAGTTGTGTACAGAAAAAAATATATAGTTGTGCACTGAAATCATTGTGATTTCGCTTATCACCAAGAATATATGTTAATTTCAATACATCACCCAACTCTATAGGAACTGGTGAAGTAATATAACACACCTGTCCTGAAATATTTCCACACCACCCATTCAGATATAACTCACCTGTCTAGAAATATGTCTGGAAGAGGCGGGTAGGTCCTCATGTCAGGAACCCGCTCATGCACTAGTACCATGACGAATGATGTCACTCCGCACACCAGCATGGCGTAAATTGCGCTGAGTGCCGTCTTCCAGTACTCTGGGTCCAACCGAACACAATACTGTTTACGCTTGCCGTTCGAGTAACTATGTTCCCCACCAACTGTAGTGACCGCCCCATTACAGTGTTGGTGGTCTCCTGACCCTCGCTCTGTGAAGCCATTAGAGATGACACGATCTGATCCTCCAGTGTGTATGAAAGACAACGCACTGACCTCTGACCCTGACTGCGTGAGGGCGGTGTGTTGTCTCTGTAGCCTCCGCACGGCCAGCATCAATCTCTTGATATCACCCAGCACCTTAAGCTCCAGTGGAGGAGACCGCAGGTCAGTCTCAGTAAGACAAAGCAGACTGGCACCATCCAAACGGTGCTTAGAGCACAAGAGATCCACATATTCACGAAACCCCTGATCTCTGAGCCAGCCAGCGACCTGCTTACTGCTCCAACCCTCCACACCAGCGTACCTGGAGCCCGGCATACCTACAGAAACAGACAAGATTACACATGTACACAGGTAAATGTAGAAAAACACCGATAAATGTTAAAGGGATAGTTCACCCAAAAATGAAAAATTTGTCATCATTTACTCGCCCTCATGTCGTTCCAAACCTGTATGAGTTTCTTTCTTATTCTGAACATAAAAGAAGATATTCTGAAGAAAGCTGGTAATCAAACGGTTGATGGTCCACACTGACTTCCACAATATTTCTTTCCCTACCATGGAAGTCAATGGGGACCAAAAAATGTTTGGGTCTTCAATATATCTTCTTTTGTGTGCAACATAAGAAAGAAACTTATACAGGAAAAAAAATTTTTTTTTTTGGGTGAACTATCCCTTTAAGGAATTCATATAAAAAAAAAAATCAATTCTGACTGTGTACTAAGAATGGTCATCTTGTAAGTTTTAGATTGATTTATTTTTTATTTGGACTTTTAATAGTTTAAAAGTGGATTAGTAACAATAGAGTGGTTAAGTAAAATAAAATAATAATTAATTAAATAAAAATAAAATGGTCATGGTTCTTATTTTTGCATGGAAGTTAAAACCGTTCCCCTGCTTTCTTTTCCATTCTGTTGCAATCCATTGAGCTGTTTGTGATGTAAACACCAAAAACCAACCTTGTTTCCTTAAAAACCGTCCTTAAAGGGATAGGCCCCCGAAAAATGTCATCATTCATCTATCCTTCAGTCATTCCAAACCTGTATGACTTATTTTCTTTTGTGGAAGAAGATATATTTTTGGTCCATACAATGGAAGACAATGGGCTTCAAAGTGGTTTGATTTCAGTGTTCTTCTAAATATCTTTTATGTTCCACAGAAGAAAACAAAAGTCTTACAGGTTTGACAACATGAGGGTGAGTAAATCATGACTTCATAATTTTTGGGTGGACTTTATCTTTAAGAATCATTAGTCGACTAGTCAGTCAGGCAAGCTGGTTTTGAAAATATGTACAACCCGAATTCCGGAAATTTTGAGACGTTTTTTAAATTTGAATAAAATGAAAACTAAAAGACTTTCAAATCACATGAGCCAATATTTTATTCACAATAGAACATAACAAATGTTTAAATGGAGAACTTTTACACTTTTATCCACTAAATGAGCTCATTTCAAATTTGATGCCTGCTACAGGTCTCAAAAAAAGTTGGCACAGGGGCAACAAAGGGCTGAAAAAGTAAGAAATTTTGAAAAGGAGAACAGCTGGGAGAACATCTTGCAACTAATTAAGTTAATTGACATCAGGTCTGTAACATGATTAGCTATAAAAGGGGTGTCTTAGACAGGCAGAGTCTTTGCAAATCTCGTCATCTACAGAGCATAACATCATCAAAAGATTCAGAGAAACTGGAGAAATCTCTGTGCGTAAGGGACAAGGCCGAAGACCTTTGTTGGATGCCCGTGGTCTTCGGGCCCTCAAACGACACTGCATCACTCATCATCATGATTCTGTCATTGACATTACTAAATGGGCCCAGGAATACTTCCAGAAACCACTGTTGGTAAACACAATCCGCTGTGCCATCTGCAGATGCCAACTAAAGCTCTATCATGCAAAAAGGAAGCCATATGTGAACATGGTCCAGAAGCGCCGTCGTGTCCTGTGGGCCAAGGCTCATTTAAAATGGACTGTTTCAAAGTGGAAAGTGTTCTATGGTCAGACAAGTCCAAATTTGACATTCTTGTTGTAAATCACGGACGCCGTGTCCACTGGGCTAAAGAGGAGGGAGACCTTCCAGCGTGTTATCAGAATTCAGTTCAAAAGCCAGCATCTCTAATGGTATGGGGTGCATAAGTGCATACGGTATGGGCAGCTTGCATGTTTAGGAAGGCACTATGAATGCTGAAAGGTATATAAAGGTTTTAGAGCAACATTTGCTCCCCTCCAAACAATGTCTATTTCAGGGAAGGCCTTGTGTATTTCAGCAGGACAATGCAAAACCACATACTGCAGCTATTACAACAGCATGGCTTCAGAGTAGAAGAGTCCGGGTGCTGAATTGGCCTGCCTGCAGTCCAGATATTTCACCTATAGAGAACATTTGATGCATCATTAAATGAAAAATACGTCAAAGATGACCACAAACTCTTCAGCAGCTGGAAACCTACAGGTGCATCTCAATAAATTAGAATGTCATGGAAAAGTTCATTTATTTCAGTAATTCAACTCAAATTGTGAAACTCGTGTATTAAATAAATTCAGTGCACACAGACTGAAGTAGTTTAAGTCTTTTAATTGTGATGATTTTGGCTCACATTTAACAAAAACCCACCAATTCACTATCTCAACAAATTAGAATATGGTGACATGCCAATCAGCTAATCAACTCAAAACACCTGCAAAGGTTTCCTGAGCCTTCAAAATGGTCTCTCAGTTTGGTTCGCTAGGCTACACAATCATGGGGAAGACTGTTGAACTGACAGTTGTCCAGAAGACAATCACTGACACCCTTCACAAGGAGGGTAAGCCACAAACATTCATTGCCAAAGAAGCTGGCTGTTCACAGAGTGCTGTATCCAAGCATGTTAACAGAAAGTTGAGAAGGAAAAAGTGCGGAAGAAAAAGATGCACAACCAACCGAGAGAACCGCAGCCTTATGACGATTGTCAAGCAAAATCGATTCAAGAATTTGGGTGAACTTCACAAGGTATGGACTGAGGCTGGGGTCAAGGCATCAAGAGCCACCACACACAGATGCATCAAGGAATTTGGCTACAGTTGTCGTATTCCTCTTGTTAAGCCACTCCTGAACCACAGACAATGTCAGAGGCGTCTTACCTGGGCTAAGGAGAAGAAGAACTGGACTGTTGCCCAGTGGTCCAAAGTCTTCTTTTCAGATGAGAGCTTGTATTTCATTTGGAAACCAAGGTCCTAGAGTCTGGAGGAAGGGTGGAGTAGCTCATAGCCCAAGTTGCTTGAAGTCCAGTGTTAAGTTTCCACAGTCTGTGATGATTTGGGGTGCAATGTCATCTGCTGGTGTTGTTCCAATGTGTTTTTTGAAAACCAAAGTCACTGCACCCGTTTACCAAGAAATTTTGGAGCACTTCATGCTTCCTTCTGCTGACCAGCTTTTTAAAGATGCTGATTTCATTTTCCAGCAGGATTTGGCACCTGCCCACACTGCCAAAAGCACCAAAAGTTGGTTAAATGACCATGGTGTTGGTATGCTTGACTGGCCAGCAGACTCACCAGACCTGAACCCCATAGAGAATCTATGGGGTATTGTCAAGAGGAAAATGAGAAACAAGAGACCAAAAAATGCAGATGAGCTGATGGCCACTGTCGAAGAAACCTGGGCTTCCATACCACCTCAGCAGTGCCACAAACTGATCACCTCCATGCCACGCTGAATTAAGGCAGTAATTAAAGCAAAATGAGCCCCTACCAAGTATTGAGTACATATACAGTAAATGAACATATTTTCCAGAAGGCCAACAATTCACTAAAAATGTTTTTTATGAAGTATTCTAATTTGTTTAGATAGTGAATTGGTGGGTTTTTGTTAAATGTGAGCCAAAATCATCACAATTAAAAGAACCAAAGGCTTAAACTACTTCAGTCTGTGTGCATTGAATTTATTTAATACACGAGTTTCACAATTTGAGTTGAATTACTGAAATAAATGAACTTTTCCATGACATTCTAATTTATTGAGATGCACCTGTATATCAGGCAAGAATGGGACCAAATTCCAACACCAAAACTCTAGAAACTCATAACCTCGATACCCAGACGTTTTCAAACTGTTTTGAAAAGTAGAGGAGATGCTACACCATGGTAAACATGCCCACGTCCCAACTATTTTGAGACCTGTAGCAGGCTCATTTTGTGCATAAAATTGTAAAATTTCTCAGTTTACACATTTATGTTATCTATGTTCTATTGTGAATAAAATATTGGCTCATGTGATTTAAAATTCTTTTAGTTTTCATTTTATTCAAATTTAAAAAACGTCCCAACATTTCCGGAATTCGGGTTGTAGTTTTGCATGTCCCTAATCCAATCAGCGACAATAAATCCAACAGAATAAGCAGACACTCACTTTATACCCCTGGTCTCCTTGAATCACCCTCTACACCTCACCATCTTCAACTTCTCAGTCTCTGACTCCAAAGGTCTGTGCACAATCAGTAGTACTTGTATCTGAGTACATTGATGCAATCAAAAGTTCTAAATTCTGCTGATTCTGGAGCCTGAGTGCTAAAGTGCAGAGTTTCTAACAAACACACAAATGGGACGCTTTCTTATCAGTGGCTGTGTGTAACCTCAGTTCAAAGAATGTCTGAAATATGATCAATGTGCTGAGCTGAATTAGTCTAAATTAACAAACCTAATGACCGATGCGTGCTGACTTGAATTTCACTGTGAACTGTAGTCACTTCATTAACACGATCTCACTAAATATTAATTAGACAAGTAAAGAGGACTTATCTTGATCTTGATCTCTAATTCAAGTTCAAATGTTTACAGTTACACCTGTCATCAGGGCAAAGGACTTGCAATTTGCACACAGACAAGATCTGATAGCACTGATGATTTCTAAAACATGCTGAATTACATTACACACACACACAGACTCTTATTATTGCTCTCTGTTACTGGCACAACAGGATACTAAAAATGAGCAAACATTTCTAGCCATGCTGACAAATTCACATACACAACACTTTTGTGTTACACAGAAGGAAGAAAACCTATGGGTTTGAAACAAGTCTAAGTAGATGATGATCACACAATTTTAATTTTTTAAAATTAAAATTAACTACCCCTTTAAATGTTCAGGATACAATGCATATGACTGGTATGTGCTGTGTGTACATGATTACTGTCTTCTATCTACATTACTGATCAGCAACAATTTTTAATGACAGACTGTCAAACATGTGACAGTCCTCGACCCAGAATGACTGGAAAAAACATTCACGACATTTGGTGGAAGCTTCTTAAATCAATAAACCTCAACTAAAACAGCCCCAGTCTATTTCAATTAACAATAAAGTGATCACAAGCATTGGGCGTGAACACCAATACTGTACACACATACAAGAATACTGCCACTCTGTACCATGAGCAATTATTGATTCAGGGACACTACAGAGCGGTTAAAACCAAGCATCTGTCCTCTTGCACAACACTGCATGAACAAACAGCCTGTTGTTACCAAATCCAAAGGCATTTGGATGAGTTTCATCTGATATACATGCACTGACACACAGCACCGTTTCTGGTTTAGTAAAACAAAGTTCTTAGTGAAGTGAAGTAAAAAAAAAAATGCATAAACATTAAAAATTAAAAATGCATAAACAATATAACATACAATTTGGGCCACAAAAGTGTCCAATAAATGGTTAGCATTACACGCACACACACACACAGGGCTACAGTTTGTGTGATTTGGGCCAGATAGCAAAAGAAAGGTAGCCAATAAACTATAGAATATAAAGTTTGAACAGTACAAACTTTACTGTGTATGTGGAGAGTTTACTAAGTTCTTAGTGAAGTGAAGAAGTAAATTTCTTTTCAAAATTAAAACTAATAAAAATGTAGAAACAATATAACATACAATTTGGGCCCCAAAGGTGTCCAACAAATGGCTAGCATTAAACAAACAAACACACACACACACACACACACACACACACACACACACACACACGGCTACAGTTTGAGTTATTTGGGCCAGATAGCAAAAGAAAGGTTGCCAACACACTATATAATATAAAGTTTGTACAGTATAAAATTTACGGTGTATGTAGAGAGTCCTCAAACACACACACACACACACACACACACACACACACACAAAAACACAACGTGTCTGTGTATAATTTCATAAAATATATATTTAGTTCCAAAATCTTTTTGTAGCTAATTACGAACGCTAGAGGGTCCAAAAGACAAGTCGATTGCGCAATACCACGAACCTCAGATAGTGGCGTCATGAAAGTTCCTTCTAGAAATGTAAAATCTGAAAGCCAATTAACCCTGATTAAAATCGCGGTTGGTGTGTGGCCAGCCAGTGATTTCCAGTTTCTGAGCTGTGGTTCCAGGATCCAATACCAAGGAAGCGTGAGATTGTCTTTGACAGTAATCACAGACAGAACCTGTGAAAAGGCACGACCAAGGAAGAACCTAACATTTCAAAATAACATTCTAAATGGTTCTAAAATGGAAGCTTCATCCAAAAAAAAAATGAACATAAAAGGAGATGTTAGGCAGAATTAGTCACCACTGGATTTCACTGTATGGAAAATGTTAGGAGAGTGAATGGTGACTGAGTTCGTTCCTATTTCCTTTGCATTCCACGGGCGAAAGAAAATCATACAGGTTTGAAACAGCATAGAGGCGAGTAAATGATAACAGAAGATTTATTTTTGGGTGATTTATCTCTGTGGAAACAGAAAATAATCACAAATAACCCTTACAGAGTAAAGCACTAACTGCTTATTTTGTCTGTCCAAAGGACGCATTTCTTCGCATATGACTCCCGTATAGACTCAAATTAATGAACAAACAATAAGCGGTCAAACAGCTTTACAAGAGAGAGAAAGAGAGAGAGAAAACACTGTCAAATCTGACTTTGGTTCCCTGACAGCGTGGAAGAGTGTCTGTTTTGGGGGTGGGAATTGCTTGTCATATTAGCTATGCGCCTGGCTTACCCTGTTTGTCCGTGTGGTTATTTAAATTATCCAGTTGTATTAAAAATCCTCGCCAAAGAGCTCGAGATCCCAGCCTTGTGATCTCGAGCCACATCAGCCTTCGGGTTGTGAGTCACTGCCATGCTGCCAGTGACGCCCAAAAGCATGTAAACAGGAATCATCGTCATGCCCGACACGCCCCTTGGGTGTGGCTACGGAACTCCAAAAATGGAATTGTTTGAGGAAAGAACTTGTTCAAGTGGAGATACCGACCGCGCTCTCTTTACTGATGACCTTTCTTATCATTAATTCTTTATCATTAATCTTGTTTTTCGCGCTGTACCTGAATGTAATGTACTGGAAATTCGCTGAGTATGTATACTGAGTTTTAAAGAAACCAAAATAGTCAGAAGAACAGTTTTGTTGTGTTTTTTTATAGACTTTTGTTGGCAACTATGATGGTTTAGTGCTTTAGTGAAAAATAATATAGTTGCC
This sequence comes from Spinibarbus caldwelli, assembly GCA_039654775.1. Classification (NCBI taxonomy): domain Eukaryota; kingdom Metazoa; phylum Chordata; class Actinopteri; order Cypriniformes; family Cyprinidae; genus Spinibarbus; species Spinibarbus caldwelli. Next base: position 11,065,154 of record CM077250.1, on the reverse strand, counting down.
CAGTGTGGATACTAAAAAGAAATGAATACAAAATGAATAGATTCACATATTTGTCCTATATTTCCACATCTGAATGAAAAAAAATCAATAGATTCCCATATAATCAGAGTTATATTCTCAGAATATTCTCAGCCCTGTTGAGCATTTTTTATGATGGATGGATGCACTTTATTTTGCTTCAAATTCTCGAACAACATTCAGGGTCATTATAAAGCTTGAAAGAACCAGGATTTTTATTTATTTATTCATTTTTTAATAATATAACTTTGACTGTATTTGTCTGAAAGAAGAAAGTCATAAACACCTATTGTAGTATTTCTTGAGGATGAGTAAGTCATGGTAATTTTTTATTTTTGGGTGAACTATCCCTTTAAACATTTTACTCCTTTTCCATTCCAGGTTAGATAAGTATTAACCAGTTAGGCAGTCCATATTTTCTACTGTACATTTATATATATATATATATATATATATATATATATATATATATATATATATATATATATATAAATTATTATTATTATTATTATTATTATTATTCATTTATTTTATTATTATTTTTTTTATATGTAGCACTTCATATTTCCAAAGTGCATTTAACAGCCAGACGCAACATATCAGTATCAGTCTCATGTATTCAGCTGTGGAGTTGAGGAGTGTGGAGCTCTGTGGTCACCACAACAACACTCTTATGCCTGCTTTCTCTCTTTCACACAGTTACTCATTGGTCAGGAATCCTCTGGAACAGCAAGTGTGTGATCTGATTAAGTGGTGAGACATCATATTGTGACCTCAATTTGGGAAGGTGAATGTTGTTACATTTTTAAACCACTTTTGTTATAAGAGCTCAGTTCTGCTGTACTCAACCATAGTCTTTTGTCAATAAAGCAAATGACCTAGCAATCATATAACTCAGTAAATTTGTATAGTTTTTTTTTTCAGTAACAGAAAAAGTAACAAAACAATCTTATTTTAAAACCATGAACATATTGTTTTTCTGTATTCTAGTCTATTTTCTATATTGTGTTTATACACTTGTGTTTGAAGGTAAAATATACCCAATGTACCATGTGAAGGAATGTTCTATATGGCTTTTTCAAATGTGTTTTAAATGTTTTTTGAATTACACATTGCATTGTGTTGTGTTTTAGGGTTTCTGCCAGGATATAGCCTATGTTTTTCTACTGATTTTTTTCTTACAATGTCATACAGAGTTGATCTTTGTACACTAGGTTGTGCTGTTGTACTTAGATTGCAGTTGAGTAAGATTTGGTAAGGATATTCAGTGGTAAAATTTGTCAAATTAATGGTGAATAGTATGAAACACTGTGCATGCTGGTTTTAGGGCAGTTCCAAAATAATCCTTAAAATTCAACATTAGCTGAGTCTCTTGTGCATTTGCAGAAATTGTTTGATTGCAGGTTACACTGATTTCTATCTGTGTTAGTTTGGTGATAGCTGGTTCATCTGTCTTGAACTTTACTGATTAATGTAAAGCCATTGTTCTAAAAATCTGACCAAACTTTTCAGGGTCACCTAGCAGTAGTTGTCCTGCATATCTGGAAAGAAGTGCTTTCTCTGGAAAAGCTACTTCAACATTACATCATGAAGCACATCTTTTTAACAAAGAAGTAGAACAGCTGGAGTCAATTTGCACAGAAATATCCTCGTTAAGATCCCCTGGACTGCTGATGTCAAGGGATTTGGGTTACAGCTGCAAGATAATGCAAGATAATATATACAATTACACTGTGAAAAAGCATTATTGGTGCGATTATTACAGTATATCACTGCCTTCACATTGTCTTCACAATTTGCAATATCAATGTGTATGTGTGTGTGTGCAACAGAAAGAGGGATAGATCATTTATACATTACACATGTTGGATTGATGAATTTGATATTCTAAACACAGAGTGAGATGTAATAATGTTATTATGTGTGTTTTCTCTTTCTGCTCTGAGTGTCTGAAATGAGATCTCAGTTCTGCTGTCTTATGCAACTCTGCATTCCTCCACCATAGTCAAATGGAAACACTAATGTGTGTGTGGATATGATATGTAGGCCAGCACAAAGTCCTCCTCAGGGTTACTGGAAAGAAAGAGAACAAAAATGAATTCTGTTGTTTTTACTGTGCTCTACATAAACTGTCTGTATTTGTGCTGAAATATCATTGTAGGTTTTAAGTTACCCACAATTTCAAAACATGTTTTACAACCCGAATTCCGGAAATGTTGGGACGTTTTTTAAATTTGAATAAAATGAAAACTAAAAGAATTTCAAATCACGAGGCAAAATTTTATTCACAATAGAACATAGATAACATAACAAATGTTTAAACTGAGATATTTTACAATTTTATGCACAAAATGAGCTCATTTCAAATTTGATGCCTGCTACAGGTCTCAAAATAGTTGGGACGGGGGCATGTTTACCATGGTGTAGCATCTCCTCTTCTTTTCAAAACAGTTTGAAGACGTCTGGTCTAGGGCTGGGCAATATGGGCAAAAATTCATATATCGGTATTTTTTGACTGATTTGCGATATACGGTATAAATCTAAGTATTTTTGTATTGTATTTAAAAAAAATATTTTTTATTTTTCATTCATATTTTTCGGCAAGCAGTACAAGAGCAGGGTGAATCAGTGGACTCGTTTGTAAGCAGATTGAAGCAGTTGGCTGTGACGATCACAAAGATGATTTCATTCGTGATCAAGTCATTGACAAGTGTACCTTTACTGCTCTCAGGAGAAGACTGTTGCGTGAGAAGGATCTCACATTGTCTATTTTGCAAGATATTGCCAGAACTATGGAAGCTGCAGACCAACAAGCTGCACAAATGGAAAAACTCACCATTAATGCTGTTGGAAAAGGCAAAACGTTGCACGTGAACACACAGTCTGCTGAGGGCAAGCCACAATCAAAATACAAATCGTCTGAATTTTCACAACAAAGCACAAAACATGCACACCAACTAACATGCCGTCGTTGTGGCCATGTAGGACATTACGGGAAAATGTGTACTGTTGCAAAAGGGAAACAGTGTCGCTCCTGTGGCAAAGAGGGCCACTGCAGCAGCGGTTTGCCATACCAAAACAGGACTAAAAGTAAATCAAGTGACGAGTAAGGCACCACACAACAAAGTGCCAGTGAACCTCACAGGAGAAGATGATGATCCTGAATGGGTGTTTGTTCTGCAAGGGGACACAAATGATGCCGAAATGTCAATACTGCTAGACGGGATGCCAGTGACCATGCTAATAGACTCGGGTCCAAGTTGTAACATTGTCGGATCAAATGTGTTCAAAGCACTGCATAACAATGGTCATATACAGCTAAAGAGCACATCCAAGCAGCTATATGCTTATGGATCAGACACACCACTGGCTGTGGAAGGATATTTCACTGCCGACATTAGTCCTGCTGCAGGGAATAAGAGCATCAAAGCGGACATTTTGGTTGTGAATGGTGCACAGACATCTGTGTTGGGACGCAAAACTGCAAGTGCCCTTGGAATCTTACACATTGGTGCTCTGTCAAATGTCAATGCAGTGCACCATGAGGACGCTTCTACATTTGTAACATCATTGCAACAGGAATACAAGGCATGTTTTGAAGGCTTGGGGAAGCTAAAAGACTACCGTCTACAACTACACGTTGACAGCAGTGTTGTTCCCGTTGCACAGCCAATACGCAGACTACCATTCAGTGTCAGGAAATTAGTTGAGGAGAAACTGCAGCAACTCGAACAATTGGATGTCATCGAAAAGGTAGAAGGACCTACTCCATGGGTATCACCTCTAGTGGTGGTGCATAAAAAAGGAGGAGATATCAGGATTTGTGTGGATATGCGTAGAGTCAATGAAGCCGTCGTGCGTGAGCGATACCCCATCCCCACTATTGATGAAATTCTGGAGGACATGACAGGTGCCGAGTGGTTCTCCAAGTTGGACTTGAAATGGGGATATCATCAAATTGAGTTGGAGCCTGAATCACGAGCATTGACTACATTTGCCACACACACTGGCCTATGGAGATATAAAAGACTCATGTTTGGCATCTCTTCCGCTCCTGAAATGTACCAACACATAATTCGCCAAGTTTTGCAGGGCATTGATGGAGTCCACAACATCTCAGATGACACTGTGGTATTTGGAAAGACTGTGCAGGAGAATGACACACGCTTGCATCAAGTGCTGAAACGCTTGCAAGAGAACGGAAATGGGGCAGCACAGTCTAAAGTGGAGGCAGTGCAAAACACTCAACAGCCAAAGAACGCCACTGAGGTCAGGAGTTTTCTTGGCTTGGTAAATTATTGTGGTCGATTCATTGCCAACCTGGCTACTATTGCAGAACCTTTGAGGCATCTCACTAGGTCAACGTGCACATGGTCATGGGGGAAGGAACAAGAGGCTGCATTCAAGGCATTGAAGGTGGCACTGGCAAATTCACAAACAATGGCTTATTATAGCCAGGAGGCCGACACACAGGTGATCGTAGATACCAGTCCAGTGGGGCTCGGAGCGATCTTGACCCAAGCACAAGCTGATGGTGCGTACAAGCCAGTCTACTATGCCAACCGTACTTTGATGGATGTGGAAAGGCGGTATTCTCAAACCGAAAGAGAAGCACTGGCCATAGTGTGGGCCTGTGAGAAGTTCCATGTGTTCTTGTACGGTAGAGAATTTTCAATGATAACTGACCACAAACTGTTGGAGGCGATTTATTCACCAAAATCAAAACCGCCTGCCAGGATTGAGCGTTGGGCTTTAAGGCTGCAGCCTTACAAATTCAAAGTGATTTAACAAACCTGGCCCACAGAATGCAGCTGACTCACTTTCTCGTCTCACTGTGAACCCGCCACCAGTTGCAGCAGGTGACGATGAGCATATTTACTTTGTTGCAAAGCATGCTGTCCCAAAAGCTTTTACACCTCGTGAATTAGAGGAAATAGCAGCAGCGGATGAAACTCAATGCGATTTGAGGAAGTGTATCCAGCAGAGTTGGTGGAGCTTGTGTTGTCCTGATTACACTCGCATCAAAGATGAACTGTCATGCATTGGCCACTTGATTCTGAGGGGCAACTGCATTGTTATTCCTCAAGCAGCCAGGTACCGTACTCTGCTGTTGGCCCACGAGGGGCATCAAGGTATTGTCAAAACCAAACAGCGCCTCCGTACAAAAGTATGGTGGCCAGGAATTGATAAAGATGCAGAGCAACTTGTCAGATCCTGTGCTGTGTGTCAAATAAATGGGGCATCTCCCAGACCTGTCCCAGACCACAGAAACCATGGCAAATTGTTGCCATTGATGCATGTGGGCCGTTCCCTTCAGGTGAGCATTTGCTGGTCATAACCGACTATTACTCAAGATGGGTGGAGGTGAGTGTGCTTCACCGCATCACTGCTAGCAACATTGTCAAGTGTTTGACTCGGATATTTGCCACTCATGGATTGCCAGAGACAATTGTTTCCGACAATGCCACACAGTTTACAGGGGCTGAATTCAAAGAATTCTTGGCGCTCAATGCAATTCAGCAAAGACGCATCACACCATACTGGCCTCAAGCAAATGGCGAGGTCGAGAGACAGAACAGAACACTGTGCCAAGCCATACGAGCAGCTCATTCAGTAGGTAAAGACTGTGTACATTTCCTTACGCCATTCTTACTGGCCTATCACTCCACTCCACACTCTGTTACTGGTTACAGCCCTGCTGAGTTATTGTTCAGACGGCAACTCCGTACTAAGTTGCCAGAGGTGAGCAGTATCGGTTCCTCTGCAGTGGGAGATGCTGCAGTGAGACAGAGAGATTTTGTTCAAAAGGAAATGGGTAGACAGGCGGCTGACAAAAGACGAGCAGCAGTGGACAGCATGATCCAAGCAGGCGATTGTGTTCTGCTCAAGCAACCGAAACAGAACAAGTTGACCACAGCATTCGAGCCTGAGCCGTACCATGTTGTGGAGAGGAAAGGACCAGCTGTCATTCTGGAAAAAAATGGTGTGAAGTGCATGAGACATGTTTCTTCGGTCAAGAGATGGGTTTCACCACAAATTCCAAGTGCTGACATGGATGATGCCTGATGGAGTTGCCATTAAAGGGCAGAATAATTCCTGGCACTGTCTGGGTGGCAGGGTAGTCTACCCCTAGCCATCAAGGGAATTGATTGTGTTTGTGTTATTGGACTGAGGTTTTGGAGAAGTTCTTTCAAGGATATTTTAAGATGGGGAAAAAACAAGAGGAAAAGAAACATAAAAGGGAAAACCGAGTTTTCAATTGTTTTAAAGAGTTGTTAATGTTCCTAATTTCTATGTTGATTTAAGGTGTTACAAGTCTAATATCTGTTGGGCAAAGATGTTTATTAAATGATGTTCAGGCTGAGTCAAAATAATAATTGAAATGACAGTATGCTGTATTGGAAAGTAGGCATACTTATATATTGCTCGGTTTTATGTTGAGAGTTTTGAGATGTGGTTAATTTTGATGAATAAGCATATATTTCTAAGAAAAGGAGGGGTTTAGGGTAGTGACCTGTAGGGGGAGCTAGAGGAAAGGGAGAGCAAGGTGCATGTGAATGGGGAGAGTGAATAAAAGAAGTGTGTTCACCTAGTGTGCGTCTGCAAATGTGTATATTTGATAAGATAAACATTACACCATGTAAGCCTTTATATTATGTGCAAAAAATGGTTAAAATCACATTTTATTCTAACATTGTAACACTGCAATCTAAAAACAAAAATAAGGCTTTTAAAGCGTTAGTTAAATTCACTAAACTAAAAATGAAAATAAGAACAAAAGCACGTGTTGTGTTAGGCTATTTTGATTAACGTTACCCCATTACAGTCACTTTACAGTTAGTGCTATCATAAAAATAGACTTACTTGTAGGTTTAAAATTCTACACGTCACATTTATTGTCCAACTACAAATATTTCCGCGAAATGTATATTTTTGTCAGAATTATTGCGCTCCTATTTAACTGAGCTCGGCGGCGCTCGTCCACTGAAGTCTGTGAAGTTCAGCGGAGAATCGCAAAGCAGAAGGCTCATGCACTTCTGACAGCAAAATGGAAATATTTCCATAACTTTCTAACATTTACAGACGGAGAATATACCTGTGAAATGTAAGTTATGCGTTAAGGGAAACAACACATCTCAAACACATTAAACAGCACGAGTGGCGTCTCTGTCAGCGGCACACGCAGCCTTTCTGTCAGAGCATCTGATGGGCCGAGCCGCTTAAACTATACTATGTCTTACCAGTTTTTAAAGGACTTATAAAGCTTGTCACATGTTTAGAACAAATTGGATTATGCACTTTCTCCGCAGCAGCTCAGCCGGTGTTCTCCGCTATATTTTTCAGATGCGCTCGTATCAAACTACTGTATATATCGATATAAACGGTATTGCCTCATATCGTATCGCTTATAAAGAAAATATCGATATATCGTACAAACTCGATATACCGCCCAGCCCTAGTTTGGGCATCGAGGTTATGACTTTCTGGAGTTGTGGTGTTGGAATTTGGTCCCATTCTTGCCTGATATAGGTTTACAGCTGCTGAAGAGTTCGTGGTTGTCTTTAGCCCTATTCGGATGGTAATTGTTTCTCAGGTCGTAAGTGATTTTCACCATTTACACGGGGTAGTCAGTGATTTAATTGCTGTCTGAATCCAGGATGTCGGTGTTTATCTCCCACCACCCCCGTAAAATCCCCGGCCAAATTACCTACTGTTTTTTGACGAACACCAAGGTCGTGTGGTAATTTAATTGCCGTCCGAATCCACATCTATGAGTTTACGAGAAGAAAACGATTCAAAATTCCATGTTTAATACCTTTTTGACTGCCGAACACCGATGCGTCAAATGCTCTCTACAGGTGAAAGAGCTGGACTGCAGGCAGGCCAATTCAGCACCCGGACTCTTCTACTCTGAAGTCATGCTGTTGTAATAGCTGCAGTATGTGGTTTTGCATTGTCCTGCTGAAATACACAAGGCCTTCCCTGAAATAGACGTCGTCTGGAGGGGAGCATATGTTGCTCTAAAACATTTATATACCTTTCAGCATTCATAGTGCCTTCCAAAACATGCAAGCTGCCCATACCGTATGCACTTATGCACCCCCATAACATTAGAGATGCTGGCTTTTGAACTAAACGCTGATAACACGCTGGAAGGTTTCCCTCCTCTTTAGCCCGGTGGACACGGCGTCTGTGATTTCCAACAAGATTGTCAAATTTGGACTCGTCTGACCATAGAACACTTTTCCACTTTGAAACAGTCCATTTTAAATGAGCCTTGGCCCACAGGACACGACGGCGCTTCTGGACCATGTTCACATATGGCTTCCTTTTTGCATGATAGAGCTTTAGTAGGCATCTGCTGATGACACAGCGGATTGTGCAGATTTACCAACAGTGGTTTCTGGAAGTATTCCTGGGCCCAATTAGTAATGTCAATGACAGAATCATGTCGATGAGTGATGCAGTGTCGTCTGAGGGCCCGAAGACCACGGGCATCCAACAAAGGTATTCGGCCTTGTTCCTTACGCACAGAGATTTCTCCAGTTTCTCTTAATCTTTTGATGATGTTATGCACTGTAGATGTTGAAATTTGCAAAGCCTTTTGAGGAACATTGTTTTTAAAGCATTCCACAATCTTTTTACGCACTCTTTCACAGATTGGAGAGCCTCTGCCCATCTTTACTTCTGAGAGACTCTGCCTCTCTTCAGACATCCCTTTTATAGCTAATCATGTTGCAGACCTGATGTCAATTAACTTAATTAGTTGCTAGATGTTCTCCCAGCTGAATCCTTTCAAAATTTCTTGCTTTTTCAGCCCTTTGTTGCCCCTGTGCCAACTTTTTTGAGACCTGTAGCAGGCATCAAATTTGAAATGAGCTCATTTTGGGGATAAAAGTGTAAAATTTCTCCATTTAAACATTTGTTATGTTCTCTGTGTTCTATTGTGAATAAAATATTGGCTCATGTGATTTGAAAGTCTTTTAGTTTTCATTTTATTCAAATTTAAAAAGTCCCAACATTTCCGGAATTCAGGTTGTATATGTTTGTTTAGCGCTGTCAACCAAATAAAAGTATAGTCAAAATAATTACATGAAATGCAACTTAATAGAGTGTTTCAGCCTTTATGTCAGATCCCGGAAGATTAATCTGCCATGGGTTCCCTCAAGATTTTCCTATGGGTTTTAATAATGGGTTTTGTCAGTTTATGAAAATAAACTGAAAATATTTGAAATAATGTTTGTGGTAAACATAACGTGAATGTTTTGGTCTACAATGTACATTATGCACACCTGTACTGAAAACGTGAAATGTGAAGCAGTTATTTATTAAAAATCAACATATGTTTGTATTAAGTAACTACATAATAATGTTTACTCATGAATTGAAAAACCCTATTACAAAAACCCATAGGGAAATCTTGAGGGAACCCAATCGCAAATTAGTTTTCTGGGGTTTAATGTCATGGCCGTGGCACTCTATTAATATTAAAATTGGCTGAAAAAGCCATTTTACTTTTAAAAGACATTTTTATGTGCATTGAACATACATTACAAAAAGTGGCTTTAGAAGACAACATTGTTTGTTTTGTTAATTGAACATATTCCTCCCACTGGCAGTGCACAGCAATTTAGTTTGCATGGTGCAGTCATACATGAATTTCTTCTGAGTCTGAAATGTTAATTGTTGGTCTGTGTAGACAGACTGACGTCACTGGCCATTGCATCATGTCTTGCTGTTCTTTCAGTGACTGGCGCTGTGAGCACTGCATTTTAAGTTGGCGTGGCAAACTAAAAGTAATTAAACCTCAAAAAGACATGTTGAGACCCTGATTCTAGCAAGACATTTTTCAGCAATTCTGTCTCTTTTCTAGGTCAGAAACACACATACTGTGTGCACAACATCGTGTGCAGCATAAAACTACTGAAAACACACAAATGATTGTATTTTTCCTGAGTTTGTGCTGTTGTCGCAACTTAATCACTCATTTAATTTTTCATGTCAAACCAAGCAGAGTTGTAACATAACCTATTTATGTACTTGATTAAGTGTAATTTAGTGTGCAGTACTGAATGTGCAGCTATAATGTAAGATTTACAATATAAGAAAGTACATTGTGCCTGTTTGTTCATGAGCTCAGCTGAATTCCTGCAGAAAAACAAACTGCAGAAATAAGCAACAGTGACATGCAGTCCATGTAAAATATGATATCGGGGTCAGAAAGAGAGTGAGAGTAATTCGAAGAAAGGAGACTCAGAGAAAGAGAAAAAGGGATGCTGTGATTTTTCAGAAAAAGCAGTTCAGAGGGAGGCCGTTGACGTGGCAGACTCTGCATGTATGCAGCTTTGAGGACTGGAAAATAGGGCTGAAATACTCAGGATACTTTTTAAAGAGTAATCACTCCAAATAACAGCATCTGCAAAAATACTTTAAATGCAAATGTTTTAAGATGAGGACTTAATCTAGGCCTATTTAAAAAGGTTCTAACTAGTTAAGCAATATTGCAAACAAGAGTTATGTTGGTTTGAATATCAACATGTGATGCGACCATAAAAATAAAATAAAAAAATTCAGTGATAAAATTACAATTACCATATGTGTACAGTGGAAGAATAATTGCACCAGAATAAACATTAAAACACATTGTCTTAAAGGGTTCATATGACGTTGCTAAAAAGAACATTATTTTGTGTATTTGGTGTAATGCAATGTGTTTATGCAGTTTAAGGTTCAAAAACTACATTATTTTCCACATACTGTACATTATTGTTGCTCCTCTATGCCCCGCCTTTCTGAAACGTACCGATTTTTACAAAGCTCATCGTTCTGAGAAGTGAGGCGTGCTCTGATTGGCCAGCTATCCAGTGCATTGTGATTGGTCGAATACCTCAAGCGTGAGACGAAAATGTTAGGCTCCTTACCGTATTGTGAATGCCTCCTGGCGCGACGACACAAAAACAGTAAAACCCATTACAAACGAGGCATTTGTCATAAATTGACATAATTACTGATTATAATGACTTATACCATGTTTTTACACCGTCGCGTTGCATCGCGCCGCGTAAACATTACCATGTCTGCATTTGTGATTGGAGAAACGACAAACAAGCAGCACTACTCTACACTGCTCAAAACTCACGTTTGAATAGTCAGTGGCAAATTCTTTAAATATGAAAACATACTTACAAGCTGTGAGTCAGAAGTGCCAGACTGTCCTTGCAAAGTTGGAATTGCCCCACTTTATAGAAACAGTCTTTGAGCACAGCTGACAGGCTACTCCCATGTTCAGGAAATAATCCTCCATAAAATGTGCTGCACACACTCGAATATTTGGGTTGAACTGTTCTGGAACAGTGTTGTAAATACAACTTAACCATTGACTTCTAGTTGTGTCCTCTTTTGGAAGCCCAAACAAAGTAATTTTGCTTTCACAACGAAACACAGCGCCTCCAGGACATAGTGTCGGCGGCAGCAACAATACTACAGGGAGAATAAAATTCCCGCCCTCTTTCATTGCGTATACATTTGGGCGGTGTTTTGTAAATCTCCCCACACCGTGACGTAGATATGTGGGGGCGTGTTTGAATGAGCCGTTTTAGGGGGGCGTGGTCGAGTTTTAACTTTTATAAAGAATATCTCTTTGGTTTTGTGACCTTAGTGTTTGCAACTTCAGGGATCTTATTTATGCACAAACAGCTTGTAACACTACAAAGAGAAAAGAAAACTTAAAATCGCATCATATGACCCCTTTAAATATATATAAAGATTACATACAAAGACTATATTATTTGACTGAAAGAATCACTTACTAACCTTTTTGTGCAAAGTTACAATATTGTTGAAAAGTTTGGGGTTGGTAAGGTTTTTTAATGTTTTTAAGAGGTCAAGGCTATACATATATTTTAAACAAAAATAGAGTAAAAACAGTAATATTGTAATTTTTTAAATTTTTAAATTTCTTTGAAATTATATATATATATATATATATATATATATAATATATATTTATATTTATTAGAGAGATGAGAGATGGATAGAACATTAAATCTATTGCTGAAAACTACCATTAATGTAGTCTTTTTTTCTCTCTGAAAATAGAGGATCAGTGTTTAAATATGACTGTGCTGTTTTTGTTTTGGAGAGCAGTAGGATGTTTCAGAGAATGTGAACAAAGTTGGGGAGAATGCGAGTATGTGCTGAGTGTGTGAGTATACTCTATTTTCATAGGCCATATGTTTCTGTTTAAACTGTTTTAAAGGGGTGGAGCATCATTTGATTGGCATCTGTTTCCCCTTTTCTCTATAGCCCGCCCCTTGAGCCCATAGCTCTTGGTTTATTTTCCTCATCTCATCTTTCACTCCTTTCGTCAGCTACCCCTTTTCCTTTTCTCTCTGTCTTTCTTTTCCCCCCTTGCTCCATTTATTTATTCAGTCAGGCCTGTGTCCTGCTGCAGAAGGGATCTGAGACTCTTAGAGGAGACGCCAGAGCCCATATGAGTCTTGTCGTTGGTTGGACCCCTGGGCCCAGGGCCGGTAGGATGTGCTTCAGGTTGAACTGTGCTTGCTCTAAAACTTTTACCATGGAACTTTAAGGCGGGATGAGACTGGATGAAAGTAGGATTTGTTGTATCTGAGCCTTTTTGCTTGTTGAGACATTTACTCCACAGATCTGAGCCTCTTTGGGCCAGTGTTCTTGTTGATTCTTGGATGAGCCATTGATCTGGTACCACGTGCTGATTGGCTGGGGCTGTGTTGGTGTTGGTGAATGGCGCGGCGCAGTTCAGGTGGACGCGGGCACGGAGGCAGCTGGCTCACGGCCTGTTTTTTTCCATCATCCTCAGGGAGAGAACGTGGAGAAGCCCTGGGTGCAGAGGAGTGTATGTGTGTGTATGTGGTGACGGCAGACTACCAGCGTCAGGAAAATACAGAAATTAGCCTGAAAGCAGGAGAGAGAGTTGAGGTGATCGAAAAGAGTGAAAGTGGTGAGTGACACACATCCATACACACACAACATAGTCTGGTATGTGTAGTGGGGTCCAAAAGTCAGAAATCACTGGTGAAAATGCTTGTACTTAGCATTTTTATAATGTAATACAACATTTGTATATACAACTTACATTTTAAGCATCACAATTTGAGTTTTTTTATTTAAATTGAAAAATTAACATGAATTTTATTAAGTTCTCCAGTATGCTTTGAGATGATCCAAAGAGCATCTTGTCCTTCTGTCCTTTAGCAAGAACATCTGACTGTCTGAACGAAGAGTCACATGATCAATGTCACAAATTTACCTATTTGATTATGATCTTCAGTGTTTTTTTTTCTTATTTTAAATTCTAATATTTATAAATGAACATTTTCAAAATCCCAACTCTTAAACTAGATTTTGGATACCAGATTTTCAATGGTCTCACATTTTTGAACATCCACTCAAACTAACAGACATAAAAAAAAAAATAAAAAAAAATCAGGCCGTCATTTTTTTGTTCAAGTTTTAATAAAAGTTTCTTCATGCCTCATAAATGAAACATAACTCAAAATCCTTTGATTCGAAAACACTTAACATTTAACTACGGAGTAAACCTCAAGTCTGTCAGCTGTTCACAGAAAAAAAAAAAAAAACTTAAACCAGTCTAAGGTTTAAGCTATTCTAATAGTTTAAGCTTGTGTTTAGCTTGTACCTTGGTTTAGCTCGTCTCTTAGTTGGACCAATTGAAAAGTTCCCCAAATCCCTCTGAGACCATCAAAACACACCAGTCTAACCATGTTGGCCACACTTGGAGACCAGTAAGCCAACCTGGCTTTTTAAACAGTGTTTGTTTTTTTTGAGTGGTAATCTCTGTTTACAACAAATTCTTTGAAAAAATATTCTTAAAAGTGCACATAAAATTTTCTCTAAAACATTCAAACTGTGATGATGCAACTTAAACTACTTATGCTGTCATCATGATTTGTTGTCAATGCATTACTTAACCTCCTGTGAATTGTCTTTCATGGCAGCTGTGGTTATTTTTCTGATGTTACAGTTGTTATTATTTTTATGACCACTTTGGAAGCTTAAATGAGTGAATAATGATATATAGCTACCACAAAATTAAATATTTAATTCTAAAGACATGCAAAAAAAAAAAAAAAGGCTCATCATAGATCACCTTCACAACAACCCCCCCTAAAAGTAGCAATATTTGCCACTCTACAACTATTTGGATGATGGAAAATTTGTACCACAACATGAGTTATTATAGAGCTTTTTAAGTGCACATTGTTTGGTTTACACATCTTACAAGTATTTAAAGCAGCATTTGGATTTCATTTGGAGAAATGGAAAGTTTCCAGCCTACACTGTGTCTGGAGAGAACTCAGAATGACTTATTTATTTATTATAATTATGCAAAGACTGAGAATTAAATAATCAGTTGAGGAAAGCAATTATATTGAGTCATTTTTAGCAGTAGAAGAGTTTGTGTGTGTCTGGAAAAAGTCCACCACAGCCAGAGACTTGTATTTGAGTGAAGGTCTTTAGACCATGTTAATGGATCCTCCAGAATCTTTCCTCAGCAGAAAAAGTGTGTGTTCATATGCGTATGTGTACTTGTTTGTGTGTCTGTGTGTGTTGCTGAACTCTTTATGTTAAAGTCATTATGAACTTAATATCCCAAGACAACCTTCCTAACTCTCTCTCCTCCATGAACTCTTCTTTTTTTCTCTCTTTCTCATCAGTGACTATTTAATGACGTTTTATTAACAAAGTTTGGGAGGAGCACGTCAGATACTTAGCCTAATTAACACAAGTGGAGCGCACTCAAGTTTATCAACACCATAGATATAAATACAGCTGACAAACCTCTGTCCTTCGACGGTTAATCAGCATTCGGTTGCACCTTTTGCTATTATATCACAGACTCAACTTGTCCCGTCCTAACAACGAGACCTATACTGGGGATTTTTTCGGATCCTCCGGCCAATCTGCCGGCCCCAGGATCGAACCTTCTCCACCAGACACGGCCGCCGAGCTCCAGAAAAAAGTAAATACATTTTTTAGCTACATTTGTTGCTAGTTGTTTGAAAAACAAATTGCTAGGATAGTCTGAGAAATGGCTAATCTAGCAACAAAATGGCTAAAGCCCGGCTCACACTGTGGGATTTTGGCCACGATTCGGTCGTCTGGGACAAATTTTGAAAATCCTAAAATGTCTCGCTAAAAGTCACAAACCATTTTCCCGTGGCCTACAGCTACAGCAGCAGAAGCAAGCACGAGGCTGTCTCCGCTGGCAACGCAGGCCCTCACATCTCAGACTTTCCATCTACTACCCCTAACCCCTTTTCCATTTCAGCGGCCTCCAGCTCCCGTAGCGGACACTAGCGCGAGGCTGCCTCTGGTAGCAGAGCAGGCTACACAAGTTCTTCAGGACTCCCTTCCTGTGGCCTACAGCTACAGCAGGCAAAGCAAGCGCGAGGCTGCCTCCGCTCGCAACACAGACCCACACATCTCTCTCTTTTACTCCTTTTTCTCTTACGCTTATATCAGTTTCCCACCTCAAGCTCTAGAGGCCGATATTAAGCGTGAGGCTGACTCTGCTGGAAATTGTGGCCCCTGCTCCTCTCCCTCACAGCTCTCTACTTCATTTAAAGTGACAATATCCTCTTTCACAGTAACACCACTGCCCATCCTACCAAATCCTGTTGCCTCAGAGCCACCGCTAGTGGCTTACAACATCCGAGCACAGATCCTGGCAGGTGCGACCATAGACCCCTCATCTAAGGCCGTCACTAACGTGTAATTGGGTAACAGATGTATTGCAGGCCGCAATAGGCCATAATTGTTTCGAATAAAGTATCAAAAGCAAGTAACGTATTGTTCTGTTGAACAAACTTAATATAATGTATTAAACAATATAATGTACATACGTATTACATCAAAAGCCTACAGAGGGCTCCAATGGCCCGACAATCGTCAACATGTCACCGTGCGATCTAACCCTTGTTCGGCTAAACATTTAATTCAAATGTCCACTTAATCTTTAATATTTGACCATTTCATTGCAACAGAAATGCTGCAACAATCGTAAATCCTTGAATGGGGACATCAAAAGTTGCCATTTTCCTGAGTTCTTCATTTACGTTCAGCCGTTTTACTGAAATCTGTTCAGCTTTCCCCTATAGGCGGTGTGAATTAAACGAGGGTTCATGATCAGCCCTTTCGATGACCGCCTTCTCAGCATTAGCCCATTGGAGTAGCTATTAGGGAAATTCTGGGGTAAGAAACGCCTTCTAATCGATCTGTCAGCTCCGCATATCTCCTCGTTTCAAGCATAAACACCTTGATTCCTCTCGACGAATTCTCTCCAAATAGTAGGACATTGATCATGCAATCCATATGATAAAATCATGGGTCGTAGCACCTGGCTGGCAAAAGTCGACATCACCTTAGCTTCCAAAGCCATGCCTATCCATCCAGACTCATGGCACTTATTTGGGGTACGCTAGCACAGGAAATTCTATTTTGTCGTACGCTTAACTTTCAGATGCAAGCAGCACCAAGATTATCAAAAGCAGCTTATTGGATTTGTCTTACAATTACGGAAAGTAATCCTCATAGCATCTACCCTTTTAGACAACTCAAATTGCTCCGAGTATTGAACTCCCTGTCAGATGCTGCAAGAGCGCTCCCGGTGGACCAAATACGTTTCTCTGTCGACTACCGGCGAGGCTCACCCATCCAATGCTGTGAGTATTGAACTCTCGTCGGATGCTGCGAGAGCTTCTTGGTCGAGCAAACCTTGCGTTTTCCGTCCGACTACTGGTGAATCATACATGTCCGATGCCGCGAGTGCGGAACCTCCGTCAGATGCTGCGTGAGCCTTCCCAGTTGAGAGAACATGTTTCCTTTCAACTACTGGTGATGCTCACCCGGCCGTACCGTGAATGGTGAACTCCCGTCAGATGCTGCGAGAGCCTCCCTGTTGCACAAACCTTGCTTTCCTGTTTGTCTACCGGTGAGGCTTATCTGTCTGATGCCGTGAGTATCGAACTCCCGTCAGCCCTCCCAAAAGCCTCCCAGCCCAGCAATCTTTCCATCCTACGATCGGTGAGGCTTACGCTGTCCGAACCCTCCCAGCCAAACCTCACATCGTTTCCCCCCCACCTGGCAAGGCTTACCCGTTCGATGTCCTTAGTCTCGATCTCCCATCGGATGCTACTCAGTCGGATTTTCCTTTTCTCCCTACCCGCCCAGCGAGGCTTACCCGTCTGATGCAGCGAGTCTTGATCTCTCGTCAGATGTCGGCAAGAGTTCTCCCGGCTGGGCTTCTATACTTGCCGCCCGCAAACGAGACTTATCTATCCGATGCCGTGAGTCTTGATCTCCCGTCAGATATTGCTAGAGTCCTCCTTGCCGGTCGTCCCAAACTCTTTTTACCTGCCAAGCTGATAGGACCCACTCGTCCGACGTCCGGAGTCTTGATCTCTAGTCGGAGGCTTCATGGGTCCTCTCGGTCAGCTACTCGCCCTCTGTCCTCTGATTAGCAGGGACTGACGGCCCGTACGCCGACTCCGTGAGCTGCTCCACTCAAGGCAACTCGGGGCCTCCTGGTCAGGGCCACAATTACGCTGCTCCTCCTCCATCGGCCGGTTGGGCTCACCCATTCCAACGCAGTGACCACACCATTGAGCATCGGTTTGAGCCCTCCCAACCGGGCGACCCAAACCACTCAGTCCATACCAGCGGCCGGTAGGGCCTATCCATCAGATCCCACAAGCCGCTCCCACGGAGCACATAGGCTCTTCCGGCCTGCCAAACAGACAACTTCTTGAAATCAGCCCCTGCCAGATCTTATTGCGTATTTTGGGGGGGGGGGGTCTGGCGGCTGTCCTGCATATACTCAATTGCTTTTTGGGGGGTACTCTGGGTTCAGGCCATTCCCGAGCTTTGAGCCCTTTCCCGGACAGCACGCCAAATACGCATTACTATACTCCAGCTAATTATATGTCAGTGTGAACTCGTGAAATATCTTTTATGTCTCTTTTTAGCTTGGAATGTTCTGAATCTGTCCTTTAACACATACATACACACAAACAGATGAAGACGCATGTAGTATATGCTAACAAAAAACTGCAGATATCTGATGTTCTGTATTTGCGTGAGTCAATCTGTCCATTT
This sequence comes from Spinibarbus caldwelli, assembly GCA_039654775.1. NCBI lineage: Eukaryota > Metazoa > Chordata > Actinopteri > Cypriniformes > Cyprinidae > Spinibarbus > Spinibarbus caldwelli. The sequence goes on along the minus strand of CM077250.1, from coordinate 11,046,977 downwards.
AAGGTATTTATTTACAGAGCGTAATAAACTGGGGATCTGGCAACCTAGTGCATGTTTATTTGCTCTAATGAGCCTCTCACCCTGTGAGCACTAACTCATGGCAGGTGTGTGCAACTAGTGACAGCGTGCTTATACTCAGCGTAAACAGTTTTATGGTTATTAAAATTTTTAGGCTATTTGAAAACGTTAGTGAAGTATATAGTTAAAAGGGTTAAATATGCAGTGGAAAAGTTAATTGATGTTTTCATGTTTTAATTAATGTTGTCAGGATTTACTTTTTTTTTAATAAATTAATATTTTTATTCAGCAATTATGCATTAAGTTGAATAAAAGTTACAGTAAAGACATTTATAATGTTACAAAAGATTTCCATTTCAAATAAATGCTGTTTTATTAACGTCAAATTGTCCAAAAAAAAAGTATCATGGTTTCCACAAAAATATTAAGCAGCATAACTGTTTTTAATAATAATAATAATAATAATAATAATAATAATAATAATAGTTTCTTGAGCAGCAAATCAGCATATTAGAACAATTTCTGAAAGATCGTGTGACACTGGAATTTGGAATCATTTCTGCTGAAAATTCAGATTTATTGTTACAGAAATAATTTACACTTAAAAATATATTAAAATAGAAAACTTATTTTAATTTGTAATAAGATTTCTCAATATTACGTTTTTTTGTTTTGTTTTTTATTTTATTTATTTATTTTTTTTCAAATAAACGCAGCATTGGTGAGTATAAGAGACTTGTTTCAAAAACATGAAAACATCTTACTGAAATGTATGATATTGTTAACTTCCTAAGCTGAAGTTTAGCTATGTAGTTTAGCTTTTGTTTCATTTGTCCCTCGATTCAAATATTATGTAATGTACGTGACTTTTGCACATCAACAAAGATAATTTAATGGCGTTGCAATGTAACAAAATAATAATATGATACGTGTGCTAATTAAGGCCAAGGCATGCATTCATATTTACACACTATATAACAGGGGGTCTTTGCTCCAACTTTGCTCCACCATCAAGGGGTCCTGGCCTGAAAATGGTTGCACTGCATAAATCCCAGATGCTTTTTGCCATATCCTTTATCCTTAAAAATAACATTTAATGATCTGATTTTTGTTTGTGTTGATGTGTTCGGGACTAGTTCAGGACTAGTGAAACTATTAAGACAGAAGGGAAGTGACCCAATTCAAATGAACAGCTGGAATCAGTTACATCAGTGGTATGTGTTCACGGACTCTCTCTCTTTCTCTTCAGGGTGGTGGTTTGTAAGAACAGCTGAAGAACAAGGCTGGGTTCCTGCAACATACCTTGTCTCTCTCACAGGACGTCGAGACAGCCACAAAGCACCGAACGGAGAGAGTAAGACAAAGATACACTGCTAAACTACCCATTTAATCACCCATGCTGCCGCTAAACTGAATCAAGAACCATTGAACAAACAAGGCACATCTTTCACAACAGATATCAGAGCGGCTGGCTTGTGTAAAACACACGCAGTGGCCAAATGTCCTATTTTTCTTTGTCTTGCGCAACCCTTAACTCTTAGCAGTTTCCATTCATTTGCTTTGAGAGATTTATGCATGAAAACTGTTGGTGAATTCTGTTATGGACGCAAGTTCATGCCATGTCAGCACATAGAGTCTTGCTTGGATGAAAACCATACAGGCGTCACATCATAGCCAAGGGACCCCCTCGCTCCACAAACACACACACACAGTTCTTGGAGCATTTAACAGCCTGGGAGTGGAAATTCCAGCAAAGATGTCAGATTTTCCATCTCCTGGTCCAGAAGACTTTTACTGTACAACCAGGTCCAACACACACTGACCGATATTACAGAGAGAATGTGACTTGTGGTGGAGAGATTTTGCAATGTCTGCATGTTTCACGTGGGTTTTCCACTTCTACACCAAAATAGCAAACAATCTAAACACACAAGCATTACTTAAAGTGGCCCAAAAAGTACTGGGACACGTTAGGCACATTTAAAAATGTATGAACGATCGTCATTGCATTAGATAAAAAAAAAGTATCAAATGGTGTGGCATGTATTTTAAAGAAACGCATTTTAGCAAAACATTTCACAAAAAGAAATGTGTTCAGTGTTAAATGATAAAACAACAGACATTCTGTTTAAAAAATGAGTGTAAAAAACATCTTATACCACCACTGGTTGTCAGATGTCAGTAATAAATAAATGCAATGACTTGGAAAAGTTTGTTCAGAGAGAAAGGTGCTACATGGTTTGATATTTTTGTAATAAATTCTGTGTAATTTGTACTTTTTTTTTTTTTTTTTTTAAATGTGATCATAAGTGTTCAAATAATTTTGGAGGGTACTGTGCAGATACACATGCAGGACAGCTACACACTCAGATTTACAATATATTTGTTTTCTACGCATTTCTTTTGTATGTCTATGTAGATTGTAACTTGTAGCAGGACAGTGTACATTGTGCTCTCCCTTTCCTCTTTTGTCTGTAGCAGAGAGGTATATTACGATTCAGTCCTTCAGCAGTTCGAGTCAGGATGAGCTGGGCTTTGAGAGTGGCGTCATTGTTGAGGTCATCCAGAGGAATCTGGAGGGCTGGTGGTTCATACGGTAAACTCTTGTTCCACATGTTTATTCTTCTCTTTAAACTACTTCAGTATGCTTTAAATATCCTTTGCTTTCTTTTGCTGGAATCGTCTCAATACTTATTGGGTTTTTGCAGAAAAAAGATAGAAAAAAAAAAAAAAAATCAATCATTGATGACAAACAGGCAGCCCTACAGTCACCCCTAACCTTACACTCTCACTTACTCAGTCCAAAGCTGCAACCCTTAGGCCCAAAAGCTAAAAGGTAAATCTTTGTACCTTTTTTTTTTTTTTTACCCCTAAATGGTACATATTAGTATCTGTATTAGTGCCTTTTGAAAAGTTTGAAAGGCTACTGTTTGTACCTTCAGTAGCCATTACTCCAGTCTGCAGTGTCACATGATCGTTCTAAAATGCTTCTAAAATGAAATCATTCTAAAATGCTGGTTTGGGGCTCAAGAAACTTTTCTTATTATTACCAATGATGAAAACAGTTGTGCTGCTTAATATTTTTGTGGAAACCGCAATACTTTTTTTTTTTTTTTTTTCAGTTTTCTTTGGTGAATTATAAGCTCAAAGGAGCAGTATTTATTTGAAATATAATATTTTTTGTTACATTTGACACTGAGCAATTTAATGCATCTTTGCTGAATAAAAGGAATAATTTCTTTCAAAAATGAAAAAAAAGAAAAGTTACTAATTCCAAGCTTATGAATGGTGTTGTATATAGTTATATAGTTTTACTGAGAAAATGCCCTTGGTTGGTGGTATGTGTTGGGAGTATGTGAATTATCTCTCTCTCTGTTCTCCTTTCAGTTATGGTGGTAAGGAGGGATGGGCTCCAGCTGCCTACCTGAGGAAAATGCAAGATGGTGTCATGGCCGGTAACCAGGCAACAGAGACAAATAAACCAGCTGTGCAGGGTCAGGTGGAAATCATCGGAAACCTTATGGAGATCAGCAACCTCCTGAACAAGAAACCCTCCAACGAACGACATTCACACACACAAACTGACAACAATGCACACCGAAACAGCACCACAAACACATACAGGCACTCACAGACTGACACATATACACAATGCAATGGTGATACGGAGCAGACTGATGCCTACAGTAACAATACACACAGTGATAGAAACAGCAGCAGCAGTAGTGTTAGCACAGCAGCTAATGTGGGCAGTAGTAGTTTAGAGAGAGACTCTGACGATCAGGTCACCCAGCACACGGACACGAGTGTGCATCTGTCAGTCTCAGACAGCAGTGTGTCTGTGTCAGTGTCGGATGCTTGTGCAACTGCATCAGTTTCTGAAGCAAGTGTGTCTTCAACATCATCCACAATAAAGACCAAAACCATCCCTCCATCTCCTGCCATTGCTCGAGTCGCACCTCAGAGATTCCACAGCGTTGAGACCAGTGAGTTTCTATCTTTTTAGTTAATTAATTTTCACTTTTATTTCCATTTTGTGCTTTTTTTTTTTTTAATTTTTTTAATTTCCTTTACTTTGTTCTTGTATTTCTATTTTTCTTTCTCCCTCATTTTCTTTTTATTTCAATTGTTTTCTTTTTCCTTTTTTAAAATTTTTCTTTTCCACATTTCATTTTTGTTTCTCTTTTTTCCTGTTTTCTTTCTCTTTTTATCTCTTTTCTGTCTTTCCTTCTTCCTTTATGTATTTCTATGTTTTTCCATCATGTTATGTGTTAAAGAGATAGTTCACCGTAAAATTTAAATTCTGTCATTAATTACTCACTCTCATGTCGTTCCAAACCCGTGAAACCTTCGTTCATCTTCGGAACACAAATGAAGATATTTTTGATGAAATCCATGAGCTTTCCGACCCTGCGTAGACAGCAACACAACTGAAATGTTCCCAGACCCAGAAAGGTAGTAAGGACAGCATTAAAATAGTCCGTGACATCAACCGTAATTTTATGAAGCTACGAGAATACCTTTTGTGTTCAAAGAAAACAAAAATAATGAATTTATTCAACAGTTCTCTTCCGCGTCACTTTCCTCTGCCATTATTGAGAGTGCCACGACGCAGGGTCAGAAAGCGGTTGGATTTCATCAAAAATATCTTCATTTGTGTTCCGAAGATGAACGAAGGTCTTATGGGTTTGGAACAACATGAGGGTGAGTAATTAATGACAGAATTTTTCATTTTTGGGTGAACTAACCTTTTAAAGATTACAAACACATTTTGATGTTTCATTTGTTTTCCATAGGATCACCATCAAATAATCAAAAACCGCCTCCCCGTCGAGAAAACAGCCTGGTCAGTGTGTGTTCTCATTTTCCTGTTCTCTGTTTCTTTTTTCCTCTTTCTCTCCATTACACACACACACACACACACACACACAAATAGGTCATTTTGTGGTTTTATAATATGCTGAACAGCATATTCTTCTCTTCACATTCAGGGATTTCAGTTACCGCAGCCCCCAGATCCCCCTACTGTTGAAGCTGAGTACTACACCATCGCTGAGTTCAGGTCCTGCTTGACAGATGGGATCAGTTTCAGTGGAGGACAGAAAGCTGAGGTAAGACGCTGTTCAGTTTCACTGTTCAATCAGTTTTGGGGATTTTTTTTATTTTTTAGAAAAAATATATAAATAAGGGCTGTTATTCAGTAAGGACACATTAAATTGATCAAAACTGACAGTAAAGATATTTATAATGTTACAATAGATTTCTATTTCCAATAAATGCTGTTCTTTTGAACTTCCTGTTTATCAAAGAATCCTGTAAAAATAATTATTACAGTTTCCACAAATATAAGCAGCCCAACTTTTTTCAGTATTGATAATTAGAAATGTTTCTTGAGCACCAAAGCAGCATATTAAAATGATTTCTGAAGGATTGTGTGACAATGAAAACTTAAGTAATGGTTATTGAAATTTTAGCATTGCTATCACAGGGATTACATTTTATTCTTTAATTTCATTTTGAAATAAATTCAAATAGAAAAGAGTTATTTTAAACTGTAATAAAATTTCACAATAATACTGTTGTGTATTTTTGATAAAATAAATGTAGCCTTGGTAAGCATAAGAGATTTCTTTCTTTTTTATAGTTTTAAAAAAGCTACTATTTCTAAATCAGCGAACTATGATGACTTAGCCTATGTGGTATAACAACTATATTGGTGAAAACTGTGTAGAACTTCTATACAGAAGCTGATCTAAAATCTTCAGTAAAAAGTGTGACAGCTCACCCCAATGTTCCCTATTAGCTGCAAATAACATTAAATAGAAGTATTTCTACGGATGGTCTGGAAACTGTGTATGTTTACAGGTCATTGAGAAGAACTCCGGAGGCTGGTGGTACGTCCAGATTGGAGAGAAGGAGGGTTGGGCCCCATGTTCTTACATCGACAAACGCAAGAAACCCACCTTGAACCGCCAAACCAGTACACTGACCCGGCCCAAGGTACCACCTCCTGCTCCACCAATCAAAAAGCAGAACTCGCTTCCATGTGTTGAGTCTGAGGCTGTGACGCCAATGAGTCAACGAGTGTATGAGGAACCAGAATATGATGTTCCAACAGTGGGCCTTGAGTTCGATCCCGAGGAGGAGTTTTTTCCAGGAGATGCACCGACTAAAGCCCCGCCTCCTTTATGTCAGCGTACCGTTTCTTTTACATTGGGTGAAGGGGATGAAGAGGATGATGAGGGTGTATATGCCAACGGTGGCTTCAGAGCTGTACCACAGTGTAAGGACAGTCACTATGACACATACTCATCTTCTTTGGCCCACCGGGCATCTATGTGGGATCCACCGGAATATGACGCTCCAACAATCGAGCCCAACATTGAGATCACTACAACACTCTATGCACACTCAAAGCAATCTAAACTCAAACAGCAGGCTGATGAGTCGAAATCCAAACCGTCCGTGCGTCCGAAACCCACAAACCAAGACTATAGTTCCCTCAGAAGACCCCAAAACCAGGAGCAACCAGGCCAGATGCAATTCAGGATCTCCCACACATCTGAGGACTCTGAGAATGGCTCGTCAGATAACTTCCAGACGTTCTCTGATCCGCCTTCCTTTTTGTACCGAACTACTGTGGCATACCAGCGGGAAGAGCCATGTGAGCTCAGCTTTCCCGCGGGAGTACAGGTGGAGGTTCTGGAGAAGCAGGAGAGCGGCTGGTGGTTCGTCCGCTGGGGGAATGAAGAGGGTTGGGCGCCAACTTACTACCTACAGCCAATCAAAAGCTCAGAAACAAACAGTACAGAACCCCAAACCAACGAGAAGGTCAATTCTGAGACGTCTTGGTCTGCGTCTCCTGAGTTGGAGATTTCAGTGCAGGGAGATGTTAGAAAGATGGGTAAATGCGTAAGTTTGGAGAAGAACGAGCAGCGTGTTAACCAAATCCTGAAGAGCGGACACAGATCTAACCAGCAGAACTGCCGGGTCGGCGTGAAGCAGCTCGCCGTCAGACCTCAGAACGTCCTCAAGGACAACACTAATGCACACACAACTCCCGCTGGTCGGAGGAACGATGCACTGCCTAGTCTTAGCTACAATGACCAAACCACTTCTTCCTGTGCAGGTAATACCGAGAGCATGAGACGTAAGGTCCCGGTGTCAATGGTGAAGCCTAAACCTCATCTGATCCACAACAACCTGCGTGAGGAGTATGTTTCTATCGCTGACTATCACGGCGATGCGGAGACCATGAGCTTCCCTGCTGGCACGAGGCTGGAGGTCCTGGAGAGAAACCCTAATGGATGGTGGTACTGCCGTGTGCTTGACACAGCTAAAACACGAAAAGGATGGGTGCCCTCCAACTTCCTAGAGAGGAGAAGCTAATGGGTTACCAGATTTAAATACCAGCCTTACGTCTCATACATCTTCACCATGACCCCAATAAAATCGTGTTCCCTTTTTAATTCATAAGAGACATTGCTGTCTCTGTTCACAAAATCAGGGAACACTAAAGAGTCAGTCACAAGTGAATTCTCTTGTTGACTGACAACTTGTTTATATGCTGTATACTCCTGCTTGTGCTGGATGATGTGATGTTATTGTCACTGAACAGGCTTTTAGTTATTGCTCTTAGCTGGTCTTAATATGCTGCAGAAGTTTTTAGTTAAAATTTGTCTCTGTTTTTTTTACTAAATAAATATCAGGGTCTGTTTACAGACTAAATGCACTTTCAAATGACTGTCTGTCTGTCTATCTATCTATCTGTTTGTGTAATTAAACATGGTGCTATTCCAATTCCTATTAAATCACTTCATTTTCAAATCTATTCTTATAATAAATAGCCAAGTGCTGTTTTGCATCTTCATCACAATAGCTTGATGGTGTTTGTGTGTTTATGTCCATGCATTATGTAAGTTAACTAAATCATTCAATCATCAAGTGGTCAATCATTGCATTATTATAAATGCTTAATATAAATACATTTAAAACAATCTAATTATTATTTTCTAAGCAGTAATAATTACAGGCTCTGCTGTTGGTTATCATTACAGTTATAGTTTTATTTCACAACGAACACAAAAGTTATTGGCACTTACAGTTTTGTGAACATCTATTTTGGTATTTAAAATAGTTTTTAGTTTTTCAGTTTAATGTTTTGCAAAAAAAAATATTTATCAACACATCAAATCCACAATGTAGTTTTCAGATTCTTATTCTGGATTGATTTAACATATACAAGTTAAATAACTATTTGTGAACAGTTTTGTATGAAGTCAGTAGGATATTATCAAACTGAAAATCAGAATTGGTCTCATAGTAGCTTGATTTCACATTATGTACATCTAGCCATTTGTCCATAGAGATTTATAGGCAATAGAGGTTTATTATCTGGGATTATATTATTGTTGTGCCATTCACTTAAGCAGTTACTGTACTTCTGGGTTTCTCTACATTTTTGGTCAGAGATTTAGTATATCAAACAGTCATTTAATACTTCTTCCTTGCTGAACTCAAACAAGCAGCCTTTTAAATGGACTTGCAGGAATTCCTTTTCAAACAGGACGATAACCTGTGAAGGAGTCTCTTCAGAATCACCCGGTATTGTCATCCTATTTGCTGGAGAGGTGGTTTCCAGTTTACATGCTGCGGTATATTTTGATGACGTCTCTGATTGGGCTGCGACACATAGGGCAAGATGGGTTTGACATCTCCATTAGCTTCCCACCACAGACGGAGCACATGCACATGTGTCCGCATGCGTACAGCACTGAGTCCACTGCCCTCTCACAGCAAATCAAACACTCCTCACCAGTAATCGCACAGCATGATGGGGTACTGGGAGATTCTGAGGACAGTGAACTGAATGTTGTCCCTGGTGACCACAGCAATCACAAAGAAAACAGCAATGAGAAATATATTTTTGGTTGAGAAATTTGGCAAAAAGAATTTGGTAAATCAACAAAGTAATAGAAAATGAAAGAATGAAGGACAGGAACGCACCTGCAGAACTGCTGAGACTCTGTGGGCGGGACTCAAACCTGTCTGTAAAACCCCTGACTGCTGTACTGTAAATGTGATTGGCTGAGAGGTGACTGGCATCACCAAAGATGGACCTCTGAATTTCTGAACAGGATGGAGAGTAACCACAGGAAGTGCCTTGAAAAAACAAAACAAAAATTTAATTCAAAATCCATTAAAAATCCTACACAACTAATAATAAATAAATAATTATTATTTCATTGCAATCAAAAATCAATTAAAGTCACTTCTAAAAAGTTTGATAAGGGAAAAAACAAACAATCGTAAACATCTTCACAATATGCCAGAGCAATAATTAAAAATGCATTAACCCTGCACAACTAATATTAAATGAAAACGACAATCATACCTTTTAGTATGTTGTAAATATGACTGATCAGTACAAAAAGTAAACAAATAATAATTATTATATTATAAATTAATTATAATGAAAATCAATTAAGGTTACTTATGTAAAATTGGATATAGGAAAAATAAAACAATTTAAACACCTTCATATTATGCCAGAGCAATAATTAAAAATGCATTAACTCTGTATTAACTATTAAATAATAATGTCAAACATACCTGACTGTTACAGTGAAAAAGGTGAATAAATTTTCATTATAAAAAATCATCTTCACATCTTCACTTTATGCCAGAGCAATATGTAAAATTTTATTTTTTTACCCAGTATGCTGATTTGCTTGATGTGTGGCTGTAAATGGAAGATCATCCACAGAGGAGTGGAGTTATCCACACACATCTCTCTGCAGGCTCTCCCTCCATTATGACTCACAAGCACCTCCCCTTCTGCAGTTGCCCGGAAACCGATGATATCCCCGCCCACAAGCGGTGAAGTCAGGCAGCTAAAAGCCCAAAATTCTTTGCGGTCCAGCAGGTCATCTGGACTGACCGGGAGGTGCTTTGGATTAATATCGGCTGGGTTACAGGAAGTGAATCCATAAGACAAAAATCCATTCAGAGCAGATGACCTCAACGAGACCTTTAGGAACACACACTCTCCACAGCGCAACGGCCGATGCGTGAACGCCAGAGCGCAATCCTCACGTCTGTTATAATAACGCACCACTATGTGTTCGGTCAGCAGACGCAGACCGTTGCCATGCACACAGTGGAAATGCAAGTCATCATTGAGCTGACGTGACAGCACTGAGTTGAGGGCATTTGGAGAGCTTGAGAAGGATGGCAGATCTTCCTGGAGGTCAAGCTCAGAGCAGTCGCTTGACAGATGCCACTCATCCATGCATTCATGAGTCACAGTAGGACAGAGATATTCAGCTGGCACCATCTTACTGTCTGGAAAACACAAATACACACTGCATTGAAAATCAGGATCCTGCTATTATTTTTCCAAGTGACTGAACTTACATTTGTCTACTTGGCAGGTAATAATTATTTAAGAAGGGAAGACAACTGCCTAGCAACCAACCAGAAAACACTAGCAACCACATCAAAATTATTTGTGCATTATTATTATCTCTATTTTTACATTTACACTACTGTTCAAACGTTTGGTGTCAGTAAGTATTTATTATTTTAATTTATTTTATTTATTTTTTTTGAAAAAAAAAAAGATTCTGCTATTCAACAAGATATATTCTGGATTTTCTGATATTGATGGACCATGATGGACCAAAAAATAAAAAATTAGCAACTTCACCACCCACAACACTCTAGCATTGCGGCAGTGAGTTTTGCATGCATAAGCCACATTCATATTTTCTTCATAAAAATCTATTGCTCATGTAGCCTGCAATCAGCAGCATCAGTATAATTGTACTGGGTGGTTATTCATTTTGACCTAAGTCAGTAAAAACGTTACCACTGGCCATCCACAGTGGACAGCTGCTGATGAGAACACCAGAGCTTCAGTGATGGAAATTACTGGTCTGTTATAACTTTCACTGCAGCCGCATCAGCAGAAACATTCTCAGACGTGGTAGATGTTCATCTCTTGGTTGTTTTTAGTTTTCGGTTTTGACGTCATTGTCATCCACTGAACTGCCTTTAGCTGACGCTGACTAGTCTGAACAGGAATTATTGAGACATGGAAGCTTCAGTGACACTGGGGTCATGAAACAAAATATCAAAAAGGAAGGAAACACGTGCATTGGTCCAATATTTTAAGTAACTTCTGTGTCATACTGATTTTTAAAGTATAAAAATACACTATCCATACAAAGAATATATTTGATTTTTACAAAAAACAAAGCACATGTAAGTAATACGTGATGACCTACAGTACAAGGGACCTTCCATCCAGCACTGAACCACTTTGACTAAATGCCAGATGTGGTGTGATCTACATTAGTGAGAACAGGAGGAGATTTTAGTCACGGCATCTGGCCATCCGACTATAAACACATTTTGGAAGCAGAGGTAACGTGAGAGAGCACAGAATGTGCGGATTGCTGGCGGCATGATTAGTGTTCATATATAACCAACTATGCACGTGTATTTATACAGAGGCGAAGTGTAACTGAAAATAGGCTTCAATACACATAGTGGATGTTACTAGCTAGATAAGAAGCAAAATATGACTGGGTGTGTATATGTGTATTTGCATAGTAGGTTTGAAAGCGGAGATTAGGTTATATAATGAAGGTTAAATTAGTCTAGATGTCCCAAGGGTTAACTGATGTTACGCCAACACTAACCCCTGATATCAATACACATACATGCTGTCTATGTTTTTGAACACAGCCCGTTCTCACTGCTATCTGACACTGGAAACACTGACTATTTTTACTCAAACGTAAGAGAGAGAGAGAGACTGAGAAAGAAGATCTTTTTAAAATAGAATATAGTAATGCATTCACTAAAATTGTATAAAAAAAACAATAAAACAAATTAGTTTTCTATTACTGTAGCTTTGTTTTTTGTAAGTGTAAGGGAGAAATTAACTAAAAGTAGCAATGCTACATTAGGGTCATAATTTTTTTAGTATGACAGTAGCTCAGCTCTTTTCAAAACAATGTAGCTTCTTCAGTAACAAGCTACTTTTTCCAGCAAGCAGAAGTGTAATGTTACAAAATGCTTTTTGCATACACAGGCTTATACAGTAGCTGAGACAACCGAGGTACTAAACAAACATGTTCGTCTAAACATCAGTATTGAGAAGTTTGATTCATTTTAATGAATCTATTTGAGTCATTTAAATGCACTGGTTTAATAAAAACAATTCACTGATTCTTCTCAGTACTGATACATCTGATACTATACTACTGTTCGTAAGTGTGGGGTCAGTATATATATATTTTTAATAAATGAGTATTTTTATTTAGCAAGGACCATTAAATTGATCAGAAGTAACAGTTAAGACATTTATAATATTGCAAAATATTTCTATTTCAAATTTATGCCGTTGAACTTTCTATTCATTGAAGACTCCTGAAAAAATTATCATAGTTTTCACAAAAATATTAAGCAGTGTTATCAACATTGATGGTAAAATCAACTGAAATGTTTGTTGAGCATCAAATCAGAATAGAATGATTTCTAACAAAACAAACAAATAAAAATTTAAATAAATAAATAAATTAAAAATGATCAAAATGGTACCAAAATATAGCTTATAATGGTACAATAACTTGAACAGATAAAGTTTCAAAAGTTTCCTAAATACTGTTGACCTTTGACCATATTACAGCGCCCAAACATTTTTTTTAGGTGAAAAATGCTAAATAATAATATAAAACAACAATAACAACTCTATTCTCAATCTGTATGCTTTACCGATGCCTTAAAAAATAAACAATGATTAAGGCATGCTTAACTGGCTTAATTAAACCTGGCCTTGTTCCTACAGAATCTCACTACAACTAAATTATGAATGGAATAATAATTTTGCATTCAACTGGGTTTATTGATTTTGTTAAGCACAAATTGTTTTTCTCACTTTGCCAGCATTCCGGCATATGCTTTTCATTTTAAAAGTGAAAGTGTTGCTAGGCAACTGCTCCAATCTCTCCCATCTTTTTCCATTGGGTAGTTTTTGTAATTAGGATAAGAGGGTATAAATCTAGAATTCTATTTTTAAATGTTGTGAATTTAAATTGTTTAAATATGCTCAGCACAGCAAAAACACACTGGCCTCTCTGAACTTTACAACTCATCAAGCGATCAGCACGTGCTCAGTGAAGCGCAGCTCAGATACTGGCCCACATTACATGCCAACCAGAGCTCAGCAATTCCACTCGGAGCAAACTTTGAATGGCATGTCATCTGATCTGTGTAGAGAGTTACTTCACAGAGTCGTCCGGCAAACCAGCTTCAGGCAGTTTGAGGACTGCTTGGTTTAGAACGTAAAGGGACATTATAAATTTGTAAAATCTGATATTTCACGTGAACTTACCAAGTAGCTGTACTCCACGTGTCAGCCCATAAATGTCAATGATCGCCCAAACCGGCTCTCCGGCTGGTACACCACCGAAGAAGAAGATCGGAGGGCTGCTGTTCACCCGGTAAAACACTCGTCCTGTGTTATCCAACCAAAAGGATAGAATGGTTCCTTCTTCACATTGTTCCTCAGGAAGCGCTCGGGCCCAAAATCCCCTTTCGCTAACTAAATCTGGGCAGGCGAACCGTGGAAGCCATGCTGAACTTAAATCAGATGGATCCACCGAACTGAAACCCACTCGCAGGGCGCCACTCCAACATCCCTGTTTCTTGGTGATCTAAAAGAAGCAACCAAAAGTGCTAAAATTACATATATTTGAAGAAAAAATTTGAAAGTTATTGTGTGACAAGTGTGATGCGATAAATTGAGACCAGTGGATGCATTTATCAGACACAGATTCTTTCATTCCCAAACAACCCCATTCACCAGAACTTGATAACAGAACAACCTCACATGTTAGCATTTCTAGCATTCTCTTTCTGTTTTCCCTTCCTCAGGAAAGTTTGAGATGGAGTGATATGAAAGAAGGATATGTGAGGGCTATTTTGGGACCACACACAGTGGCATGTGGAAATGGGTGAGCGTTGGGTTACCATACCTTGAGCCGGACCTGCTCATAGATTCTGACTGGCCGGTTGGTGAAGGTGATGCCATTACAGAAGCTGGCAATTCGGCGCACACTGCGCTGCGTCTTGTCCATCACGATTTGAGAGCCTTTCGTGTTGGCATGGAAACAGAGTGGTGGGGGGGCTGGCAGCTGTTGGCACATGCTCACCTTCAAGGGGTGGCAGTGAAGGGTTCCTCCGTCTGAGAGATGGACAAAAAGAAAGTTATATATATTCAACAGGCACTCTGACTAGCACTGTTATTCTCTCTAAGAGCTTTGTACTGTTTTTACGGAACAGAGGGAGGACAGTCGCTACCATCTCTGAATGAAAACCTTTATCAAGAACAGAGAACCAACAAAAGAGACACAGAGATAGAGAGAGACAGAATGCAGGTTTCTGCTATTCAGGCTGCCAAAAATGAGGTTATGTCTCCAAACACTCACACAATGGAAAAGTCAACATCTCTACTCAACATCAGACTACTTCTTTCGTTGATCATGTGTTTTTCTGCCAAATTTTGATTTACTGAACACTGTTGTTTTATGAATATATATATATATATATATATATAACACAAGTATATTAAATTAATATGCTAAAATATTTTTTCATTGCTAAAGTATTTTTTTGTGGTGGAGCTAGGTATAAACCTGAATTATTGGACTGACCAGAACAAAAACAAAAAAAGCAAACAAATAAATAAAGAAATTAGCAAATAAATGACTATTTTAAACTACTAAACGAAATGCAAAGTTCAAGGTCCTTTGAACAAGAGTTTATTCCTGAAGATTTACATGAAGGTGACAACAAAAACCAAACTGCCTTGGTTTTTTGTATTTTTCTTCGATTGACTGAATCTACGCACCCAATTACAAACATTATTTTTGCACTATGTAGTTGGCGCAAAATTTGTTCATATTTTAAACTACTGAAATAATGTACTGTTATTTAAAACTGCAATATAGACAATTTCTGGAACTATTTAGTATATATAGTACACAATTCCATGATGATGAATGAGACAATAAATAATTGAAAATATAACTAGCCATTAAAGAGTAGCAAATCCAATGTGCACTGATTCTCACAGGCGAAACTGGCTTGTGATCAAACACTCACTCCTCAACTCCCTTTCATATTTTCCCAGACCTCTCCGGAGCATTAAGTCAAGGACACAGTCTTATTTCAGAGATGTTTTTCTCTTTAATTAACCGTTGTTGACATTTCAATGGGTGTGAGTCAACAATTGAATCTTTAGCTTTTTGTTGCAAAAGTGAGACACTGATTCTGCATACTTCACCCACTTTATCTGCACAATCTCTGTGTGGGCAAATGAGGACATGTAGTTGCAGGTGTGAGTGTATTTGTGTATGTGTTTATATGGGAATCATGAGACACTGTGTATACACACACATACAGCCAGGTGGGACATAAATAGAAATAATATTCCAACCACAAAACCCTGACCTCTATGTCATGACAAATACACGAAAACCAAAAAATGTGTTTGTTTTCATAGTGTTGATTTTCACTACATTCTGTTTGACTGCTCAATGATATTTTCTATCCCATAACCCTAAGCCTAATCCCCAAAGAAAACTTTTTGCATTTTATCTTTTTGTTACGACATTATTTTGCGGGGGCAGTTGCTGGTCTTGACAAAAACAAACAGGCTAATCAATAATCACATATTTCAATATCTCTTGTTTTTCCTCTGTATTTAAAGAGATGTTAGAGATGTTCTCTTGAAACTAATGTCATGTCCCATTATATGTGTCGACTCTCTCTCTCAGTGCTGTAGGCAATAGCAGGCCTAAGTGTCAGGTTGACTCAGTGTCAGCTTCATTTACTGAGTGGGTATAAACCTGAAATGCTCTATTATGCCTACTTTCCTTGTTCACAGCAAGAAAGAGCGAAACCTATATAACTGGCATATCTAAAGCTATGTGTATTTGTGTGGGGATTTACTATAGGGCCATTTGAGGACATATTCAAAAGCAAAAATCAATAATAATTAATGCTAAGTAATGCTAAATAAAGAAAACAATGTTTTAAAAATTATTATTAATTTAAACATTATAAAAAATCTAAACATTTTCTTTTAAATTTAGGATTAGTTATTCTGTAGTAATTATAATTGGCTTTATGTAAAAACAATTGATCTCTGAAAGACAAACTGCTGATCGGTGTTGATCAACAGTACAAACAGCTGTCACAGATAAAGCAAACTATCTGAAATGCATTTATGTTGGAGAAACAAGAGAAAATCATTTGCTTGATGAGAGGACTCTGAGCAACAAGTAGGCTGAATAACAACAAGTAGCTAGTTACAACGTCTTTACAATAATGAGAAAAAAAATCATTCAGGCAATTTAAGGAAAATGCAGACAAAAATAATTATTAGAATAATTCAGATAAATTATATTCATATATTAGATCTTCGAAATTATTATGAAAATACGCAATTTTACTGCCACTCACCTAAAGAGGTACGGGTTACCTGGCCACCCATTTCAGCACAGTGAAGTACACACAATAAAATCCTGGAAAAATGTCTTGATTCTGGTCTTCAGTAGCTTTGCATTTAAATAAAGTAACTCTCAGTATGTGCCAGATACACCTCTGGTGTGTGTGACAGTACAGCACACATGCAGACGCGCTCCCATTCAGCGAGGATTCGCATTAGCATAGGAGGCGGGGCTTGGGAGGTCTACTGTTCACGGATTGGCTCTTGATGATGAATTAGTTCACATGACTGGACGCTTTAGGAAAGTTACTAAGCAACGCCTGAACGACCTGATTAATATTTAGCAGATACAGTAATATTCAATTTCGCAATTCAGAGGGATCCGTACATTTATCTGCGCTGCCAAAATGACAGAGATTAAAATAACTCGCACTTAAAGGATCCTTAACTATCGCCGTTGTTTTAGTAGATTGAAAATACGAGGTAAGTAGAAACAGACGATCACTTTGACATATATTTTGATATCGTAAAATTATTATTATTTTTTAAATTATTTTTATTTATTTATTTATTTATTTATTTATTTATTTTCTGTATCATGTTATGCTTGACCACAAACTTCCAGCATCACAAAATAAAGCATAACTTTTTTAAATAACAGTAGCCTATTGCGTTGAACAGTAATCACGGTGTGGTCAAGCTGACATACTGTGTTTTGATCAAATCAGCTTCACTTTAAATGATTATCTTATTGATAATCACTCAATTCAGTAGACACTTATTATTCTGTGAGTGAGTGTTTGTGTATATCTAGCCCTACACACAATACCTGCAGACACTTTGTGTTTATATAAAACATATAAGGTCAAAATGAACAGAAGACATTAATCATCAGTTGCTTTCCTAAGCTCATCATGACTGAATGAACAAAGTACACAAACCCAGAGTGACCTACTGAATTCTGTTTTGGCAGCGGGGGACCCCCTTCATTCACTACATAGGCTACTGGCATATAAAGTTACCACTATTCCTAAAAAAAAAAAAAAAAAGGGGGCCACTCTCTAAAAGAACAATTCATGTTAAGAACAACTCATATATGCAAAAGTTATTTGTTTGTAATAAACATTTACATTTACATTTAGTCATTTGGCAGACGCTTTTATCCAAAGCGACTAATAATAAACTAATAATAAACGACACTGGCGCGTCGCGTTTGATTCACTCAAACCAACCAAGAGTCATTTGTTTGTAAATCGCAGTACAGTGGCCGCGCTGGATGTTTTTATTCCCTCAAAAGATCCACGAGTCATTTATTTGTGACTCAGATAAGATTTCTGATTCAGTAAAAGAACCGACTCATAAGAGTCATGAGTTCCAGAATCGTTCTACTGTGGTTACGCTGGACAATTCTGATTCAATCGTTTATTCGCGAATCGGACTAGTTTGGCCACCGTTGTATGTTGTCAATAAAAGCTATGTCTATGTCAATAAAAAGACGTCTCTTGCCATTATTTCGCGATACATGGTATGGTATTGGTATTGAACAACAACATTCAGTACACACTGCAAACTCACATGATTTGGCCGTGGCGCTGTAGATTCACGCGGTGCAGGAAAGTCATTTATGTGAAGCTACAAAGAAACGGATCATTTTTAATCCGACAAGGGAGTGTAGTTTCTCTGTCGTCCACTGAGGGGTGCCCTGCGCTCACTAAACATTTCATATAGCCGTTCACTTTTCAATCTCACCAGTCCTCACGTTTAGATTGTGCGTTTACATTCTGTGCATTTTATGCATCAATTTCAACAACGCTGGTAGATGGTTGTTCAACCAAGGATAAACTTTGGCAAAGGATCAGAATTCTATCCATGCGGCTGAGCTGCATTATCTGTGCATATGGTGTGTGTGTGTGTTTGTGTGTATGTGTGCGTCCTTTGCTGATGTTCTGCCCCTGTGCTTCCCCTCAGCACCCTCTTAGACGCAGTCTAATTCTGTGTCCAGTAGTTTGAACAATTTCCTCTGCGGAGAAACAAAAGACATACACACACACGCGCAAGTGTGTGTGTGTGTGTGTGTGCGTGCGTGCGTGCGTGCGTGTGTGTGTGCACACATGTGTGCGTGTGTGTGTGTGTAAACTAATATGTCCACAGCTGGAGGCTCTGGTGAAGGCCGTTCTGACACTGATTAAGCCTCTCGAGGCCTTGACAGATTCAGAAGCTTAAGAGTGAGAGAGGCTAGAGGAAGAGGAAATAAGTAAAAGGAATGAAAGTCAGACAGAGAGAAAGAGAGGGAGACAGAGAGAAAGACAGCAGTGAAAAGTTGCAGTAGTAGGAGATGGTATTGTAGACTACAGTCCAGACACTGAGTCTCATGGCTGACCTGAATGAATGTGGAATGAACCAACTTTTGGGTTCATGGGTTTTGGGTTTAGGATGTAGAAGTTCTTCTAGCATTTATCCATAGACACTGCAGGACAATTAATCATAGAATTTTCTTAAAACTGCATTAATAATAATAATAATTTAAAGTACTATTAATTTCTTTGTGTAAATTTTTAAAATTAAGGACAAATGACAACAATACATTTTTATTTTTTATTTTTTGAAATGCTTATTTGATGTGATTTTTTTTAAAAAAAGTATGATTATTATTAATGCATTTTAAGAAAATTCTATTATAGAAATAGCATTAATAATAAAGTACTATTAATTTCTTTATGTGTAAATATAACAATAATAAATTCATGTTAAATTACTAAAATGTTTATTATTATTATTATTATTATTATTATTATTATTAATGCCATTTTAAGAAAATTCTATTGTACGAATGTATAGAGACAACTCATGAATACAGCTGAAGTTGTAAAGTTGAATAAGACATAATATAAAGTATAAATTTTGCAGATGAATAACTGTTCTCCCCCAGTAGCACTTGCATGCAATCTTTTCAGGCAATTTAGGAACATCTCTCTCTCTCTGTCTCACTCTCAGCAAATAACTGTTTAACTGTCTGACAGCAAGCAAAGTGAAAAGAGCATGGGGCAAAAACTCACGCTAAAAAGCCAGAGTTTGATTTTTACAAGTCTAAATGTCACCACCAACAAGCTCCATGAGACTCTCGTTGTAACGTGACTCTAAGCAGAATTCCAGGACACATTCATAATATAAAAATGTTTCAAGAATATAAAGTCTGTTGCATTGTGTCTATCATAAATATACTACAATACAGACTCCCTGAATCTTTTAGAACATTGTCCACTTGGAGAAGAGTAACATTTGATTTGAATACTGAATAGAGCATTATGTGCTGTTTAGCAGGCAAAAGCAAATTATCTTGTTTCTTTTAGAAATAACTAAATTATATATAATTTGTGTCATTGTGTAAGGCTGTGGATTAGAGAGGACTGTGTGTGTGTATACATGCTTGTGTGGCCAGTATGACCTTATTAGCGGTTTAGAGAGATGTGTGAACTAAGTCTTAGAAGACCACCAACAGTGAACCCATCAGAGCCCAGCAATCAATATAGACACACACACACACACGTACACACACAGCACTCATGCAGAGTGCCGATTGCTCCCTTTCATCAGCCTACGTCATAAATATCAAAGCTGTTAGTCTCAACCGGGTATGACAGCATCGCATGCACGCACCCACACTGCCACTTTAACAGGAAAAGTGAGGCCATGCACTTCCGATGCAGACATCAAGGCCTTTAAATAGATTTCTCCTATCTTTTATAAACTATAATTGGCATTTTTTAAGCCAGTGGTTCACAAACAGCAGGTTGAAGTGCCAAATCTGTATCCTGAAGCAACGTCAGTGGAAAAAACACTCCCCTAATCTTTGATATAAATGCAAAGTGACTGGAAAATATCTGTGTGCTTACAGTATTTTTCAACTGGATACACACTACTGCAGCCATACACCAAGGCATCATTGCTCATGCTAATGTGCTGAAAACAAATACCATTTCTGCAAAACTGTTGACACATTCTTATTGCCTTCACACAATTTGCAGTTCTGGTGCACTGTTCAAAACTCCAAGCACAACTTTGTGCTCATTTCTCATTGAGAGTCCTTAAAAGACAATGAGATAATGCAGATTAAGACATCTCACTTATACAAACACAACCAAAATGATATTTATATCCATTGTCTTAAATATCTATGTTACATTATTGCTTAGTGAAATAAAAAATAAGAAATGAAACAAGCAAGAGCACAAGGAGGAAGAAGAGGAAGAAAACAAGTTTTAAAACAAATTCCTCACTGCTCATTTTAAAATAATAATAATAATAATATGCTAAACAAGGTTTCTTTTTCAAGTTACACCATTTAGACATTTGGTTTTTACTTTAATGCAAACAAATAACCTTTTTTTATGTCTTAAAAATAAAATAAAAATGAACAAACATATAAATAATGACCTTGATAGATTAATCAACTTTTCCCTCTATTGGCCCCTGCATGACTCTATTAAAAAGTAAGGTAAAACTTTAGAATAGGGAACACTTATTCACTATTAACTACGACTTTTCCCTCAATAAATTCCTAATTTGCTGCTTATTAATAGTTAGTAAGGTAGTTGTTAAGTTTAGGTATTGGGTAGGATTAGGGATGTAGAATAAGGTCATATAGAATAAACTTTATTGCACCGAACTGCCTTACAGATAACAATATTGTTCCTTTTTCTTTCAAAATATTATAACAGTAATGCTTTAATTTGATATAGACCTTAATCAGGTTAGACTCTAATTTAACACGGCTTTAATAGACACAATGTGACACAATATAAAAGTTCTAGATCACATAATTTTTACAACTTTAAAAACTTTTTTTGAAAGACATTTCATCAGCTGAGTATGTTTTTAAACAACAGCACAATCCATATTGTACAATATCCCTCAAAGCCTCGTTTTCATTCCTATCAAAAATTAAATATGACGCTACCCTGACTAAGGTCTATAGTTCTTTGTCTGTTTTCGCTATAACTAAAATCCTTTTTTTCCCCCATTTGTTGCTAAATGTGTAAATATCCCTTTGTGTGTGATTCTTACTGGATCACTTGGTTCTGACAGCTGTGTGTAAAGACTCAAAATCTTATTTGTCACATACACATACAGAATACAATGGAATAAAAATAGTTAAAAGTAAATACATCCTAAGCAGAGCAACAAGAACAGTATATTCTCAGCAAATATTGAAGTACTTCTCAGTGTTTTATAAGATTTGTGTGTATTTTGAGGAAACGTATTATTTTATGAAACGTGGGTATCCAATTCAAATATACTTTAAAACACACAAGAATGTCTCATTATACAAGAAATCCTTCAGCTGACCATTTGTGTTACAAGTAGTTACTAAACCAGACTAAGTCCCATGAACCTGAACCACAAAAGCACCCATCTCTGCTCTCCTCACCTCCCCCTTTCTCGCCACCATATTCACGAAATGCCCCTCTGGGGTAACATCAGCACTGTTACTGTGTGCCTGAGCCACATCCTTCTGCTCCAGCGCACATTCTGTTCATAAACCTCATACATAAACAACATCAGTCGTGGCTTGTGATGGACCACAAGGCACATTTTTGTTATGTTCTTGGGCTGGATGGATTTCTTAACATCACAGAAGTGATGCTTCCAAATGCACACTAGGAACAGTGTCACATTGTCTGGTTTCATTATGTTGCGGTGCATTTTTTAATGTTAAGTGCCTCTCTGGGGTGAAAGTGTTTACTCTCAGGGGAAGGTCTTTCTGAAGAAGTTCAGAGTTCGGAAATAACAGTTACAACGTGTTGTGTGTAATTTGGGTTGGAATAAAGGGGCCATAACAAAATAAAGAACAAACAATCCACATTAGATATGCAATTGAGTGTATTTTATCATCTGCCAGAGAGAATGACGGAAAATGTAGTTTATAGTTTCTCACAATGTAATTTTGCACAAGCCTGCTAGATGAGGAGCAGGCATATTATAGTTAAGTAAAACTAGAACTATAAAAACATTTTCTTCACTTGAAATAAAATCAATGGTAACTAAATAAATAAATTTTACAAATACATTTTATTTCTGCTTGCTACCAAGGCAACATTTCTAATTTTTATTTTAACTTGATGTAGTAGGCGTAAAATAAAATTTAATAAACACTATATAGACATACTTAAAAAAAAAACAAAAAAACGAATCACTACGACAATAACACAACAAAATTACTAAAACTTTAAGATTAAAATGAAAATGAAAAAATATCAAAAAATCTACATCTATCAACACTACACAAGCTAAAATGTTTCATTCACAATTACAATTTATGTCTTTATGGTGTTCATTTGCATTCCAATATGATTTTAACAGTGAGCTACCTACACTGGTTTTATGAAAAAAAAAAAAAAAATCAAGAAATGTGTCAATGACAGAGAGAGAAACATTTTTGGATCTTTTGCATGGGGTTATTGACGCAATGTTCCATTTTCTATTTATTCGTTCACTTTTTTCCAGAAGCTTTTATGCAAAGAAACTTTCAATCAAGGCTCATGTTGTATTCAAAGTTCATACATTTGATCAATATGCCTGTTCCGTGGGGAATCAATCACATGACCTTGCCGTTGCTAAAGCCATGCTCTCCAATTGAGCTACAGGAACAATAATCATTTATGTATACTGAATTGCAATGGAAATTTCTTTTACTAATAATGAACTAACATTGTTCCACAGAATCATTATGATCCTTCAATAAAAAAAAAAAAAAAAAAAAAAAAAAACTCTATAAAATTACCTGATTTTCATGTTTTAAAATGTCGTAATACCACAATACAAGCACATAGGCAAACAGAAATGAACAAGCATAACGTGCCACAGGAGTGCGAGACTAAAAACAAACAGACATCTTGAGGAAAATAACAAAGAAAATGCATATTCCCTCTCCCCCCAAACTGGCTGGCCAACTGGTGTTTTAAAACCTTGCTTTCACACCAAAACAGCTGTCAGTAATTGGCAGCAGTAAAGACAGAAGCTTTCTCATTGGTGGAGGTGGCAGAGTGTGGCCAGGCCAATTAGAGAGTTATCAGTTCCTTCATTGCCCATTGGACACACTCCCAGCTTTCTATCTAGCGGGATAGAGAGCAGTAAAAAACATGGAACAAATGGTTCAGAATAGTGCACTGCTATACTATACTCTCAGAAAAAGAGTACAAAGCTGTCACTGGGATGGTACAAAACCTAAAAGGAACATTTTGTACCTTATTTACACCTAAATAGTACCTTAAACTTACATGTTAGTACGTTAGGATTACATATTAGTTTCTAAAGTGTAAATATTAGTACCTTTTGAAAGGGTGCCATCCCAGTTTTTCCCTTTTGTTTTCTTCTAGTGTACACACTTTTTTTGTAGTATGCAAATATATGCTCAGAATGACATTTGTCAAAATGCGCAGAATATAACCAGAGCACATAATCAAACATTCATTATTTATTTTTTCTGAATGCCACCTATTGAATTTAACATGTATGTAATGAGGTCATACAGCATACTAGCATACTGCTGTTTGAAATGTACTCTGTGTAACATCAATGCATAATGCAAGTTGTTTAATATATAATTTACAGTGTTTATAACTACTGAGTGCTAAATATCCAATTAAATACCCCAGAAGAGGTTACCATTTCTGGATATTTATACTTTCTAAACATATTTTATGCACACTCTAAAGGCATACACAATGGCAGCAAACAGACTGCAGGGTTAAAACTAAAAACTTGCAGTCTGCATGACTGACATTTTGTTTTTTGATATCTGATTTGCATAACATGTTTTAGGTTAAATATTATTTTCTCCAGTGCTAAAATGACAGAACTGTTTTACATGGATCAAAAATTAAAAACATACAAAGTCACACTCAAACACCCAGACAGGCTGCAGCAGTACGATACTGATCACATGAGTGACAGCAGGTAAAGGGCATCTGTGTCTCAGCACAGATTTTATATCTGTAATTTGCAGGAATAATATGACACATTTGTGACAAAAATGTATGTTAACTAACAATTCAAATACTTCAAACAACTGGTTCATTGACTAAACGATAGATTGAAGGGGTCATATATACACTACTGTTCAAAAATTTGGGATCAGTAAAATTGTAAGAAGTCTCTTATGCTTACCATGGCTGTATTTATTTGATCATAAATTCAGTCTAAACATTAATAATGTGAGAAATAATGTTTTCTGTTTTAATATCTTTTAAGATTAATTTTCAGTCATCAGTGGCACATGATCCTTCAGAAATCATTCAAATATGCTGACTTGGTGATAAATATCAAAGTTTAAAAGATAAAAGTTCAAAAGAACAGCATCTGTTTGAAATGATGCAGAAGTCTTTACTATCATATTTGGTTGAATTTGATGCATCTTTGCAAAAACAAAACAAAACAAACAAAACTAATTTCTTTAAATCACAAAAGAATTGTTTACCCAAAAATGTTTTTTTTTTCATTCAACTATTCCTTTAATGTCAGACATAAATTATAAAAGACCTGTTGAAAATAAATCAATAGACAAAATTAATAAAGAGCTGCTTTACAGCAGAATTTTGTCTCGTCTCATATTTAACGTTTGCATCACTGATTCTCTTACTCTCCTGTTTAAATAAGATTAAACTGCTTTGAAACAATCTTTATTGTATAAAGTGTTATAAAACATAAAGGGTAGGCCTACTTGACATGTCTCAGTGTAAGTTTTTTTCATGTCTTACATAAAAATCTTGTACTGAAAATACAATAAGAAAATGTGATTTCTGACTCAATGACCCTTTTACTGCAGCACTATGTGTGTGTTCTCTTATTAGCATATGTTCAATGCTTTAATCCCTCCAAAGTAGTTTAGGCAACTCAGAATGTCATGTCTCGTTTATGTGCACGAGTGATTTTCAGTGGTGTGGTGTCAGAGCTTGAACTGTTTCTGGCAGGTGACGTATCCTTTAGGGATTCCTCCTGAAGAGCACGTTTGATGTCGTGGTGTATGAAATGTTGGCATTTTACCTGTAAGCCTTTTCTCACCCTGTCTTTAAAGTTTCAAAGTAAAAGAACCATAAGTACAAAAGACAGAAAGACTAAGAGAGAGAGCTGTCAGAAAGATACGAGATAAACTATAATCAATCACAGCCACTAACCGTCTTGTCCGTACAGCCAAGGTTGGCTCATAAAATACAGGTTTTCATAGCCGCGGACATTGAACGACTGTGATTCCTTTACATTTTGTTCTCCATAAAACAAAAATTTTACTGGTGCATTTGCGCATTAGGACATCAGTCTTTTATTTACACTCTTCACTTCAAGGCATCGTCAAAAACTGGCAGGAAATTTGGGTCGATATAAAGCAACGCAACTTTAAAGGCTTTAAGTGTTGAGTTCACACACACACTTGTACACACACATCTTCAGCTTATCTGAAAACACAGAGCAGAGAAATGTTCCATTAGGAAAAATAAACATGTCAGATTTGAACATGAGTCAACATGTACAACGAAATAATATTTTTAAAAAAATTCAAGTTGTCAAGGCTGTTGGAAAGAATGTGTGTGTCTCTGCACTAATGTGTGTGTGTGTGTGTGTGTGTGTGTAAGATTATCTCAGTCAGTTCTTTTATCTCAAAGCCCACAATGCTTCTCTAAACTAAGTTTACAGAACAGACAGGTCTGATCTGAGTGAAGGCATGACGGGAAATTCCTGCAAACTCTTTTAAAATGGGATAAATCTCTCATTTTACATGACATAAAACCTTTTTTGTCATCTTTTTCTGTTCCTTTATTTTTGCACTCTCTTTCTCTCTCTCCTCTCCTCTCTCTCATAAGCGAAGGAGGACGGGTGTGAATTTAGATTTTCTTGTTAAGATCGGCTTGTTTGCGGCTCAGTGATTTCACTGGTGGAGGAAATGAGAATGAGCTCGACTGAGAGATGACAGGACAGACATGGGCATAAACACAGACACCCAAGAAGGAAAAACAAGAAGGTGAGAAACAATTACGCACAGTGAGCGATCCGGCAGGGAGCCGTCAGGACGGACAGATGGACAGACAAGCAGGCAGGTGAAATGCACAGTTTAAGAAAGGGCAGAAATACGAGGGCCTGCTCTGACAGGGGAGAGTAATTGTCTTGGAAAAAGAGAGTAAAGAGCGAGGGGAATCGTGAGAAGGTGGGATAGAATGGAAGGAGAAAGCGTTTCTGTAATTCAGAGATGAGATCAGACCCCTGGACCTTAAGCACACACGGACACACACACACACCTGGAAACCTCACTCAACCTGACGGAGAGTTTTAAGCTCACAGCTCTGAGACTGGACACACGCCAAGCTCATTACAAACAGAGCCCCCTCCACCAGCTCCCATCTCTCTCCCTCTCTTGTCTCTCTCTCTGCTTTTAACAGGTTACACCCTCTCTCTGCAGGAGGAACCTTTGGCCTCCACTGCGATGAGTTCTGTAATGGATAAAGCTGGGCTTACACACGCACACACATACATCTTGGTTTCAATGAAACCAAAGCGAATCATGCTCCTATAATACTGCTGGATGTCCCCATGTCCCTGAAGCCCTGATGAGATACAGTAGATAGATAGATAGATAGATAGATAGATAGATAGATAGATAGATAGATAGATAGATAGATAGATAGATAGATAGATAGATAGATAGACAGATAGACAGATAGATAGATAAGACATAGTTAAAAAAAGTTTATAACTTACTAAATTGAGAAAGCCCATTAAACTTAAGAATGGTCAAAAAGATTTGTTTTAATCTTATTGAACAAACTTTATACAGCATATAAATACATAAACTTTTTGACTGAAACAAATCTTTTTGACCATTTGACCATTCATTGTTAACATTTTTTAACTGTTTTTATAGCTGTCCAATATATCAGACTACAATCAACTGATGAAGCCACTCAACTTCAACACCATAATAAAAATAAAATGAAATTACTTCACATTAAATTACTTTATAAAACCATTACACAAAATGCATTTTGTGACAAAATATTCAAGAATTGTGTTGCATTAGCTCATTTTAATCAAGCAAATTAAACAACAAGTAAACAACAGGGTGTTTTTTTAGTATGAATGAATAGATAAATTAAATACAAAAGTTCTACTAACTTACTAAATTACTATTAAATGTAAGAACTATCAAAATTATTTGTTTTATAACTTTATAACTTTTTTTTTTCTTTTTTTACATCATTTGTTTATATTATTTTATGCCTACCAAGCAGTATATCAGATTAAGGCCATCTGATAAAGTTACTCTACTCCAACACACCACATTAAAAATAAAATGACATTACCTTAAAAAACCTACATTTTTATAACTTTGGCTTTTTATCAAACAGTGGCTATTATTAGTTTTTTCTGATATGCAACAACCTTATTTTACTTTTGTAGAGTACTAAATTAATTAAACTACATGAACGGATGATGTTAGATAATGCTTAAATCAAACGCCGAAGTGTCTGTGCTGGTATGGATCTAAATTTTAATAAATCCGGTTACAGCCAACAAAAATTATTCATGTTGCCCCAATGCAAATGGATTAAGTCAACTTTCATTTTACAAACTTTAATTGATTGAACGCAATGCAATTTAGGGGTAAAATGTTCAAGAATTGTTGCATTAGCTCATTTTAATTAAGCAAATTAAATGAAGCAAACAAGAGGTTTCTGACAAACAGCCTGACAAACAGCCTGACAAACAGACAGACAGACAGACAGACAGACAGATAGACAGATAGACAGACAGATAGATAGATAGTATGCATAATGAATTGCACAGTAAGCAGTGTGGTGGTATTCCCTTCTGAACAGCCTAAATGTGTTATAAACTGCAGGCTTGTTGATCTCTATCATAACATAAAGCTGTATGTCTTGTGTCTCTGCAGCTCTCACTGCTGTTAATAACATAATGATAGTGAAGAAAAGTGAAGGGTTGTTTCTTCTGTGTATACTCTCAAAGAGTGATAATCTCCATCCCCTGCTGTCTTTTCCACACAAACTTGTGTATGTGTACACACACTTAGTGTTACTCGTCCATGATGCACTGTGAGTGCACCATTTCATCTGCTTTCTCTTTTGACATCCATTTAAACATCACTTGCCAAATGGAAAACATACATACAGACAGACTCAAAAATATAAACACTCACAAAAAAACATCATTTCATTCATAGCACCATCTCAAAAAGCACAGCAGAACAACAATGTATTGTATCTGAGGCCGCAAGAAGCCTCCTGTAATAGAAGCTGTATCTGAAGAACAAAAAACTTAGGAAGTCTTTAAACTCTCTGTCTCTCTGTCTGTTAAAGGCAGCATCAGGAAGAACGAGCAAGTCAGATAGAGATTTTGCTTGCAGTATTGCTTTTAAACAGCAGTTCAATAAACAGGAAGCAAATACTGACTAACTTTCACTATTGTTCAAAATTTGGGGGTTGGTAATATTTTATGTTTTTAAAATAAGTGTCTTCTGCTCACCAAGGCTGCATTTATTTGATCAAAAGTACAGAAAATACAGTAACATTGTGAAATGTTGTTACAATTTAAATAACTGTTTTCTATTTAAATACATTTTAAAATGTAATTTATTCATGTGATGGCAAGCAGCCATTATAGTCTTCAGTGTCACATTATCCTTCGGAAATCATTCTAATATGCTTATTTGTCACTCATACATTTTTATTAGTATTGATGTTGAAACAGTTCACTATTTTATTTTCAGGATTTTTTGATGAATAGAAAGTATAATGTAAGTAGTTTTACCAAATATTTTGCAACATTATACATGTCACTTTTGATCAAATCAACGCAAGTATTAATACAAGTATTAATTTCTATATATCTGCTCCAAAACTTTCGAACGGTATTGTACATTTTAGACATAATATTACCATTTACTCTGTATATTTTTGGCTTTACTAAAGATAACAATTTCAAACAGAATTAATAATTGGCCTCCAAGCAAAAAAATAAAATAAATAACTAAATAAAAAAATTGCTTCCTTGTTTAAATCACTTTTTTGGAAGATTCAGCTGATGAATAATTCA
This sequence comes from Spinibarbus caldwelli, assembly GCA_039654775.1. Taxonomy (NCBI): domain Eukaryota; kingdom Metazoa; phylum Chordata; class Actinopteri; order Cypriniformes; family Cyprinidae; genus Spinibarbus; species Spinibarbus caldwelli. The sequence continues at coordinate 11,017,339 of CM077250.1, read as the reverse complement.
GTGACTAACTCATAAAGGCAGTCACTTGATTCATTTCTGAACAAATCAGTTTTCAATGAACTGGTTAATGATTCAACGAGTCAATAATAAAGAATTTGTAATATCATAAATGTCTGTGCTTTTGAATGAACCGGTTAAGTGAATGATATTATGACTCATAATGACAGTCATTTGTTTTGGCCCTGCATGAATCAGTGTGTTTGAATGAATCAGTTAAGTCACTTGTTGCCACCTACTTTTTTCTGAGACACACAAACACAGACAAGTGGAAACCAACATTGAAAAGTCCCAGTGCTGCCAATTAAATTTGAGGACTGAAATTAATTGTTGTTCAAATATTTTTTTTTTAAGTCAGCATTTCTCTTTTATTCCAAATGAACGATGGGCGCTTTGACAGTGCAAATCGTCGTTAGTGTGAACGCCCCTTTCGAATCTGGACAAATGAGGTATCTTCAGAAGAAGCATAATTAAACTACCTTCCTTTGGGAACAGTTTTCACGACGGGAGCGCACCTATGATGCCTACAGAGACGGCTCACTGCGTGTGAGAGACAGACAGGGAGAGATCAATAAGAAATGATGGCGTTGACGTCTTCAAACATTTACAGCAGGGTAGCTGGATGAAACATTAGTTTTAAAAACGGTTCCCATATTATAAATCATTCATTTAAAGAAAAAGAAGCACAGTCAGTCTAAAGATTGGGTGTCCGCATTTTGGAAATGACTGAATATGCATACAACTGATGCACAAAAGCATCTAAGAGCCAGATGTTCACAATGACACACAATTAACTAAATGAAACGCTATTTGGTGTGACTACACCAGTATGTATGTGTCAGAATAAGCCCATTTGATATTCATGCTTTTTAGCCGCTGTCACCGGTTTTTGATATATGCTTTTGGTTCACTGCTTTCAGGGTGAGAATTTGCCACATAAATATATTTGTATATTGTTATTTTCTCCTTTCCGGAGATGAATGATGTGTGAGATGAATTCTAAGAATGAGGTGATGAAACGATTCAGGGATGAGGGAACAGAGTGATACAGAGAGAGAGAGAGAGAGAGAGAGGGGATGGAGAGGTGGGAGGAATTTCAGCGTCCCAGAAATCAGACTTGCGTGCGTTTATTTACAGTCATCGTGATTAGAGTTCCTAACAGCAGAAAGCTCAAATTTCAAAGCTCGACCTGACGAGATTGAAATTCGTTAGTGCCGATACAAACGCAGAATTGATCACCAAAACTCTTTTTGGTTTCTTACATCAATAACACACACGTACAGACCGACTGACACTCAGGTACAAAGATTCACATTCGCGGGTAGACAGGCAGGCTCACAATTAAAGGTATGCTTTATACACAGCAGCGATCCAAAACACGTGTTTACGGGATGTGAGCTAATTGATTTTTGTTTTAGAGCGCGTATATGAGAGATATTATGATTCACTGTATGTAAGACGTCTTATCGGCCTCACCGCAGGTCAGCCCGAGGCGATCTGCCGTTTCTAATTTATGCTTCAGTCATACTGCAGATCCATCAGTATACAATCGGTGCAAAGCCAGTCGACCGGAGAAAGTCGAAATTCCTGGGATAAATTAAACCTGTGATCATGGAGTCCTAGAAAATCAAAGGCTCCAGTAATGCTGACCAAGAGTCTAATGCAAAAATGAGTCTCTCTCATGCGCACACACTTAGATGGAAGTCAGATGAGGGTTTAATTGGCTCCGTTGAATTAATTACATATTTGAGTACCGCTGAAGAACATCAGTCAGAATTAGCCTCGGCGTGAGGGGCTTAAACACCCAACGAGAACCCGCCGAGCGGCGAACGCGTTTGGACGCACGTTCACGGTGCATAAAGATAACAAGGGAAAAACAAATAAACATTAGAAGGCTTTATTGCCCTCAAACTCACCTGAACCAGACGATTATAAGGAGCTGAGAAATTGTAACACTGAGCTAAGGTAATTTGATGGAGTCATTATGGAGATAAAACTACGGGAGCATTTCAAACAACACCCAGGGGACGGCGCTTAATATTCAGCAGACATTTAGAGGAAAAACACCCTTTCGCATTCGCATATTGCTAGTTCTCAGCGCTGGTCATTTTTCCGCTTGGTTTAGAGTTTGTTAATTAGGTGTAATCCTGGGGCAGGTTTACCTTAACGAGCTCCCGCAAGGGCTCTAAACAAGACCTTAACGAGAACCCTTGATTAAAGTTCCCTCATTAGCATATGAAGAGCTGTTCAAAGAAACTAGAGCCTCCTAATGCTACAAAATACCTCCAGCTTTAAGGAACCGCAGCTTTCTGAGCCTCCCGTTCATCACAGGAGTGTTTTACAGGTTTTACACGTCTCCACACACACATTCAAAGAAAGAAAGAAAGAAAGAAAGAAATTGTTCATCAAAACAGGGTGCTTCCAAATGACTCCGAGCGGTTCCAGGCATTATCCTATATTAATATGTAATACATATTTCATCCGTAACTTCATTTGTTAAATTATCATGAAATTAGCTAAGTAATCCTAATGACTGGCGATACTCTGTAGATGGGTGTTTAATGAGAGGGTAAGCTTCTCCATCCCCTCAGGCTCTGAGAGATCAAGACTTTAATGTTTATATCAAAGAGCGAAGAACTGCGATTTACGCATAAACCCGTGGAATTTATTCTTGACGGCAAAATAGAAGAATCCTAAAATTGCGGAGCTGCACACGTCTGTGTCTTGATAGTGTGTGGATAAGAGTGAAAGATTTCTTTCTTTTTTGGCTGGCCTGAAGGATAGGTCATCATAATATCATTCCCTCTCATTCATACCGCGAAAGATCAATGGAACTCACTTGCTTTCATTTCTTGCTGGATCTTTCAGCGCAGACCTCGACTAAACGACAGACCTCAATTTGTTTTGTGCCAGATTTGAACATGTGACATTTTCAGGAAGGGGAACTATGAGTGTTAGCTAGTGAGCTAAAGGCCAGACTTTTCGCTCATTAGATGGGGTTCACTGGAGAGATGTGCCGTGGAAGTATTACCTGTGGTTTTTCAGAAATCATGAACTATATTATTTTAAAGGCATAGTTTACCCCAAAATGAAAATTTTGTCCTTTGTTACTCATGTCGGCACTGTTTTCCATTCAATTACAGTGAATGGAGAAAAATTGCAATGCAAAAGCAGCAAAAATGGTCCATGTCTTTTGCATACAATGACTTTGTGTGACAACAGACTGTTTTTGTGAACCGAATCAAAGATTCAGTGAAAAGATCTGACTCAAAATAATTATTAATAAACAAATTGTTCAGGGGTGCATTTACAACGACGTAACTCACTGATTAACCACCGTAGTACGATGCACTGTTGTGGAAAAAAACTAGCTAGTCATGACATTTTCCCAAACGAGGTTGAATCTCCGTCGTTTGAACCACATTTGCTTATCAATATAGGGCCGTTGTTAATGCCCAGCAAGCAATAGCCGCCATTTCACCATTTCGGTTAGACCCGATATAGTCCGGCTATGTGTAACCCACTTCTAGCCCAAATAACCTTGAATTTGGTTACACGTCGTTTTTTGGCAAAATAACTTGTGAGATGTATGATATTCCATCATGTAAGCAAAGTCCACAGTGTTTGCAAGGTGTTTGATTTAATTTCTTTGACATGTTCTATGCATAGCGTGTGCGTAGCCTTGGTTTAGCTCGTAGTCAGAGCGGCTATTTGTAGCCCACTTATAGTCAAAACTGATTCACTGTAGTTTTTGGCCAGGCAGCGCATGAGATGGTTGATATCCCATCATGTTCGCAGTGTCAATAACATCTACAAAGATATAAGTGTCATTTCATGACATGGTCTATATGTAGCCACGTTTTAGCTCTAAATTGGACGGGCTACGTGTAGCCTGCTTTTAGCCCACCCGGCGAAATCGAGGCAATCAGTGGTCTAATTTCAACAGTTTGGCTATAGCCCTTTACCAGACCAGCGATGAGCATAGCCAAAATAGCCTTAAAATTGCTTACATGTAATTTTCGCCCACGCAGCTTCTTATCAAATGCAAGTAAACGTCTGAAACATTTAAATTAGCCTTATTTTATAGTTTATTTAATTATTTTACAGCACTATTAAATATAGCATTATTTCTTATGCCAAAACTAATGCTAATTTAAATGTTTCAAACGTTTACTTGCTTTGGATAATATGATGTCATGCATCCTACAAGCTGTTTCATACACATTATACGATATTATTGATATTATTTGGCTCTTTCATTTGATAAATAAAAATGCAATTACAATTCCCAACCGCTATGGCGATTGTAGCCCTACTGAGACATGATTTCTGGCAACGCGAGATGTGAAAGTTACATTTGAATTTTGTTTTTACACGAGAGAGCACTAGTTTACCTGTCGGAGAGCAGTGGGCAAACAACAAACTATAAAGGACATTCCTACTTGGTCTTGTAAGTATCTGTGTTTTCGTTTTGACGTGTTCATTATTTATCTATATTAGACATTTTAGTGAAGGGAGCAATCGTAGTTGATAGTGATCTGTGACTAGGCCCAAGGTTCAGCATGCATGTGTTCAGAGGATTAACTGCAAAATTTAATAGATAATAGAGTAAAAGTTTTATCATTTGTACATGTTTACAAACTCAAGTGATTTTAAAACAGCGCAAGAAGAAGTGAAAGAGCAAACAACAGAACAAACACAGCTTTGACAAAGATTAATCTATATTAATTTATACAGTGAACACACTCAGAAGAATTTAACAATCTGAGGAGGAGTTTCAACGTCTGGAAAAGCAGTTGGAAATCGGCAATGGTAAAAAAAAAAAAAAAAACTCTCTCCTAAACAACATTTCCTCACTAAAGCTCTCATCTTTGACAAAGTCCATCATTTATTTTAATTATTATATTGAATTTGTGACCGAACAATAGCTTGTTACATACAGAGAGAGCATGAGCTAATTGAATAGAATATCTTTGTCATTGTTCAAGTACAATAAGATTTATTTTGAAACTTCCAAATTGATAGTAAAGCTTAAAAATAGAAATGATTTAAAATGGCAATATAAAACTATGATTATAAAAAGTTTGCAGCAGTATTAAAATAGTGCAAATAGCTCAGATGTGCAATGCAGCATTAAAACCTAAACAGTACAAACAGAAAACATTGTAATAAAAATGGTAGGGGTGAATTTATTATTCCATGTACATTTGAGGATAATGTGTACTGGGCTACTTTTTAGTTACAGCAGCTATCACTGTGTTGTTATAAAATCAGTTGTGCCAGACAGTTTTGGAGGCAGAGACAGATTGTGGGGGGCATTAATAAGGAAAAACTTAAACTGCTGGAATAAAGAGTTCTAAAGGGTTAATGATGGAAAACTTGCAGGTCAATGGGCATCAATGTTTAAGGTTGGTAAACACTTGTACACTGACGCATATAATACTACCTGCCTGACATTGACGTGTTATTCATGTGTCAAAGTTGTGCAGAATTGAAGGAAGAAACCTCAAAGACAGTGCCAGAAGGATGCTGGACAGGTAAAGCCTTAAAAACGTGCCACATTAATCAAACATTGTGGTGTCAATACTCAATAAGTTACAACACAAATCAGAAATTTAATAAAGAATTTCTTTACTGGTCATTTTGAAATGTCAAACTTTGTCCGCAATTGTTAACCACCTCAATCTGTATTATATTTTAGGGTTTTAAAAAATTCCCTCATGTCCAAATTCAACATGAAGGGGGCTGGTCCGCTGCAGAAGGAGGCATTTGAAAAGACTGCACTGTTCTCGGTCATTAGAGGTATGTATATACAACACACAACATTTACCAGAGAGCTTCTATCTTTTTTGAATACACTGAATGGTGATACACAATATATATCACGTTTTTGTTTTTTTGTAGGCATCCAAGCAAAAGAGAATGACTGAAGAAAGTGATGAAGAAAAAGAAGAGAACAAGTTTGTTAATTAGAAAAACAACTGTCAATAAAAAATTCTTCACAGTATAAATGTGCAGTGCAGTAGCAATAAAGTGACAATTTTAAAGTGTTTAAAGTGACTAGTGTTTAAAACTGACCATGATTGTCAGTCAAATGCCTTATGAGTGTATGATGGTCCAGCTGGTAAAGTGCAGAGTGCCATTGAACAGGCTGAATTTATCCTGATGATACAGGTGGAAGTGGCCGTGGGTTTTGACTATTTATCAGTCTAATGGCCTGGGGGTATAAACTCTTCTGGAGTCTGGATGTTCTGGCCGCAGTGCTACAGTACCGCTTGCCAGACTTCATGTGGGTGAAGAAATTGTGGATGGGATGGGTGGTGTCCTTGATGATGTTGCAAGCCCATTTGTACATCCTTTTGTTGTATATGTCCTGCAGTGAGGGGAGATCTGTCCCTGTGATTTTCCGAGCCAGCTTTATCACCCTCTGTAAAGCCTTTCTGTCATGTATTGTGCTGTTGCCAAACCACACAGCAATGCAGCAAGTTATAACTTTTTTGAAATGCGTTTTTCTGGATTTTTTTGTTTTGTTTTTGTTTTTGTTATTCTGTCTCTCACTGTTCAAATAAACCTACCATTAAAATTATAGACTGATCATTTCTTTGTCAGTGGGCAAACGTACAAAATCAGCAGGGGATCAAATAATTTTTTTTCCCCACTGTATGAGATAACCCCCATATAGCATACATGAATCACCCCGTAGCAGATCTATACAGGTGGAGCTGGGGAAGGTGGAGGGTTTCTGAAGCATGCTGCAACTGCCACAGCAAGCACTAGCCAAGTATTTGAATGTTAAGAAGCAAGCTCATTGGCTGCTGATACAAAAAGAACCAATCAGCTGCACCATGTGATGATGCCATTATGTCAGATTGAGTTTGACCTATCAAACTGTGCCATCTAGAGTTTCATGCCAGAACTTTGGATTTGGCTAACGATGCTTTTGGGAAACGCAACCTAGGCTGGTTTTGTGAACCAAATCAAAGATTCATTTAAAGCATCCGAATTTAAAAAATTCTGACTATTTTTGGGAGTGAAAAACTCATTCCCAAATCATTCAGGCTGGTGTCAGAAGTCAGAAAGAGCTTTATTACCAAGTATGCTTAAACACACAAGGAATGTGACTTGATGACAGGAGCTTCCACTGATCACATACATGATCACAAATCATGTCAAGAACCCAATCAATGATTCATTGGAAAGAACAGACTCAAAATAATTCATACTGGTTTTGTGAACCAAATCAACGATTCCAAAAAAAAAAGAAAAGAAAAAAGAAAAGAAAAGCACACTCCCAAAAATGACTGGGTCACAAATTGGACATGCTACTTTTCTCATTAATGCACGTTTAAAAAGCATGTTTAAAATGTTCAGTCTCACACAATTTCATCGTATGCCTTTTATAATGTATGCTTTATGTGGACCAAATTTATGATTCTTTCATATTTTTGGTAATACTTTAGTTTATTTTAGGGTCTCTTAGTTGCTTATTAGCATACATATTACTAGAATATTAGCCATTTATTAGTACAAATTAAGCACTTAATATTAATGCCTTATTTTACATGACCTTATTCTACATCCATAATCCTACCCAATACCTAAACTTAACAACTACCTTACTAACTATTAATAAGCAGCAAATTTATTGAGGGAAAAGTCATAGTTAATAGTGAATAAGTGTTCCCTATTCTAAAGTGTTACCATATATGTATATATATATATATATATATATATATATATATATATATTTATTTATTTTTTTTAAAAAAAAGCTTCAGTCCATGTTTATTGTAATTGCATGGAAAAGAACAAGGAAACCATCATCAAAATGTACTCTTTCTTAAAGAAAAAGAAGAATGATTTGGAACAGCAGTAAGTAATGAGAGAATATTCATTGCTTATTAATATTCAGCAAATATTCATATTAATACTCAGCAGAAGCACCAAAATCTAGATAATAATCAAAAGAAAAAAATCAACACTTTTTTCCCCCACAATTATGATGTCTTTGTTTCTGTGGAATTTTTGTAAAATTGGCACCATAATGAGTCTGTTATTCATCCGATCAACAGACGTCTCACACTCCTAGATCAGAGCATCTTTCTCACTGCCCTCAGAGACATATAAAGAGATTCATTTTCACCAGCGTTTGATCTCATAGATCCACTCAGAGACTGAACGACAGGAGCCGACCAACACACTCATGCTCTCTCACTCGCACGCATGCACACACGCTCGCTCATTTTCTCACAGACACACACAACCTCTCCATACTTTCATTCTCTCCTCCAGGGCTGTGAAGTTCCATCAGAGCTACTTCCTCTCTGATTTTATGTGTTTCCTGTGCCATAGTGTCTGATATTTCTCATGTCCAGCGGCACACCGCAGGTTGAAATTGTTGTCAAAAGTCGCACAAGAAAGAGAAGACGACAGATATGGGGGAGAAAGAAGATCAAAGTCTGCTCTTTATTTTACTGCCTTTGGACTGGATTTGCAGCTTATCAGGTCTAGGATGTATATGTAGAATATGATAGATTACTTAAGGGTTGAAATATTTTTAATAATCATCGAAATATGAGTGAGTCATCACACAGACAGCTGGGTGACGGGAATGAGAGAGACAGAGAAACACGAAGGAGATAAAAGACACATTTTTCCAGTGAGCCTATGTTGCAACCATAGCTCCGAATTGGAAATTTACTTGCATCTTTGATTGGAAATATACTTGTATCTGTCACACTTCACGGGGGAGCAAGGAGCGAGGCGTACTGGAAATACAGTCTTTAATAATCCAAACACGTAAGAGATACAGGAACACATAGGAAGACGTTCAAATGACGTTTAAGGACCGACAAACATGAACTGAATGGACTGGGGCTTATAAGGACAGGACAATCAGGGGAGGAAGACGAGACACACCTGGAAACCAATTAACAATTAACACGAGGGAGAAACACACACAGACAGGTCCATAGTCCTGACAGTATCTTTGTCTCAAACACTGAGACAATATTATTGGAACATACCAGGAAGGTAATGCCAGAAAAAAAGTCTGCCAGCAATTAAAGAGAATAAGAACTAAAATCACACTATTAGAGCAAAACTTTCTGACAGTGTGATTCTCTTTGTATAATAGCATACCGTCTCGTTCAGACCCACATAATTCAATCTAATGCAGTTTCAAGACAACAGTTAAGCCTTCAAACACATCCCTTCTATCAGCCAGTTCTGAGGCCAATTAAAGCAACCGTAAGAGAAATATAGTCTAATAAAGTCTTTTCTGAAGTGTTCAACTGTTTTAGAACAGAGAGAACAGAGAGATGGGAAGATTAAAAGAGATTGATAAATACTGCAAATTCATCACACTCGTACACATGCACACGTTTGTTTTTCTTCATGCCGAGGACTTTCCATAGGCTATTTTCATACAGAGCTAATGATATTTTCTATATCCAGTAACCGATGGGTTTTCAAACTTATAGTTCAACTCATCTCTCAGCCCAACCCAAAGAATATCTAGTACGAAAACTAAATTTTCTTAGTAAGTGTAGCATTTGGACCAATCAGACACACAATTTTTCATTAGATTAAACAAATCAATTAGTCATTAGATTAACAAATAATCACAGACCCCTCACCCAATACACATATTGGGCGCCAGTATGTCTGTGAATGACTCTAGGCCCCAGGTTACCATGACAACCAGGACACTTCAGCCAGACCAGATAAACTTTATAACCTAATGGCATGTTGAGAGTTCTCCCTCTCAAAACTCTTTGAACCTTAGGAAAGACATTATGCCATAAAAATGGACTCTTCTCTAATTAATTAATAGAAAAACCTTTCTTTGAATGAACACATATATTCTTCAGGTCATTGCGTATATTATTACTGTTCTTGTGTATTGTATACTGTTTTATGCATGCTTATGATAGATCACTATAGTTAATATCACCTCACTTATACCATGTTTGGTCTCTATCAATTCGTCTTCGGATGATCTAATTGAGAGTGTATATTATATGTTGATACCTATGCAACATATTAGTGTTCTAAGAATCCTTACTAGTTTGTATATCAGCTTCCGATCCAGTTACATATGCAAATTACCATGCTTGGAGACAAAGAGTCGTAAACTTTCCCTCCAAAAGTTCAAGACACCATTGGCTCTTTGACATAAGAAAAGGGGTGACCTCTATAGCAGATAAAACTCTCACATCAGTGACCCGCCTGGCAGTCTGCGGTTCTTTTAGATCCTAAGAGGATGTGAGCTCCTCAGCAACCCTTGAGTTTTTGCGCCAGGCCTTGCGACCTTGACTTTCCATTCAACCAAAGATCCTCGGATCTCAGCACATCTCTTTCTTAGCTCTTTTTCACTTTCTACCTGGAAAGAAACTCCCAATCACCATCGAGTCAGGACATCTTTGTAAGTCATCACTCTTCAACTCGGAAGAACGTGATCGAAAGTCTAAAACCTTGAAACCATCAAGATTTTCATCCGAGACTGCATCCGGACACTCGTCAACGACCAAGGCAATGCAAGTATCGTACATTTAACTAAACGAAACAGAGGTTTAGTATAAGCTATTGACCCCGTTATAAACGGTACTGATGGTTTTACTCAGGTGGTTAACTGACTCTTTCCATAACTGCATTCTCTGGTTTCTCTAATGACTTCATTCATCCACTTTAGCTCCACTTTTTTTATTAAAGGATATTCTTATTTTCATTTGGACCCAGACCCTGTTTTTCCACGGTGCTCCCTTATCGTGCCATGACATTCTGCATTGAACCTACTCTGAGTATCTTCAGGACCCAGTTTGGGACTGCTGGCTGGCTCAATGTTTGTGATTTCAGGTTTTACAATCCATTTGGGGACACACACGCTAGCCCACAGAAGGGCAATAATAAAAAGCATTAATAATTATACTATGTCAAAACAAACTACTATAATAAGCATAATGGGTCATAAACATAATTTGTTAAATAAAGTGCAGGGTTATTTTATACAATACACAAAACTGCACTAAATTACTAGTAGTGCATAATAACGCATAAGTTTAATTTCTATTTTTGAAATCTAAAAAATGCAGTTTATTACATTTATCTTCTACAACAGAATACTGCATTAATATTGTACCATTGCAATTTGTGTATTATGGTATTGATATCAGTGTTGTTATAGTTACCCTAGTAAAAAATTATAAATTTAAAATACATTTATTTCAGACTAAGTATTCAAATATATTAACATATTTACTAACATTGTTCAATACTTCTTAAAAATTCTAATTAAACTTTATTTGGAGTACTACTTGTGCACAATGCACATTTCTTAATATTAAGCCTAAAATGTGTTTTAATGTCACAATAGATGAGGACTGTATGATCTTTGAATAATATCTGTCTTTAAATGCAAGTGTCACGATTCTCACGGGGAGACGTGATTAATCCAACTAAAGTCTTTAATTAAATCAAAACAGGGAAGGACATCACAGGCTGGAAAAACACATGCGACAGACAGAGATGACATTTAATACTCAACAGGAAACACAGGCCAGAACACACTATAAATACACAACGTAACTAGATAATTAAACACACACAGCTGGACAATAATTAACTAATAAACACAGGAACAGGAAACTAACCAAATATGGGCATACAAGAGGAAAGGAAACACGAGAAAATCCTGACATTACGCCCCCCCTCTGAAGGCGCGTCCTCACGCCATATTCCATCCAATGGGGAGGGGTGGTGGGCGCTCTGGAGGCCTACAGGAACAAGAACACACAGACAAGACAGTCGGCCTCCAGGGCGGAGCCCATAGTGCGTCAGGGAGTTCAGGAGGCCATGGCAGGTCAGGGAGTTCAGGAGGCCATGGCGGTGCAAGGAGTTCAGGAGGCCATGGCGGTGCAGGGAGTTCAGGAGGCCATGGCGGTGCAGGGAGTTCAGGAGGCCATGGCGGTGCAGGGAGCTCAGGAGACCATGGCGGTGCAGGGAGCTCAGGAGGCCATGGCGGTGCAGGGAGCTCAGGAGGCCATGGCGGTGCAGCCTTTGAGGCCGTGGCCCCAGCCCCGGCCACTACGGCATTAGCCATACTAACCCCCCCCCCCCCCCCCCAAAAAATACTTGGAGGATCTTACGGGGCTTAACTGGAGGTCAGGGGCCCTCTCTGGGCTTAACGGGGAATCTGGAGTCTTTCCTGGGCTGGACTGGAGATCAGGAGCTCTCCCTGGGCTGAACTGGGGATCAGGAGCCCTCTCTGGGCTGAACTGGGGATCAGGAGCCTCCCCTGGGCTCGACTCGGGGACTGGAGCCTCCCCTGGGCTCGACTCGGGAACTGGAGCCTCCCCTGGGCTCGACTCGGGAACTGGAACCTCTCCTGGGCTCGACTCGGGAACTGGAGCCTCTCCTGGGCTCGACTCGGGAACTGGAGCCCTTCCTGGGCTCGACTCGGGAACTGGAGCCCTTCCTGGGCTCGACTCGGGAACTGGAGCCTCTCCTGGGCTCGACTCGGGAACTGGAGCCTCTCCTGGGCTCGACTCGGGAACTGGAGCCCTTCATGGGCTCGACTCGGGAACTGGAGCCCTTCTTGGGCTTGACTGGGGAACAGGAGCTGGAGTCTTCCGTGGGTTATCCTCCGGAACATGAGCCCCAATGGGGCTAGGCTCGGAATCCGAGGACCATTCTGGGCATGACTGGGGCTTACCAGCACTCAGTGTGCTGGCTGAGGCGTCAGGGGCCCTCTCAGGGGTAGACTCGGGAACCGCTTCTGTCAGGGCGTCCTGAGAAGCAGGCTGCTTGGGAATGGCCTCCTTGGCCATGACAGGAGAAGCTTCCTGCCTCATCGGAACCCCCACAGACATGACATGACCGACTAGAATGGGTTCCGGAGGACTGGTGTAGGGTCAAAAATAATCAAAGACTTCTGCTTTCCTGTCCCAAACCTACCTTGAGTAACAAAAGGGCCATTTGGCATTCCTGAAGGCACAGAAGTGCTGATATCGATCAAGGCCTATAGGCCAACATGTGTATACATCGGGGGTCTTCTAATTGTCACACCTTTTGCCCAGTGGGTGAAGCTGTAATCTGCTGATTGGTCAGTTTGAATGTCTCGCATTTGGATTTTAGTCACATGGTCAAGGAAGGGATAAAAGAAGATTGCAACTGTTGCTCTGTCTCTTTTCTTTGCTGGAACTCTTCTTGGGGCTCTGCCCTCTCTCCCTCCTTTTCATCCTCTCTCTATCCCCTTACCCCCTCTCTTTCTCTCTCAGGTAACATTTTACATACATGTTGGGTACAATTAGCTGGTAATGTTTTACCATCCTTCATCTATTTTGTAACCAATTCAAGTGCAACCATAACGAAATACTGTTATTAAACCATTTCAATTATAAATTATGTGCTAACTAGTCTTGATTCAAGGTTAATATTGAAGTGCTACTCATTGCAATACAATATAGTCACTTAATAGCAATGCTCTCCCACATATTTAGCTATTCTAACTTTTCTGGAGTATGACTGAAAGGACTGTATTAGGTGAGGTCTGATATCTAGCCTTCCTCAAGGGGTGTCAGTCAAAACACAGGGTCTGATCAGTTTCGTTCAAGAGTTTAATTTCTCTTAGTGCAGGAGTCATTTGCAACCAAGATACACACAATACAGCTGTACACGGGCATTACAGATGATTAATTAGGTATTTGTTTGTGAGAGTGTGTGGTCTACTATAGAAAAAGAATAAGAGGTAGATTAATTTACATGTTCCAAAATATTATTCCAAAGACATTCACATAAAATGCTTAATTTCTTATTAAATTTCCAGGTTAAATATGATCAAAGAACCAAACTATATAAACAACAATTAACTTTATAACAACACTACCACCTAGTGATTAGAAATGGCAACCGCTTTCATACTTAAACTGCTTATGAGGTAATTTACATAAACTGCACGTAAGCATGAACATCGTATACATAAACTTCAAATAAACAGCAGTTCGCTTACTAATATGGCAGTAGCATACGGTGGAATATGACATCTGACATTTATTTACGTTATTACACCACAGTTCGTGAGAACTCAAGTCATTATGATCATGACGGCAAGGCATATCCAAACGTGCTTGACAGTGAAGTTAACACTGATAAATGCTTAAATCCCTTAACAGAATAATACGATATGCACACTCATAACGAACTGTTTATCTGGCAATTATTACTAACTTAATAATCAGATAACTTACTTTTGTTCATTGACGCACACTTCAAAACACGCAGTCTTTGCACTTTCCTGCTGAGTCACACTCGCGCTTTCTGCGCATGCGCACAGGTCAAAGGAAGCGCATGCGCACAGACGCAGCCTTTCTAACACTAACTGCACTTATTTCCGTCGTTGGTATAAGTGGTAGTGGGTGGTAATAGACTAGAAATGTACAGTTTTATACCATCGTGCTGATAACGTTTCTTTAGTCATTCGGCAATCCTACAGCCTGAACCACTGTAGAGAAACCACCCTTACACTGGACAACACTACAGGGGACATGACCTGACTTGGGATAGGCACTGGAGGGCGCTCTGGCAGTTTTTTTTTTAATAAATCATCCAAGCACCCGATTCCTAGCCATTTCTAATATACATTTGATATGACTAAATATTATTAAACTGTAAAGCAATTCCAAGATCAGTTCCCTCTTCAAGTAGGCCTAGTATTTTCATCGGGTCAGTCGTAGAAAAATTTGATTGGTTGATAACTTTTGACGTTTAATCCAGGTGTGAAAAGAATTAATATCTAGCTCAAGAGCACGGAGATTTGTGAGTGCACAGGACAAAGTTTGAGCCCGCACACGCACACTTTGAGCGAGAGGAGAGACACGTTTTAAGTGCGCGCACTCTCTCTGCGCGAGAGCAGCGTATATCCGAGAGCGCGCGACCGGTTTTGTGCGAGAGCAAAGGAAATCCAGGCGCGAGCGGGGAGATTCGCGCTTGCGCATTATATTAATCTACTTTCGCGCTACAGAAATTCGCTCTCGACATTTGGCAGTAAAATAACGCCATACGTGCGTGACTTCGCTGCGGGAGGCGGCCTTGACTGAGCCGCGAACGGCGGCGGGCTTGGCAGCTGTACCAGGCTGAAGTCCGTCCAGCTGGCGGGGGCCTCGGCCAACTAAAGTCTTTAATTAAATCAAAACAGTGAAGTACATCACAGGCTGGAAACACACACGCGACAGACAGAGATGACGTTTAATACTCGACAGGAAACACAGGCCAGAACACACTATAAATACACAACGTAACTAGATAATTAAACACACACAGCTGGACAATAATTAGCTAATAAACACAGGAACAGGAAACTAACCAAATATGGGCATACAAGAGGAAGGGAAACACAAGACACACAAGACAATCCTGACAGCAAGATATTTAAAGTGAACTTGAAGTATCCTTCCAGTAGTTCCACATTAGCACAATCAAATATACTTCGGTATATCTTTAGTTGGACTTCAGCACTACTTCCACACAATTAAAATGCATTAAGTACAAAATTAGTTGTTCCAATTTAGCGGACTTTAAGTATACCAGTTTAGTATACCAAAAGTACAATTGCAGTGTATTTTTATTAAGTACATAAATATATAAATGTATTTGTAGTATACTTAGTATGAAATAAATGTATTTGGTCACACTTTATTTTAAGGTCCAATTCTTGGCTTTAAAAAACAAATAACTATGACTTTTGCCTCAATAAACTCCTAATTTATTTTGTGTTATTCCTATGTATGTATGCACTATCATGTATGTTTGCACTATGTCTGTACTTTCTTCTGCACTGGAAGCTCCTTGTCGTCAAGTTAAATTCCTTGTGTGTGTAAACATACTTGGTAATAAAGCTTTTTTCTGATTTCTGATTTTCTGACTTCTAATTCACTGCTTATTAAGTAAATTCACTGCTTATTAGTAAAGTAGTTGTTAAGTTTAGGTATTGGGATTGAGCATGTAGAATATGATCATGCAGAATATTGCTTTATAAGTGTCACATCAATGATCTGTGCTACGTGTGTGTCTTCTGCCTGCCTTGTGTTGCCCTTGTTTTGGACTATTAAAGCCTGTTATCCTGAATTCTCCTATGTCTCCATGCTCCTTTGCCCCTCACAGTAGCACCGTGACAGAACACCTGACCTTCAACAAGAAAAAGAGGCGTAGTTGCATGTTTCCTCTCCATTTTATCTCAATGGTTTATGATTTATCTCAATGATTTATCTCAATTCCTCAGCATATCCAACAGCGCAGAAAAACTTGATGATGTAACAGAAACTATGGACTCTCTCTTTTCTAGCACTTTAGATACAGTTGCTCCTTTACGCTTAAGGAAGATCAAAGAAAACAGTTTGACTCCGTGGTATAATGAGCACACTCGCACCCTAAAGAGAGCAGCCCGGAAAATGGAGCGCAGCTGGAGGAAAACAAAACTAGAGGTATTTCGTATAGCTTGGAGGGAAAGTACCCTATCCTACAGAAAAGCATTAAAAACGGCTAGATCTGATTACTTTTCATCTCTTCTAGAAGAAAACAAACATAACCCCCGGTATTTATTCAATACAGTCACTAATTTAACGAAAAATAAAGCATCAACAGGTGTTGGCATTTCCCAAGAGCACAGCTGTAATGACTTTATGAACTACTTTACTTCCAAGATCGATACTATCAGAGATAAAATTGTAACCATGCAGCCGTCAGCTACAGTATCGCATCAGATAGTGCACTATAGATCCCCTGAGGAACAATTCCACTCATTCTCTATTATAGGAGAGGAAGAATTGTATAAACTTGTTAAATCATCTAAACCAACAACATGTATGTTAGACCCTATTCCATCTAAACTACTAAAAGAGCTGCTTCCAGAAGTCATAGATCCTCTTTTGGCTATTATTAATTCATCATTGTCATTAGGATATGTCCCCAAAACCTTCAAATTGGCTGTTATTAAGCCTCTCATTAAAAAAACACAACTTGACCCCAAAGATCTAGTTAATTACAGACCGATCTCAAATCTCCCTTTTCTGTCAAAGATACTAGAAAAGGTAGTATCCTCACAATTATATTCCTTCTTAGAGAAAAATGGTATCTGTGAGGAATTCCAGTCAGGATTTAGACCGTATCATAGTACTGAGACTGCTCTCATTAGAGTTACAAATGACCTGCTTCTATCATCTGATCGTGGTTGTATCTCTTTATTAGTTCTACTGGATCTTAGCGCTGCATTCGACACTATCGACCACAACATTCTTTTGAATAGACTAGAAAACTTTGTTGGCATTAGTGGAAGTGCCTTAGCATGGTTCAAATCGTACTTATCTGACCGCCATCAGTTCGTAGCAGTAAATGAAGAGGTATCATATCGATCACAAGTGCAGTATGGAGTACCTCAAGGCTCAGTACTAGGGCCGTTACTTTTCACGCTTTACATGTTACCCTTGGGAGATATTATCAGGAGACATGGTGTTAGCTTTCACTGTTATGCTGATGATACTCAGCTCTATATTTCTTCACGGCCCAGTGAAACACACCAAATTGAGAAACTAACGGAATGTATAGTCGATATAAAAAACTGGATGACTAGTAACTTCTTACTGCTAAATTCTGAAAAAACAGAGGTGTTAATTATCGGACCTAAAAACCCCACATGTAATAACCTAGAACACTATCTAACACTTGACGGCTGCTCTGTCAATTCTTCTTCATCAGTTAGGAACCTAGGTGTGCTGTTTGATAGCAATCTTTCATTTGAAAGCCATGTTTCTAGTATCTGTAAAACTGCGTTTTTCCATCTCAAAAACATATCTAAATTGTGACCTATGCTCTCAACGTCAAATGCAGAAATGCTAATTCATGCGTTTATGACCTCAAGGTTAGACTATTGTAATGCTTTACTGGGTAGTTGTTCTGCACGCTTGATCAATAAACTACAGTTGGTCCAAAATGCAGCAGCTAGAGTCCTTACTAGAACCAGGAAGTATGACCATATTAGCCCGGTTCTGTCAACACTGCACTGGCTCCCTATCAAACATCGGATAGATTTTAAAATCTTGTTAATTACTTATAAAGCCCTGAATGGCTTAGCTCCTCAGTACTTGAGCGAGCTCTTATCACATTATAGTCCTCCACGTCTGCTGCGTTCTCAAAACTCTGGCCATTTGATAATACCTAGAATATCAAAATCGACTGCGGGCGGCAGATCCTTTTCCTATTTAGCGCCCAAACTCTGGAACAATCTACCTAACACTGTTCGGGAGGCAGACACACTCTGTCAGTTTAAATCTAGATTAAAGACACATTTCTTTAACCTGGCTTACACATAACACACTAATACACTTCTATTATTCAAATCTATTAAAGGATTGTTAGGCTGCATTAATTAGATCAACCGGAACCGGGAACACTCCTCATAACACACCATGTACTCGTTATATCGTAAGAAGAATGGCATCTACGGTAATATTTGTCTGTTTCTTTATTATTCTGTTTCTCAGTCCGTGTCCGGATCAGATGGTGGATCGGCGCCGGGAGATGATGTCTGCGACCCTGATCGTCAGCGGAGGCCGGACACCTGGATGAGCCCCGGGGACATATCCCCAGTGAAGACCTCGACTTAAATACAATAGAACTTAAAATTAAACAAAATAACTATAAATAAAATACCTAACTACATAATACTATTATTGTTAGAAATTGCAACAATATAAAAATAGAAATATAATACATTTATACATTTAACATTTAATTAAAACAATAAGTAAAAAAAATAATAATATAAATAAATAATAATATCCTGGCCAGAGGAGAACTGGCCCCCCGACTGAGCCTGGTTTCTCCCAAGGTTTTTTTCTCCATTCTGTCACAGAGGGAGTTTTGGTTCCTTGCCGCTGTCGCCTCTGGCTTGCTCAGGTGGGGACACTTAATTTTTTACGATTAACGTCAATTTTATTTCATAGATACTATTTTAACTAAACTGAGCTAGACAATGACATCTCTGAATTCAATAATGAAATGCCTTTAACTGAAAATTGAGTGTTTAATCTTATTATTATACATTACTGACACTCTATCCTCCAATTTGATACTGTTAAGTGCTTTGACACAATCTGTATTGTTAAAAGCGCTATATAAATAAAGGTGACTTGACTTGACTTGACTTTTGTTTTCCGCGTTTTGTTCAGTGTTTCTTTTTTCCCATTTTTTCCTTATGGATACCCCTCGACTCGATACATTTACATTACTCTGGATCCTCCTCGTCACCCTGGCTCATCGGCTCTCTGTCTCCACCTCGGGCTCCTCTGCCACCTGCTCCGCTACCGTTGGTTGGTCCCCTGGAGTTGTCAGTCCTTCCTCCTCCCTGGTTCCTCCCTCCGTTGGCTCCACTGTGGGTCACCATTACGGCTGTGGCCTGGGTCCCACCTGGCGCCGCATGCTCCAAGTCCCTCTTGTTTCCTCCATGGCTCCTCCCTCTATCGTCTCCTCCCTAGACTCTGTCTGTCGTCTTCCACCCGGGAGTCCGTCCTCCACCCGAACCTCCACCTGCGTTGTCCACCTGCCTTCCTGCCAGCCTGCCGTCCCCTGTTTCTATCCTAAGTCCACTCCTTTGTCCGCCCCCTGTCCCCCTCCCTCCCACCCTTTGTTTCTGTGGCGCAAGAAAGTGCCTTCCTGGTGGGGGGTGATATGTCACGTCAATGATCTGTGCTATGTGTGTCTTCTGCCTGCCTTGTGTTACCCTTGTTTTGGACTACTAAAGCCTTTTATCCTGAATTCTCCTACATCTCCACGCTCCTTTTCTCCTCACAGTAGCACCGTGACAATAAGCACTAATAAACAGCCAATAGTAGGCATGCTAATAAGCAACTAGTTAATAGTGAGAATTGGTCCCTATACTAAAGTGTTACCATGTATTTCAAATACATTTTGGTATAGTTATTTTTCACTAGGGTGACTAAAACTAAAAGGAAAACGGTCTAAAATACACATTTTTGTGAATTTAAATAAAGCTGAAATAAAACAAAATACAAATATTAGATATATAAAACATATAAAACGTAAACTCGAAAAACCTAAAAATCAGAAATGTCGCCTTGGCTACTAATTGAAATAAAAGTTTTACTGTACAGTGAAGTACTAAAATTACTAAAACTAAAACTTAAACTTGAAAAAAAGAATTAAAGCTAAATAGAATTCTAGAAAATTAAAGTTACTAAAGCTTAAAGTAAATATAACAACAACTAATTCAGTCTTAATAAACATTAAAAGTAGATAAATAATACTAATAAATAATACTAATACTTTAATACTTGATATTTTGACTTAAGACACATCATGGATCTCATGGATTTGTGGTAGTGTTTTAATGAACATATATTGCTAAATGTCCTGACTCATTTGTACAAAGAGTTCAGATGAGGCAAAGGTACTCTGAAATCCCTTGAAAGGTTTAAGTGTGTGTGTGTGTGTGTGTGGTCGCATGTCAGGTCAGATGAGTGTCAGACTGCACTTGAACATTTGGTCATTTAAATGAGGATAATTATATATGATCTGACTCAAGTGCATCTGTATAAGGGCTACATGTTCTCTTATGTGTGTGAATGCGACTGTATGTAATTATGTATGATTGGACTCATCTGCCCCCTAAAAGCATCTAAACATCAATAATTCCTCTAAGGGTCCCAAGACACACTCATTCATGTTCACATTCACACACCCATGTTCATATACACTATACAGTAGATCTATCTCCCTATAAAGAATAGTGTCCAATCAAAGGCATATTAAATCTTGACTAGCCAATAGCCCTGCATAACAGGGTCACAGTAAACATTACAATAACGTCATCCACAAAAAGTCCAGTGAAATATTGTGGGATTTGAAATCAACAGATCTTGACCCACATATAATATGATGTGCAAAATAAATGATCTCCCCCACAGCACAGACATACACGAGACGCTTTCGTATTCGCTTGTTATCGTTCACATATTCACAGGAGTGAGAGAAAGAGACATAAAGTCAGAGGACGGAAAAGAAAGAGAATTATTTCTGCACAACATTCTCTCATATAGCTGTTGTAATATTTCAGACATCCTCGAGCAGCAACGTGCCAATCTCCTTTACGTGGAGGGAAAAGGAGAGTGAAGGAAAAAGAAAAGCGGAGGGAGGGAGACAGAGAGAGAGAAAGTAGTATAAGGTGCTTTGGGAATTTAGACTAGAGAACATAACAGCACTCTGCTCCATCTGTTATTCATGTTACTGTCTAATGTTGTCTGTCTGAGGCTGCTATTACATATGCCCTGAACTAAAGCTGCATCTCGCCAGCAGTCGCCTTACATAATGCCATGCGTCCACAGCAGAGAAGTTAAGAAGAACTGTCTGGACGCAGAGACTGGGACGTGGCCATCTGCAGGATAACACTTTTTGCTGGATATAATGTGGCACCTGCAGCACTGCACAGAGTGATTTACAAGATACTTACAAGAGTTTTAAGCCTCTAGGATGAGATCTAGCACAAAGGGAGGGGGATCTGCATCTACATGCACACAGATATCTTGACATGACATATTCCTGGGTCAGCAACTATTGTTCTTCATGTACACGTCATATCGAGCAGTCATTGACCTCTGACTGCTGGGGAAGGGTTAAAGTTAGGATAACGTAAAGGCTATGATGGGTTGATAGGAATGTGGCTCAAAAATAAGCAGTGCAGGTACAAACCCAAATGCTGCTGACTCTGGAAATGAGCAGCGACTGCTATCACAGTCCGGTTCAATCAACACTGAGCCCTTTTGTAAAGCACTTAACCTCAGCTTCAGTATCTACAGGTTGCTACTCTGCAGTGTATTGCACTGTAGCATTGTTTTGTTTAGTTGAAAAAATGGCTTAATCAGAGCTTTTACTTGTGTGTATCTGTGTTGTCTTTAGTGTCAACTACTTAAATTTAACCAATTAATCACCAATAGAATTGTATCAACATTAACAAAAGCCATCACTGCAAAGGTGGAACAGAAGCTGCATCTAACATGAAATTTATGTTTGTCTTAACAGACTGTTTAATGCTGCACAAAGATGCATACATGTATTTGCACATCAATTTCATAATGTATAGAAATTATATAAATTATAAAAATAAAAAAATAAAAAACTCATTATAGGGTAGGCCAGCAATATTGTGTGTGTGCGCGTGTGTAATATATATATATATACATACAGGTGCATCTCAATAAATTAGAATGTCGTGGAAAATTACATTACACTAAACAGGGTAATTTTTAATCTGTAGCCTATCACATTTCCAAAGTAACCTTCCCAACATTGTATGTATGTATATATACATACAATGTTGGGAAGGTCACTTTGGAAATGTGATAGGAACTGTAAGCTGTAAGCCGTTCTATTCACCGCGGGAGTTTTGCTCGTTCATTCTCGTGAGTGTTTACATTCCTCCGCAAGCGCACGTGAGCTCAGCTTTACAGAAACTCGCTGATCTGATCACAGAGACTGAGAAACAACACCCGGACTCTGTTTTAATCATTCTCAGGGACTTTAATAAAGCAAATCTCTCCCATGAACTGCCAAAATACAGACAGTATGTTACATGTCCCACCAGAGACAGTAATATTTTGGATCACTGTTACACAGCAGTAAAAGATGCATATCACTCTGTCCCGTGGGCAACTTTAGGACTCTCTGATCACTGTTTGGTTCATCTTATACCGACCTACAGGCAGAAACTGAAATCAGCTAAACCTGTTTTAAGGACTGTTAAAAGATGGACTAATGAAGCAGAGCGGGATTTACAAGCCTGTTTCCACCTCATTGATTGGACTGTTTTTGAAGCTGCTACCACCGATCTGGACGAGCTCACAGAGACTGTAACATCTTATGTCAGTTTCTGTGAAGATATGTGCATTCCTACCAGGACTCATCTAACTTACAACAACAACAAACCGTGTTTCACTGTAAAACTCAGACAGCTCCGTCAGGCCAAAGAAGATCCTTACAGGAAGGGGGACAAAGTCTTGTATAAACAGGCCAAATACACACTGGAAAAGGAGATCAGAGTGGCAAAGAGGAATTATTCTGAAGAAATAAGGATTCAATTCTCTTCCAGTGACTCAGCGTCAGTGGAGAGGTCTGAAAGAGATCACCAACTACAAGACACCATCCCCCAGCACTGTGGAGAATCAACAACTAGCACATAATCTGAATGAGTTCTACTGCAGGTTTGAAAAAACACCCCACACCCGAACTGAACACCTCTCCACCATTAACACCTCCAGAAACCCCCCTCTCCCCCACACCAGCAATTCAAATCAGTGAAGACATGGTGCGCCAGGTCTTCCAGAAGCAGAAAAGGAAAAAAAGCACCAGGCCCAGAGTGTGTTACACCAGTCTGTCTGAAATCCTGTGCTGACCAGTTGGCCTCTATCTTCACACAGATCTTCAACAGATCACTGGAGCTGTGTGAAGTCCCTTCATGCTTCAAACGCTCCACTATCATCCCCATCCCAAAGAAATCCAAAATTACAGGACTAAATGACTACAGGCCTGTGGCTCTAACCTCTGTGGCCATTAAGTCTTTTGAAAAACTAGTGCTGGCCCACCTGAAGGACATTACAGGACCCTTACTGGATCCTCTGCAGTTTGCCTACAGAGCAAACAGGTCTGCGGACGATGCAGTCAACATGGGACTGCATTATGTTCTGCAACATCTAGACAGACCAGGGACTTATGAGAGGATCCTGTTTGTGGACTTCAGCTCGGCCTTCATTACACTATCATTCCAAAGCTCCTCCTTCCCAAACTAACTCAGATCTCCGTGCCCACCTCTGTCTGTCAGTGGATCAACAGCTTCCTGACAGACAGGCAGCAGCTAGTGAGGCTGGGAAAATACACATCCAGCACTTGTACGATCAGCACTGGAGCTCCTCAGGGCTGCGTTCTCTCCCCACTGCTATTATCCCTGTACACCAACGACTGCACATCTAAAGACTCCTCTGTCAAGCTCCTGAAGTTTACAGATGACACCACACTTACCGGCCTCATTCGGGATGGTGACGAGTTTGCTTACAGACAGGAGGTTAAGGAGCTGGCTGTCTGGTGCAGTCTTAACAACCTGGAGCTCAACACGCTCAAAACTGTGGAGATGATCGTGGACTTCAGGAGAAACCCCCCTGCACTCCCCTCACTCACCATTATGAACAGCACTGTGACTACAGTGGAGACATTCAGGTTCCTGGGCACCACCATCTCCCAGGACCTGAAGTGGGACATTAACATAGACTCCATTGTTAAAAAGGCCCAGCAGAGGTTGTACTTCCTTCGCCAGCTGAGGAAGTTCAACCTGCCACAGGAGCTGCTGAAACAGTTCTACTCCGCCATCATTGAATCCGTCCTCTGCACTTCAATAACTGTCTGGTTCAGCTCAGCTACCAAATCTGACCTCAGAAGACTACAGAGGGTAGTCCGGACTGCTGAGCAAATCATTGGTACAACCCTCCCCACTCTCCAAGAACTGTACTTATCCAGAGTGAGCAAAAGGGCTGGCAAAATCACTCTGGACCCCTCACATCCAGCACACTCCCTCTTTGAACTGTTGCCATCTGGTCAACGCTACAGAGCTCTGAGCACCAGAACGGCCAGGCACAGAAACAGTTTCTTCCCTCAGGCAATCCATCTCCTGAACACCTGACAATAATTGTGGAACACACACTATTTATACACTTATTTATCTAACACACATACTTAGTCTACATTTCAATTTGCACATAATATACAATTAATTATATTAATATGAGAGAATGTTATATATATATACAATTAATAATATACCTGTACATACAATTGTCAATTTGTATATTGTTATTCCTTTTTTACTTGTTCTATTTTTTAATTCTTCTTTTTATTATCTGTGTTTTTTGTTCTGTCACTGTCATTCTGTTGCACTGTGGAAGCTTCTGTCATGAAAACAAATTCCTTGTATGTGTAAACATACCTGGCAATAAAAGCTCATTCTGATTCTGATTCTGTTTATTGAGCTTCATTGAACTCTGAGTTATTGCACTTACCTTTTGACGTTGCCTTCAGTTTGTTTAATAAAGAAACTCTTACTATATTCACCCTCGTGTGCCTCTCCATCCAATGTGTGACATATGTCATACTTTGGCATAATTTGCAGAAATATTATTCAGTTCATTATTCATTATTCAGTTCATTTGATTAGGTATTAGGTTTAGGTATATTAGTTTAGGTAGTTTAGGTATTTCTCCCCAATACATTTTTTTTGGACCCTTTCTGTACCAATCTTATTTCTTTACCTCTATTTTTACACAAATTGTGCTGTTGATAGCATTCAACCTCATCCTAGTATTATTTTAAGAAAAACGATCAGACAAATATTTAATGTAATGTATGGGGAAAAATAAACTGATCAATAATTAAAACTAACATTTTGGTACCAAACTATCTGGCTCCTAATTAGTGACATTAGGCTCCTAATTAGTGACGCTAATTAATTTAAGATAAATCCGCAATCTAGTTACCCATTCACTCATCTGCTCTCTAAAAGTATCTACACATCAATAATTACTCGTAGAGACCAAATCACACTTTCACTCACATGCGCACATACACATACACAAACATATGCACACTAGTAAGTGTAGTGTCTGTTATCCCAGGCATATTAAATCCCAGCTGAGTAATAGCCCCGCAGAACATGGCATGGGGTCACAGTAAACATTACAACAACAACATCAGCTGAAATAAAAACCCCATGGTGAAATATTGTAGGATTTTAAATCAACAGATCTTGACCCACATGTAATATGGTCTGTGCAAAATAAATCTCCCCCACAGCACACACATATATACGAGACGCTCTCGTATTCACTTGTTATCATTCACATATTCACAGGAGTGAGAAAAAGAGAAAATGAAAGAGAATTATTTCTGCACAAGACATTCTCTCATATAGTTGTTGTAAGACCTCAGACATCCTCGAGCAGATCTCAGATCTTCTTACACAGAAACTCTGTTACCCATTCTGGAGTATTTTTCTTTAATATAGATATATACTTCAGGGCTTAACTGTAAAACATGTCCAAAAAAACCTGCAAACCTCTAAAATAAATAGAAAATAAAACAGCGCATATAATATTTTGTTTTCCGAGGGTAAAAATCAACATTTTCTGAAGGCAAACTGTTCACAGACTATTTGTTGGGGGAAAAAATTACTTCAGTTTTTCAGAGTTAATTTTTAGACCTTTTTTGTACCACATTTGTAAAAATCATTTATAAAGGATCCAAGGACTTCCTGGCTAAACCTAATGTGTACAGTACAAGCTTCATAATGGACCAGAAGGCATTTCAAAATTAATTACTTTGTTGTGATTTGCACAGAATATTGCTACTTATATGTCTGACAGCTCACCTGGCCATGGCATCTCTTTTAGGATAGCAATTTTGGAAAATCTAGCAATAAAGCAGACTCATAATGCAAGATATGGGAGCATGACTGGTTCTCAACAAGCTAAGGAAGCTCTGCGAGAAAGGTTTCTGTTTAGTACATGACAATATAATCCAGTATTCTATGCAACTTAGTTTTGTTCGCATATGACCTGCAATAGCTTTTCCTGGAGTCTTTGCTATATCTGCTCTTAAAACTGTTTTTCATCTCAACCTCAAGTTTTAAAACTGGATTAAACTGATTTCAAGACTGGATTACACTGATTAAAGACTGATGCAACACAGACAGGCCTGTCTTTTCAACACCCTGTTGTTTTAATAATCATTAGGGTTTTTTACCAGCCTCTCAGGCCCTGTGAAGTCAAAAGACTCTCTGCTATTAATTTTGCTCTGATATCTAGAGAGTGGAAAAGAGCGACTAAAAGACTGACATTTGCTCTGTCCTATCTCTCTCTCTCTCCATGCACTGGTTTAAACTGATCTGGACTCTAGGGCCTGAATTTATCGATTTTTTTTCTTTTTATCAGGGCAGGTAGAAGGAGGACTTTTACCAGGACACATTACATGACCAGAAGCTCTTTCAAAAGATCTTGTGCAGTACTTTGCTTTGTGTTTTGTGCTAAAATAACATTTTCGCTACTGATCTTATACATTTTACATGCTTTTACATACATCAACGATTCATATTTAAAGGAATAGTTTACCTCCCAAAAACTAAAATCATCATTTACTCACATCACTTATGTCATCAATATGCATTTCTTTCTTCTGTGGAAAAACTGACTGTCTTAGTGTTTATGTCAATACAATGAAAGTCAATCAATCCGATGTTGTTTGTAATCTTCAAAATATCTTTTTATGTCCTGCAAAAAAAAAAAAAAAAGAAAAAAAGAAAAAAAAAATGGTTTTAAATAACATAAGGTTGAGGAAATGATGACAGAATTAAAATTTTTCGGTAATCTATCACTTTAAATGTTTTACATATTTGCCATTTTTTAACAGTGACTATCAGTGTTGTGCAATAGTGTCACTACAATTAGTTAAACTACATTTCTGAGTAGGGAGCTTTACTTTATTGATGAAGCAGTGGGGTACTGCTGACAAACACCATAGCATTACATTTTCACTGACAATATTTCAGCAGTGAAGTTGCTTGTCCAGCTATTTTGAATCAGAACTAGCAAATATGAATCATTGAGACAGCTCACACTCACAGTAATGGTATACTTTTATAAAAAACACACAGAACAAAATGAGCACTGCATGAAGTGGATATTTACCCACAGTCCTTTGAAACCTGCAAATGCATCCTATCCTTTGGCAGAGATTAAGATCATCTTCATTAGGTTCAACACCTGCATATGCAGCTCGTGAAAAATGACTCTGTACTGCAAGTAAAAACATTTTTTCAACCAATCAAAACCACAAAAACACTTAAAGAAAAATAACATTACCATGTGCCCTATCCACCTTATTTTGCAATGTGGAACAAAGCTGTTTTTGTTGAATGTTTGAGACTTCCAACTGATTAGCCGCTATATATCTACAAGAACAACAAAGTGCAGTAAATGGCAAAACTACTTGCACTACAAACCAGTGTACTTGAATATGAAGATAAATTAAAATAATATAAGAAATACTAGTTTGAAATATCAAGCAGCATAAAAGTCTATTTTTGAGGCTACGCCTGATCTTACATTTAAAATAAGGTGAATAGATTGACATCCAAATACCATGGTATATAAATATGAATCTGATCTGATTTTACATCTGGTATTTGTATCTGATACCATCAGTGTACTATGGTACTGCCACAGTAGGCTGCTTTTTGAAAGCCAATTTTGAGAAACTTCTGCTGAGTCATATGAATAGGTTTTTTTAGATGTGGTTGTGTTTGACAGTATGCACCTGGCAACTGGTTCATTTTTAACCACTCACTTTCTCTCCTCATTAACACACACATCAACTGCAAACATAGATTTTTTTTAACTTCTTTGGAGATTTTTTTTTTGTAATAAATATTATATCAAATTACAGCGAACTATTTTTAATATTTTATAAAAAATATAGAAAATATTCATCTGAAATATCTTGCCATGTAGCTGTAGTATAAACGTATCTTCCAGCTTATCTTAACTACCTTTTCTTTTTTTTTTTTTTACTTTTTAGTCATTACCTTCAGCAAGTATGAAAACAAACAAAACCATAACCTGGACATTTTAGACAGTTTAGAAATCTCGGCCAGGACATGTCAGGGAAAAAGAGGATGTATAGTCACCCTACCCAACACTGTTGAGTAAATACAATATAACCTGAGGCACAATGCATCTCATAAACCCCCTTTTTAGTCTACTTGTCATTATTTGAATGTATGGTTATGGTGTGAATATAGACTTATGGTTCTTACACATATTGTTTTAGCCTTTCAATAACAGAGAGGCAGACATCACTCTCTTTCTCGCTCTCTTTTAATCCATTGCACATCTCATAGGCTCTTCTCTTGATTTATGTCTATTAAGGTACTCATATAGAAAACAACTTATTTATTGATTTGTTTTCCCAAAGAGCCAAAGTCAATCTGATAGTATTGATTCATGCTGTGCCTTGGAAAAACATTAGAAGGCACAAACAGATTCAGTTTGTTCTGTGTATCTGAAGAATAGTATTCTTTTCTGTCTCAAATGACACACTTATGAACCTCTGTCTGTATGGAGCATGCATGTATAAGGCTAAGACAGAGTGAATGAAACTAAGTGGGTCAGAGAGTTTGTTCATTAACAGATGGTGTTTGCTTTCCAGTGGCAATAAACAAATGCATTCGGCTGAGCTATAAAGACCTGTGAATATTTGTGTGTCTCCATGTGTTTGTATTGCTAATATGCATGGATGCCCGTATATAAATGAATAGGCTGCTCTCTGATTAAGATTTTGAATGGCGAAGCTGCAGCGGTAATTGGAGAGCGAGGGAAAGGAGCGAGAGAGAGAAAGAGAGTCAACATTAAAACACAGAGAGAATGATTCCAAAACCCCATTAAAGACAAACCACGTCTTGTGTGCAGTGGTCTTCATTATTCATTAATAGTTAATTTGCCAGCGTAATTGTTACTGATAGTTTGGTCTCAGACTGATTGTGTTTATTGCCCTCGAGATGTGTGTCACTGTTTTCATATTTAGCAAGTTTAACAGGAGATTTATTGTAAGAGGTACCAGTGAGTTACTCTTATTCCTAATCCTGTTGACTATAATTTTGTTACGTAATAAAACAGACATTTTATTCATCAATCACATAATTGGCATGATGATGGGTTGATAATGCAATCAAAACAATGTGTAAATGCAGCATCTTTAGCTTTTGTGACCTGACCTCTAACCACTGGGGAAACATTTGAATGAAATTGATCACATTGTTTGAGTAATTTGTACTTGGTTGCTATTCAGAACATCTTTATGCACTCGATTGTGAATATTTTAGATTTTTTTGATATTTCATAGAACACTTCTCAATTGTTTCTCTTCACATTTATGTCTAGGTAAAGCACTTTAATGGGATAGTTTACCAAAAATGAAAAATCTGTCATCATTCACTCATGTTGTTTCAAAACACTTTTACTTTTACACATCACAGCTGTTCCAAAATATCTTTTGCAGTGATTTGCTTTGTGTCTCATGTTTTCACTACTGCTTACCTTATACACTGGTCAGAAATGCTTTTACATAAATTAATGATTCTGGAATAGTTAAAGGAATAGTTCACCCAAAAATAAAAATTCAGTCATCATTCACTCACCCTCATGTAATTCCAAACCAACATGCATTTCTTTCTTCTGTGGATCAGAAAAAAGCAAGATGTTAGGGAGCATGTTCAAACTGACTCATCTTCTGAAGCTTTGTGAATGGCTTTTTGATTTATTATTTAAATCATTATTCACTGAAAAATCTCTCACAGCATATTAAAACTTGTCACACAACAACTGCTTACAAAACACGTGAGCATCACTGACGTCAAACTATGCAAAATAATGTTGTTAATTTCTGTCCATTCATCAATGGCTTCAGAAGACTTGAAATTTACATTTAGTCATTTAGAAAACACTTTTATCCAAAGTGACTTACACATGAGGACAATGGATATATATCATATAGCACATGATTTGTATGGACATACTTTGAGACTTTTATCATGCATTTTAGAACTTGATAGCATCCATCCCCACTGTATGGAAAAGAATTGCATGAACGTGTCAAAACTCCATTCGTGCACCACAGGAGAAAAAGTCATATGGCTGGAATGACATGAGGGCGAGTAAATAATGACAGGTGGGTGAACTAACACTTTAAGCTTCAGACTTTCACTTGAGCCCTACCATAACAGCCAAGAGAAAATGCTTTTAAAAGTTCAGTCTATAATGTTGCCACTGACATGCTATTTTCAGTTCTGCAACAACAAAGGCTTTTGTTGATCAGGGTAGACCTTTGCTGACCTTGTTGGAGACTCATGCCCATATGTTTACCAACAAAAATCCAGGCTCTGCAGTTTAAAAATGCATCATGTCAGTAGTTTGAGACTCTCTTTGAATTGTTTTTGAAATCCAGAGATTTGTTCTGACTCTGAACACTGCCCAGATAATAAGCCATAATGAAGAGAAAAAACTGCACAGATAATGAGCCGTAATGAACAAAAGAACATTGTCTTCGTAAAAACAATTAATCTAATATGGATTATTCAGTTTTAGGACAGTCAGGAATTTCAGTGCTCTTCTCTCCTCTTTCTTTGTTCATTGTTTTAAATAAATCCAACCAGTGTGAGTGTAGCTGCTTCATTATGTCAGTTTCTGGTATTTCTCTCTTTCTCTGTTTGACTGTTTCTGCGCAACATAGAAACCCATCCACTAGGACCAATGAATGTGCGCTTATGTGTGTGTGTGTGTGCGCGTGTGTTTTCCACTACACACAATGGCAACTGCAGTGATAAAAGCTCTGCAGCACTCTCTTTCACATGTCTGCATAAGTGTGTGTGTGTGTGTGCAGGAGGAGGCCATTTCAGTGTCTGTCAGATCTCATACCGGAGTGTCAGAGCTAACAAGCTCCTGCATGGACTGAGAACACTACAAATGGGACACTGCCTGGAGGCTGCGAGTCTTCGCACATGCATGTGTTTGAATGTGCATGAACATACGTCAGTCTGAAGAATGTGACATTAAGTGTCTATATTTTGCAGCAGTATATCGTAAACTGCAGAGAAGACTGTCTGTTTTTGTTTGCGTATGACAGAAGCGTGATATACTGGGGGATGTGAGTGGACTAAGAGCCATGAGCTGCATGTATATTTTGTATTTTTTTTAAAAGTCATACCATTGCTGCCGGCCAACTGGTGGAGTATTCAAGGCTGGAATCATAGGGACATCCTGACAGAGTCTGCCCTAAAGTAAAAATGTCACAGAGGAAGAGGTTATTGATTTATTACCCTTGAAACTGTCAGAAAATCTGACAAAGCATTGACACAGCAATAAGTGATTAGTGAAATGCCAATTATCTGATACAGGCAAACCATTCCCGTCAGTCACCTTCACATTGTGACTACACCAGGCATTCCGCCAGGAAAAAGCTTCCTTTCAAAACACAAACAAATGATTTATGAACGCAACAAGGGGAAGGAATCCCATTGAAAAAGCTGATGCTGCAATTACTCATGTAAATGACACACCTTTAGTGCATTTAAAAGGTTGTGTCTTTGTTGAGAGGTACACGGTCGTATTCAGATGGTGAAACAGGGGTGGAAATCATATTGAAAACTCACATACATATAAACACAGATAAATTATCAGTGAATGTACAGTACCATTCCTCTTCACAAATGTGAAAAGCTTTAAGTTTGGATGGATGGATGGATAGATAGATGTGCTATTACCTTAAAGGCATAGTCCACCCAAAAATGAAATAATTTACTCACCCTCATGTCGTTCCAAACCTTTATGCATTTCTCTGTTCTGCTGAACACAAAAGATATTTTTAAGCATGATGATAACCAATTTCACTTCCCATTGACCCTCTTTTATCTACTGCAACCAACAATGTTAGTTTGCAACATTCTTCAAAATATCTTCTTTTGTGTTTAGCAGAACAAAGAAAGGTTTGGAACGACATGAGGGTGAGTAAATGATGACAGAATTTTCATTTTGGGTAGGGGGAACTTTCCCTTTAAGCATCGCACACTTATTGTGTGAAGTGTTTATTCAACTTGACTGTTCTAATAAATTAAATCAGGTCAACTTAACAGGTAGGTCAGCTGATGAGTTAAGACAGTGACTGCGAAACAGTTCAATAAATCATTCCAGCTGTTAACAAGGGTTCAGCTGAGAGTGCTGGAAAATAAAGATATATATGGCACTTATGTAAATCCTCTGGGTTTTCTGTGATGGACAGAGCTAGGGTAATTTCCAGATCACCTTAATCGTGGCAAAAAAGGAGACCAGATATTTCTGACCTTCCTCATGTCAAGCTGAACATGCAAGTTTATATGTGTGTCCATGTGTGAAAGTGTTCCAGTTCATACAGAGCCAGCTGTAATTGTGCATATTTTAACTCTGCTGCATAAAGAGTTTCCTTGCCCCCTCCTGCTTCAAACACACGCCACTTCCTTCCCAAAGGAGAGGAAAGACATCTCTTGCCCTCTCTCTCTTAATGTCTGTTTCTCTCTCTAATCATGCAATCGACAGGTTGTTTTAAATTAATCATAAATGCAAATCTTCTTCATGCTTGCTTTCCTTTTTTTCAAATTGCAGTTCACTACAGAGATGATTAGGATGTTTATACAGAGAATTCAGATACTTTTAACTTATATATAGATTACTGTTTACTGTGTCTTACAACGGTTCAATACTAAACCTCTTATTTTCAGGTTTTAACTTTGAAATGAAAGGAATAGCTCATGGAAAATGAAAATTCTGTCATTATTTACTTACTCTGATGTCATTCGAACGTACTATATGAAAAGTCCAAAAAATAGGGTCTAATGTACTGTTAATATGAAGGAATTTTCAGTATTGATTTTTCACAGGTGTTTTGAAATGCACATTGCATTGTGTTGAGTTTTAGGGTAATGGAAATGTCTGTAAACTTAACAGATAATGTCCTGGCAGAAAATTACCAGTACCTTTTTTTTTTTTTTTTTTTTTTTTACAGTGTACAGAAGCTAGACTCTTTCACTGAGGAAACAAATAAGGTCTCACAATAGCGACCTAAAATTTATCACAGTTGTGACTTTATGGCGCACAATTGCAAATTTATTTCTCACAATGTGACTTTATTTCTTATTTTAAACATATCTTTATTTTTTAATCTGAGGCAGAAACTGGCTTCTGTACAAACCAGTGTGGTGTTATTTATTCAGTGAAACACAAAAAGAGAATTTTTGAAGATTTTTTTTCAATATTCCAAGAGTTTTCATAATGACCAAAAACTCCATAGAATTACTCCACAGTACTTATAGATTCTGATGTGACTCATTCTGCTTCTTAGATCATTATGTCGTCAATCAATCTATTGTAGACATGAATTTGGGCACTAGCAAGCGCCTTGATAAACTTTAAAATTGGGACACAGATGACTCAGTTTCCTGCAACACAATTATGCAGTCACACATTAAAACATCATAGTATTTATGAACAATAGTGCGGTATAACACGCCATGCAGGGCCAATACCTTTCTGGTATCATGTTGAGTATTCCTTGATCTTCTTTGTTCATCATTTCTGTTCAGTTTAAGAGACTGAAAAAAATCTGACAACAATTCTAAGCAAACATATTAAGCAAACAAATTTTGATTTAAAATAGCAAATTGTTATATTTTGGTACATTATGTAAATGTTGATTGTGAGCTGATTGAGACACCCCAAATCTTTTAAACTTATATAGCTTTGTGTAAGGAACAAACTAAAATGTAAGGTGTTAAAAAAAATCCCTCCTTCCCCTCCCTCCACCGAAGCTCTGAAATCTCATTCGCATCCGAATTTAGATTTAAAAGATTCCATGTCAATCCACCTAGTTATCTTTGACACCATTTACACAGAATACCATTTCTTATCATGTGTTTTCAAAGCAACTTACCACTTTGAATCTGCAGAATTGATAGTAAAATTAGATAGCTAGAGTATAAGGGAATAACAATCTAAATTTTCATAACCATATTCTGCTGTGCTTTTATGGCATTTTTGTTCATTTTTGGAGACAGATGTGGTCACAATGCACTGCCAGTATATAGAAAAGTAATGCATACAGATTCTTTACGATATATGTGTCAGTATGTTTAGAAGGACAACAGGGAGCGTAAATGATAAAAGTTTTTAAGGAGCCTCAGTCACTGTTAAATTCATTTCTAAAAATTAACACTTATCATTGGTTATCATTTTGTTTCTGTATTTAAAATCTGTCTCTCACTGATGTGACGGCAGACGAGGTTATCTGTTTTCCTGCTTATATATTAATATGAAAAGATGCGGTCTCGACTGCTCCAGATGTCTCTGCTCGCGGATACCCCCGGGGCCATCGCTATACCCCGCGCGCGCACCTGTCACACACTCTGCTCCGGAGCCCGATCCAAGCCGGAGTGAGTGAGAGAGAGCGTGTCACTCAGCGGCTCCACCCCTCCGGTAACTACACCCCGCTCAGAACCGACCGAACCCGCACATCAGACACATTCACCGTTATACAGGTATCCCCCCGACGTCCCTACCGTGGCGAAAAGTTATTTTAGGTGTTTATGTTGGGATTTTAAGGGAACTATCGTGAACTTGGTAGGGTCTAAAAGGTAAAAATGAGAGGGAGGATGATTAAGATGAAGGATGTCTTGGGGTTCGAGTCGAGCTGGACGTACTGGACGCTGTTTTTTATCTGGGCTCTCGTGCCGCTCCCAGCGCGCTCAGATATCACTTGCGCCTCGTGCTTCGCACCAATACGCCGGAATGAAGCGCACGCGAAGTCAACAGCTTTTGTCAGCCGTGATTTTGGAAGTGCACTGGACGGAAGCACTGATAAAAACTGGAAATGGAGACTTGATGGAGCTCAACTTTCCCCCGAAACGCACAAAAAGTCTCCTTTCGTGTCCTGGAGAGAGAAACTGCAGAACGCACACATATCCAAAGCGGAACGGACGAGCCCGGCTGAGGAAAAAGACGGAAAAGTTTATCCAACAGAGGAAACCGAAGTGAACAGGAGAGAAAAGCGCAGTCTGTTTCCATCTGACAGCGCGGCCGGTTCTCGGTTCGAGTTCAGGCGTACCGGAGGAGTTGACGGTACCGGGAAGAGCCCGAGGCAGAATGAGCCTCACCTGATCACGTCCACCTTTGCGCTGTCCGGAGATTCGGCTCATAATCAGGCCATGGTGCTGTGGTCCGGACACAACAGCAGCGTGAGTGTAAACTTTATCCAACGTAGTTCACTTGAAAGAGCCATACTTTGGTAATTGTTACTAATATACACTTGTAAAGTTAAAATGGAACAAGTGGGTCATCTTATCTGTAGTTTTGTATTGTGATGCCTTCGATATTCTGGAGTAGCTCACACGCAGGACTCGTGCGCGGCAGCTGCAAAACCAGCGCGCACGCGTGCGTCACCTTTTTTGTTTCTTTATAGCAAAAACAAGAAAAAAAAAATCTCTGTTGTGTTTATGAACAGAGACTCCGCAACCAAGGCGTACCATCCAAAGCATGGGTAAAAAGCGCACAATTTCCTTGCTCAAGCATTTGACAGACCACAAATTAATAGGCAGTGAGAACATAATGCATAAATGAAAAGAGAACTCAATCTGCCTCCTCTTAATATTAACGTTTTTTAATGAATGTGTACTTTCCATAAATGATTATATTGATTATTGAAAACCACCAGTTCTCATAACACCAGTACAATCATTTCTCTGTTATTTTGATGATTTCAAAGTATGTTTGAGCATAATAGTCTTTCATTTTTATTGTCACTGTTGTGCTCATACTCAACTTTCTCTGAAATTTCTCTTCAACTCTTTATTTATATGGCAGATTTGAAGATTTATATGTAAATATTGTATGAAAGATTTTGTATTTAGTTTTGTTACTGTGCCTTTATTTGTATGTATTTTATGAGCAACACATCTCATACAAGAATTCTTGTTTCTAGTGTCTCATAACTCAGACATTTGCCCTCATATCTGAATATGTGTACTTATATTTGCACTTCCTTACTACAGAATATGCAAAAAGAGTAGGATGTCAAAATATGTAGTATTTATGAAACTGTAGGCAAGCAATACCCAGATGACCTACTGCATCTGCTGAGATAATGAAGTGTGCAGCTAGTGGACACTTTTCTGTCCCATAAGCCCATGGTTGCTGAGAGAAGTAGAAAAAAATGGTTCAGAATTGTGAGCCAAGTGCTTTTGGTCAGAAAGTACTTTCTTGTGGCTAAATATTGAATGCATTATTTTGCAGATGTTGTCAGTAAATCATATGTCGAAAGACAATGGCAATGAGATGCAGTTTGTTCGAATCCAGTGCATATTAAGTACGTACAGGATTTCGGACACAGCTTTCATCTCATCACCTGTGGTTTGATGCATACTTCATTAGGGCGTCTGTTCTGGGATGCAGATGTTTCAGAAGAACCTGCCAATAAGAGCACGGTTCAGTGCACAGTTCAGAGGAATGAATTGATATTACTTTAATATGACTGTCAATTATCTGCCTGCACCGCTTTACTTTATAAACAATCAATTTCTTTCATCAATAATCTACTTGCTGCATCTGCTAGATATCTACATCTCTAGCGCCCAGGGTGCTCTGTTTGTATTTCTCCATATGCTGCTGTGTTTGAGTGTGAATGACGCCTATTTTTTGTAACCCAAACTCATTCCTTTTCCTTCACAGTTTCTGTGCCTCATCTGAAATATAAATGACTGACTCTGTCAGCAGACTTTTAGATTGGCAGGGTAATACCTGCAGAATTTATGTGTGCGTGCGTGTTTCTGCAGTGCTGCTGATGCCATCGGAGTATCTTTCACCAAACCGCATGAGTGATGTTTTGCGATGCCACAGATGCAAACTGAACGTCAGAGAACAGATAGCATCCGCGCAAACTCTTTCTGTCTCTATCTCGCCTTGGCATACACACATTTATTGCATTGCACATAGACATTCACTGTACCGATTTGACACATTTGACACTGCTATACATAACGAAGCACCAAATTGTTTAAAGAATAGCGTTCAATAATATATTTAAAAAAGCATCACACACAATCGTCACGTTAAATGAAAAATGAGGCCCATATGGTATTTTCAAAATATCCGTTTAGGAAATGATGTTAGCAAGAGAAGAGATGACACCGGTAGCCTCTCAGCGGCAAGCAACAAATGAAGCCCTCTGTCATGCCAGTTTTCATCAAATGTGAAACCTTTCCCATTGCTTCCTGCAGACACTCTGTCTTATTACCACACAAGTGATAAAGCTAATGTCTGGCCTTTCGCACCTCTGTTGTACCTCGCTCAATCACTGACACGCACACATACAAGTTCTATTTACGCACTAAGACGCACAGGCAATAATGATGATGCTAATTTTTACTGTTATTATAGTGCAGCCTGTGTTAAATACCCTTGTTTGCTCCAGAAGGTGAGAGCAGATGGACAGATACCTGTAGAGTAGGATACAACTTCACTCAAAGGTGTCATAGAGAGCGTGTTACAGCCGTGCATGTGTGTGTGATGACATCACGGAAGAATAGAGACAAGGTGTTCCATTCGATTGTAAGTGCCTCGAGAAGTGGACTTTACAGGTTATTAAGCCATCTTAAAGGGATAGATCACCTAAAAATTAAAATTCTGTCATAACGTCAATCCACACACACAACACTTTTGTTAATCTTTGAAACACAAATATTTAGAGGTCCCTTTATTAAAAATCTATGTATCCAAAACTTCCATAAAGGTTAAAAAGTCATCGTAATCCATATTAATTGAGTTGTTTAATCTAATTAATTAACTATTGTCTTTATAATTGTATTAAATAATATTACTTTTTGTCAATTTGAATGTTTGTTCACTTAATGCAAAATAACTCATTTAGCCAATAAATTTGTTAGTACAACAGATTTCTTCTTTAGCATTTTTTTTTAATTAGTAACACAATTTTAATAGCCATATATATAGTCTTATAGTACACTTAAATTGTTAAAAGCATATCCAGGATATAGTTTTTAATGGTTGTACATACTGTAGGCCTCAACTCTTGACACACAAACCCCAAGAATGGTGACAATCCAGAAATGTAAAAACGTAAGGTCTTTACATCACAACACAACAAGTAACTAACAATAATGACAAAACAACAAAACTCTTAAATAAAGTCAGCAAAAAGTAAAACAATATTCTTGTGTAACCGCATAATTTATTCATGCTGCAAAGCATGCTCGGAGCTCACAAACCCATAACATTTCATCAATGTGAAATTTCTCGTTCAGATAACTGTCAACTCTGTTGGTCTGACAGTGTAGTTATAATTTCAAGAAAATTATATTTCTTAGTATTTGACATTCAAAAAAAAAAAAAATACAAAATTTTAGTACAGTGTATATGATGGAATGGATTTATTTCAGTTTTAATATAACTAAATTATATTGCCAAGTTTTCATATTAGACAATGCAACAGACATTATTCTTTTTAATGCTTTAAAATCACAATCACATTTATATAAATACAAATGGATCTAGTATGAGCGACTCAAGTTTTGTTCGTTTGTGATGACATTGCAGGGTGTTTTGAATTAATGCATTTTGTCAAGTTAAGTGAACTTCGACTGTATAAGTAAAGAGAACATTACGTAGAGACTCTACCAATTGGAACACAGCTACAATTTACATTCTATGATGATACTTGTTTGGCTCATGCTGTATGGCTTTCAACTAGAGTAACGTTTGCATGTTTGAAGCATTTGCTATATTTTGATGTTAGTGGCTTTAGCAACCAAATTGATCCGTAGCGTTCAGCAGTTTTCCTGAAGCAGAGTGAGTGTGAGTGTGTGTGCAAGAGAGAGCAAGAAACTGTGTGTTCTGCTGAAAGCGTACTCTCTTAGGCCTAATGTCACTGAAAGCTGAAAGCTTTCACTTTTGATTCACGGCAATGGAGAGGCTGTTTGGCCGCTTTCTCAATTGTAAAAACAATCAATGAAAATCCATAAAGATGATGGAAATGCAAGATAATCATTTTGCAGCCCCTGCTACGCTTACCCTTGGGATCTGATCCATAGTTTGCCCTCCAAAGTCCACGATGACATTTTCTCTGAGAGGAGCCCCCGCAGAGCAAGAAATCATTGTGAAGGTGGGGTTTGTGTGTTTTGTTGTCTAGACAAAACAGATCTTATGCAAATGTGGCTAAGGAAGCACATCTCCAGGGGAAGTCGCTCCACAGGAGTTTGATTGTGATCGAGCAGTGATTTTAGCGTTCTAAAAAACTCTCTGACCTGCTGTGAGAGAATCGCAGATTATGGCTGTACAATCATAGGTTGCGCAGGGTTTATTCTGTTTGCCTGTCTGTTGCGCTGGAGTTTCATGTTGATGCTCTGCTGATGCCCTACAGGAAGATGGCAGTCAACTACGTCCAAGTGAGGCGTGCGTTCATGTGAAACTTTCAAGGGTGTGTGCGCGCATGTGTTCGTGTGGGTATTCATGGCCTGCGGAGAGCATGAGGGATGTCCTTGAAGAGTTTGGCTGTCCATCCAAATGTCTACACATCCTCCAACAGTTTCACTCTGGAGTGACAGCCAAAGTGGTTGTGGTTGTGTGTGTGTGTGTTTGTGTGTGTGTGTGTGTTTGTGTGTGTGTGTGTGTGTGTGTGTGTGCGCGAGCGAGCGAGTGTATGTTCATTTGTGTGTGTATGGGTGTGTATGTGTGCACATCCTCTCTATCTCGGGGCAGCAGAGTGGCTGAGCTTGTAGCAGTAAACACTCTGACTCGGGGACACATCAAGCCTGGTTAGTTTTAAAGGACTTTTCGATATTAGGGCGGTTTGAGAGGATGCCAGTGTTTTAGTTTTGCAGCAAGTCACTTTTTTTTTTTTTTTATAAAAGTTTCTTGAAAGAAAGTGAGTTTTATTCAAAGAGTATGCGTCTTAAAATTGTTTTTCAACCGTTTAAAAAATATGAAGAACATTACGATGGAGTAAATAAATCAAAGGTTAACTGCTACCCACCTATAGACAAAAAGGATAAAAAATATTATGTATATACGTAAATGCTAAAACCGGTACTTTTGATATAATTTAAAAGAGCCTTTCTATTATAGTATATTTTAATATTTAATTTATTCCTGTGATGTCAGCTGAATTTTCATTTTAAATTACTCCAGTCTTGAGTGTCACATGATCCTTTAGAAATCATTTTAACATACTGACTTGGTGGTCAAGAAACATGCACGATATTTTTGAAGAAACTGTGATAGAATTTTTTTCAGGATTCTTTGATGAATAGAAAGTTCAAAGGAACAGCATTTATTAGAATGAGATAGAAATCTTTTGTAACATTATGACTTTACTGTCACTTTTGATCAACTTAATGCATCCTTGCTGAATAAAAGTATTAATTTCCTAAAAGAAAATATTACTGACCTCAGATGTTTGAACAGTAGTGTATATTAATCATGTCTTTTTTGTTCCTTTCTTCTTTTTTCTGTAATTCGTGCAAAGATGATGAAAGATGTAAAAAGTTTCAGCAAACTATTCTTTAATACAAAAATGAAGTTCTCTGAAGTTTATGTAATCTAAAGTAGAGTAGTTACCTCGTGTGACATCAACCTGCATTTCTGATATTAGCTATATACAATAACCAACTTCCTAAGACTTACTAAAGTAGTGTAGAGGGGCATTTAAGAGCTTCAGCCCTCTGTTATGGACAGGAAGTCATATCCGTTTACCTGCATTACTCTTAAGAATTATTTGTTCAAGTGAATCTATGCACATTCTGTCTTCTGTAATTTGTCACTTAATGTGCAGAGCTGCTTGCATAACCTCAGGATTTATTCTCTCAAACCCTGAAATCTCATAATCATTATTAGAATCTACCAGAGCAATGTGAATATATTTTGTTAAACTCCATGTTTTACAGATTCATGTATTGTGCCACTAACTTATCATTTTAATATGATTTATGAGACACAGCCATTCTCAAAGTATAAGAATATCCAGTACCAATAAAAGTTTGAAACTGAAATAATTTGTCATTTGCTCAGCACAGGGATTTATGTACAAAGTGGAGGGAAAGTGAAACAAACAGCCCTACTCTCAGCATTTCCACAGCCGAGGATTATAAATATCCGGAATTAAAAAATTCTTTCTCCTGTCATTGTAAAAAAATGTTGTTGTAAAGCTCAGCAATCTTATATTAGAGGATTACTTGTACAAATCAAGTAGTGGTTCCTTGAAGTCATCCTTAAACCTAAATAATTAGACTTCTTTTTATATTCCTGATCTTCTTTTCAGGTAATTCTGCTATATGTGCTCATTTCCAAAGCTCTATCACTCAAATATTTGCTGAAACTCACAACTGTGGTAGAGATGGTAAGTTCAATCAAGTTCAGATTTCTGACTGTCATTTCTGTAAACGGGACTGCAATACAACACATTGTGCCAATTCAGTCTGAGTTTTTTTCAGTCTGAGTTTTTTGTGCATAAGTAAATATTGCTCCTTTGAATTAAAAGGTTGACCAATAATACATTTTACATATACCAAGGTGGGAGAACTAAACTGGCTAAAGCTCATCACTATATTGAATGCATTAAAAATATCCTTGGTCTTTCTATAGCCCTTTATGTTTGTAGCTGGCCATGCAAAATGTTTGAAATCTCAAGTTCAGTTTATTGTACAACCAAAATCCCAATAACATCCAGGAAAAAAAAAAACGTAAAGAAAAAATGTAGAACTAGGAAAATGGCCATAAATTAAGCATAATCAACTTTAATGACACCCATTAATGCACAGTGTACTACTGAGTGTCATTTAAGTTGCTTATGCTTAATTTTCTATCTTCCCTTTCCTTTTTTTAGCCTGTTAATGTGAACGTGAGCAACCCAATGGTACTATAAATTATATCTTTTTAATAACATATTATATTAATAATTCTGCAATACTAATAATATTGGACTATAAAGACTGATGGAGATTTATATACTACATGTAAGATTTATGATTTCTTTTTCCCAGATGAAGTTGTATGTGCTGACAGGGCACATCTCCACATACTTGCATTTTTCTGGCATGCTCCAGGTTTAATTTAAAACACTTGCCTCCGGTTTCACAGACAAGGTTTAAGTCTAGTCCTAGACTAAAATGTAAGTCTGAGCTGTTTCAACTGAAAGAAACTTGCAATGATTGATCTTAAAATATATCAGTGCCTTTGGTTTGTCTGAAGATGCACACCAGTAATGTTTTTTCCTAAGCACATTTATAAAAATTACTTAAATGTCCTAATTGAACTATGGCCTAATCCTGGCTTAGTCTCAGCCCTGTCTGTGAAACCAGGCCTTGATTATATAATCAAAATGACAAAGTATACATTAAGTATTACATAAGTATATGCATAAGTAACAGTAAAAATAGGACCATATATTTAATAAAGATAGATGTAGATACATTCACTTGAACTTGTGGAAAAGAAATATTGTAACTAATTTAAGTTGTTTAATATACTCGAGTTAAATTTTTAATATGTCCTTGAATTACTTTGTGGTCAGTTTTAGTGGATTTAGCCATTCTGTTAACTATAATATGTAAACAGCCAGTTATTAGAGTATTAGTAAACTGTCTGCTTAAAGGTGCACTAAGCGATTTTTGCCAAACGATGTTGATATTTGAAAGCACCAAAACAAACACGTCCATACCCCAACAGGACCTCGCCCCTATTTTGAAATCTCCACCCCACACGTACGTACACAACCATGGCAACAACAATTGCTGGTAACAAGTGAGAATGACACACAAGCATATTCAAACAAAAGCCTACACGGATACGTTGTGTGAAAGAAGCAAAATCAATGTTACTCACCTATCAAGAAGAAATAATGCAACCTTGGCGTCTGATTCCAAGGCCTTCCCGCTCCTTGAGTTCTCTCCACCGCTGGAAAGCTGCTCCGATATTTATGCGGGTCCTACCTCTTGCCTGATTGTAACCCTTCTTTTTAATGTTTTGTTTCTCTGATATTTTCCTCTATTTTGTTTTATCTGCCATCTCTATCTATAGTCGATATCGGTCCTGTGCACTGAGTGCTCTCTTCTCTGTCATTACAAGACACGCCCCCTTACTGCTGATTGCTACAAGTGTGTTTTGAAGTGGTCCACCGACATTGGTTTTTGACAGCCCATGCCGATATCTTGGAGAGCAGGGTGGCCAATGGTCGATATAAAGCCGATATAATTTTATTTATTTTAATTAATATTTAAGAAATTTGAAATAATTTGAAAATGGATTAAAAAATGAATGTTTAAAATAAACATTCTTATTCTTCAGATGACAAAGTATTTTTCACAAATACATAAATATTTAATAAAAATATAATTAAAAAGGAAGTAAACACTGTAACCAACAGGGCACTCAGTATTCTGGGAAGTTTGTGTGCAATGGGAATCATATTTTTTCAAATAAAGCCAAGGTAACAGTCATTTTACATACAGCACACAGTGGAAATGACATGAATATGGCAGTGGGCAAATGCATATAAGCGCAGCATAATTTGAAATCAGGAGTTTAAAGTTTGTCGATCACGCGTCTCCAGTGAATCTGAACTCTCCTCCTGTCAGCATTCAATTTACACGGACCGACCGTCACGCAGAGCACACGCGATCATGCAGTTTACGAATACACACTTCACAAGATCTCACAGCTGGATTTGACTAAGTTTGCAAGGTTTGTGAAATTAAATGTTCATTAGACATTCAAAGATTTGTTGAAATGATATAAATGCATATTTGCTAAATGCTGACGGCAAGAGGAAGTATTATAGTGTTTGCCTTTCTATTACTAATAAAATGAAAGCAATCGTTATAATACTTTTTTGTATACATTTTAATCCCTTTGTTTTCCAGTTCTATCTGATTATTAGACAGACTTCTTCTATCCGTATTAAACATAACTGTTAAGGACGACGGCGAACTAGTAGAGGGGGAATGCGAGCGCTGTGTCAAAGAGTATAGAAGACCAAGAGGGGAAACAGCCGCCATTTTGGGTTGAAAATTCCAACTGGACAACAGCACAGATACATAGAAATAGACAGAATAACAACTAAAGAGAAGTCAAAGTGGAATAAAAGAACGCAATGTTGGGCAATCCACTGCAAAAACTA
Organism: Spinibarbus caldwelli; assembly: GCA_039654775.1. Taxonomy (NCBI): domain Eukaryota; kingdom Metazoa; phylum Chordata; class Actinopteri; order Cypriniformes; family Cyprinidae; genus Spinibarbus; species Spinibarbus caldwelli. Next base: position 10,972,480 of record CM077250.1, on the reverse strand, counting down.
TCAGTGTGACAGTAAAAATCTTGCCTTTCATCGTTTTCCCAAAGACCCTGACAGGTATCTGCTAACTTTAACTGTTTTTAGTCTAGTAGTAAACTTAAATCCTTTTAGGAACTGCAGGTCCTAGCCATAGAAACCATAATAATGATGTATATGGATATGACACTAAGTTATAATGAGCTTATGCAACTTCACACATTTACAATTACTTACTATATTATTATTTACTATTATACTACGGGGCCGTTGAATGCTTGAATCTGATTGGCTGACGAACGTTCTAAGGTGTGCAATTATTTTCAGGGAAATGCATGGCGAACGTAGTTCCAGGCAGCTCTTGACCGCATCACATGACCATATCACTTCGCCAAATTATAAATTAGTTATTTCAAAGGTCCTTAAAGCAAAAGAACCAAAACCCACAACTACACTGGCCAAACAAATAGTTAGTAAACAAAAGGATAAAAACGACAGATCATGTCCATGTTTTTGCCACAAAATTACGTTTTATGTACGGAATGCACATACTCTATCTCTCCGCCGCTCTCTTATGGAGCGAATTTTCTGCCGATATTCATCAAACAAATCCAGCATTTTGTAAATAAACACAAACTGCTTTGCAAAGAAAACTCGACTTTCAAACAAACGTAAACTGATTTGCAAATATAAAACTCTATTTGAGAGAAAATGCAGAGGTATGGACAAATATGTTTTTAATATGCCTTTAGTTATTAACTGTATTAACTGCATTAGTCTGCTATCAACGACTCAAGCCTCGTTACTAGGTTTAAAATGACGGTGTGGAATTAGCAACGGAGGTCTTGGATGAGATGCGGAAGAAATAATCCTACTCACAATAGCGATTTAAGTAGAAAAACCGGACAAATGCCTTGAAATATATAATCTGATCGATGTCTTGAGGTGTGGCAACCGTAGTATAAGCGGAATAATTGACTTCGGTTCTTTGAACTATTAAATAATGCACACCCGAGGTGCATCACCCCCTCGGGTGTGCATTATTTTTCTAATAATTCAACGGACCGAAGACAATTATTCCTTACTTACTCCACTCCCAGACAGCACACGTACGTCTGCAAGATGTCTGTTAAAGATCTCTTGATCTGGAAAGCATCTGCTGTCTACAAACGTCTGACAGACATCTCTCAGATGTCAGTTTTGCATACATTCTAAATCATAAACATCTTAAAGACATCTAATAGACGTCTATTTGACATCTAAAAGGAAAAATCCTATAGACGTATTGCAGATGAGCAAACACTCTAAAAAAAAAAACGTCTTGCAGATGTAAATGCAGACATCAAATAGACGTCTCCGAGATGTACGTGTGCTATCAGGGCTAGGTCTGAATATACAATATATTGTACGTTTTAATCCCCTGGAACACACTACAATCATGATGATCTCTAGAACATGATGCATTGCTGTGTCTGTCATAATTATAATACAATTTTGGAGAAAGTGGCTGTACTTGTGTTTTGTTTTGTTTTTTGTGTTTTTTTTTGTTGTCGTTTTTTACATAAAAGTATTTTTGTTTACAGTCTTCCTTTAACGGACATTAATATAAGACAATACTGCAAAAAACAGTTTACAGTCAAACTGTTATATTCCTGTTATATATTTATTGTCCAACATTCCTAATTTTTCTGTCATTAATTTAATTTCATATGTTGGTATTAATTGAGTGTTTATAATGCTAACACTTGAAATTGAAATATTTTCAACCAAAACTGACATGGTTTCTAGAGAGCAAAAGGTTTTGTGAAAAAAGGGAAGACTTTAAAGTCTGTAAAATAAACTGTTAAAAGGATTTGATGATCACTAGTCTAGTGATTGTACGTTATTGTTGTCATCGTTCAGACTGTATTTCAGGTTTAATGTACGGTTTTTTTAAACAAAGCAGCTGATATTTGCCATAGCGACAGCTAGAATATAGTGGAGTACTGAGTCGCTTTCTCCCCAAAATGCCGAAAGCGCTGGGCTGCTGCTGTTGCAATGAAACGTTTGATTGGCTTTCACTTCTTGTCAGTATACGTTCTTTGGCTGTGTGCTCAGGCGCTGCCTCTCTCAGCGCCGTTAAAATAAAAGTCCTATGTCAAACGCATCGGACAAACAGAAAGACTTATCGGCGATACCAATATTTGAAAAATCCCAAATATCGGCTGATATATTGGTCTTGGCGATATATCGGTCGACCACTAGTGTTTTGGGACGTTTTTCAAAAATCGCTTAGTGCACCTTTAATATCTACTAACACTTTATTTTGATGGTCTCCCAACAGACATCCGACTGACTGTAAGTTATTTTGCAATTATGTCAACTTATTCTACTAACCCTAACCCTAACCCAACAGTCTACTAATACTCTACTAACACTGTACTAATGAGAGTTAGTGGTCACTTTATTTTAAGGTCCATTTCTCGCTATTAACAAACCATTTACTACGACTTTTGCCTCAACTCCTAATTTGCTGCTTATTAATAGTTAGTAAGGCAGTTAAGTTTAAGTTAAATTTAATTAAAGGGTTACTCCACCCCAAAATGAAAATTTTGTCATTTATCACTTACCCCCATGTCGTTCCAAACCCGTAGAAGCTTCGTTCGTCTTCGGAACACAATTTAAGATATTTGGAATGAAAACCGGGAGGTTTATGACTGTCCCATTGACTGCCAAGTAAATTACACTGTCAAGGCCCAGAAAGACATCGCCAAAATAGTCCATCTGCCATCAGTGGTTCAACCGTAACATTATGAAGCTATGAGAATACTTTTTGTAAACAAAGAAAACAAAAATAAAGACTTTATTCAACAATTTGACTCCTCCGCGTCAGCGTAGCGCCATTTTGGAGAGTATCCACTGGACGCAAACTGCGTACGCTGTTCTGTGTCAGCTGCGCCACACGGATACGTTGGTTTCATTTAAATCAAAGCGTAAACAAACGTAGAAGACGTATCCATGTGGCGTAGCTGACACAGAACAGTGTATGAGTTTGGAATGACATGGGGGTAAGTGATTAATGACAAAATTTTCATTTTGGGGTGGAGTAACCCTTTAAGTTTAGGTATTGGGCAGGATTAGGGATGTAGAATATGCAGAATATAAGTACTAATAATAAAAAACAGCCAATATGTTAATAATAGGCATGCTAATAAGCAACTAGTGAATAGTGAGAATTGATCCCTATACTGAAGTGTCACCAAGTTAGTTGGCATGAAGTTGCAAAGTTACTTACAGTCAACAGGATTTCTAAAGACGACCAGTAATAAAATGAATTGTCACAGGGGAAATCGGTTCCCCTCAAATTTACAGTGGTGTCCTACACGTGTAGCTCATCGCATTAATTATGCCATGTTCCACCAGAAATTGTCCATATACTTTCTTCTTCATTTTGAATGATATATTTGTTTTAAATTTCAAATTTATCAAACTGCTTTTTGTGGGATAAAAAGTATAATAAATGCAAAAAAAATTAAAATAAAAGTAATATTATTATTATTTTTTTCTTCTTTTTAATATAATACAGAAATATTGTAGAGGATAAAGTGTCCAAATATTTTTGGGGCCACTGTTTTTCTCAATAAAAATTGTGCTCAGTAATAATAAGATATGTGAAAGCAGCCATGTACCTTCACATTCAAATATATGCAGACCAGTGACCTGTTTTTCCTTCCAATGGGATTCGCAGTGACGGATTTATTCATTATGAGCTGCTATCCATGCTTTGTCACAGTACTGAATATTAATGAGCATGCAGATTAATTGTGGTTATTGTACACTTTCCCGGGATGTAGAGAGCAAGTGTCAGAAGTGACCTGGAGATGGGAGATGAGAGCATTTGTCATTGGTCTTTAGAGAGTGTGTGTGAGTGTGTGCGCTTGGCACTGATGTGTGTGTATGCCTGTGAATGTCTTTGAGACCTGTGTGTGTCCATGTGTGTGTCTAATTATTGGTCTGTAGAGAGTCAGCTTGTCTCTCTGTCTTTTTAATTAAAGGCAGAGGCAGCGGAGGTCGAGTGGGTATCCAGACTCTAGAGAACCGCGGTGAAAGACATAGAGAAGAGCAAAGGAAGCCAGGGAACAAGAAACAAAGGAAGTCAGATCAAAATAAAATAGCATAACATAGAGGTCACACGAAATTTAGAGAGCAAGCTATTATAACCCAGTTCTGCCACAGAAAGGAAGTGACATCACAGAATCTGTGTTTACAGGGAGCAGAGATACGTTCAGTCAAAGTTAAATCCCTTGAGTGTCTTTAATGTTAATGATGCAACCTTTTTGTTTCAGGCTGACTCTCTTTATTTTGACTTTGTTCAGATGACAGCTCAGTTCAATCTATTTTTATCTCAATGGCAAAACTTTCTCTCATATTTCTAGCCCTTTAACCCCAGTGACAGCTTGCGCTAATGTTCTGTGGCAGGTCTGAAAAATAAATCTCCTCTAAAAGAATACATCCTTTTAAAAATGACTAACACTTTTGTTTAGCATTGTGTGGAGAAGGACCATGAATATTTACCACTTTATATGGGCCAATAATCTCACAGCAGGTTTTTCAGGGCGCTAAACAGCTTATTGTTCATCTAATACTTTTAACATCTTTTTTTTTTCAAAGACAAAAAACAAAGCTCTTCTTTTTCTTCACATTTGTTTCTGTTCATTCGTCACATGATGTGCTGCATCTTTCAGTTTCTCCTCAACAGGCATTATAAAATAAATGGTCTGTCTTTCTCTTTGCTTATTTTTTGTTGTTGTTTCAGTTAAATAAAATGCCATATTGAAATACATTACATTTTGGCTCTGTTAAACTAGTTTACACAGCCAGGGGGTGCAGTTTCCTTTGATTTTCCATAAAAGAAATAATTTCAGTTGATTAAAAAAATGCCAGTGGTCTGCAGTTAGGAGGATTATAATAATAAGATATGTTGTTCAACTTAGGCTTGTAAAATATGAAAAGCTTATTTTAACCTTTAAGTAGCCAGTTAAAGTGGTTTCCATTTATTACGCATTCACGGGTTCACTAGTTCATGTAAGTTTAGAACACAATTTAGACAAAATATCTTGCATTATCTTTGGTTAATATAATATAGAATAACTACACTATAGTTTAATATGACTATAATTTGATTATCTAGGCTCATGTGTCAGGTTTGGTTCATTTTATGAATCATTTTTATGTTTTAGTCACTAGAAAGTTTACAGTTTTTTGTAGACACTGAAGACAGCACCACCTACTTGTGTGGAGCTACAGAACTGGCTTTCTCCAGGTGAATAGTTGAGATCTTTATCTCTTGGGGTTCTTTAGAGGTTTTATTGTCTTTGAAGCAACCTGGATTCACAGGACAGACAGTCCTATTCTTATAGACAAAGAAACGCTGAAAGCACATTGATTTTCTGAAGGAGAAAAGGCTCCTTTCTTTAAAGGTAGGCTCTATTTACTGCTTATTTGACATACAGATACACCCATACATCACATGTACACACCTGCTCCCCGAAGGCATTAGTCTGAAGCTGTTTATTCACTTCTGTGTAAAACATGCCTGACACCAGTGAATCTCAGCAGGACTAAAATTTGATTGTTTTAAGAAAATAATGATTTTATTTGCCTCACAGTTTTTAAAGAAAACAAAATTAGTCTGTTTAGTAATGCGCTTACATTCTACTAAAGTGTGAAGCAAGTATTCTTAAAGAACTTACACTTGTAAAAACTGTATGATGAATTGTATGTTTCTAATGTTCAGAATTAAATTCAAATGCTGTATGATTGCACAGATATAAGTATAAAAGGGCATTTGTGTTTGGCTTTTGTAACCAAGGAATAAATCTCTGAAAGTCTAAATTAATTTCTGTGGTAATCAATAGAATGTCACCGTTGTCCAGAATATTTCTTTAGGCGGAAATAGAGCACTTTTAACTGCATGTAATCATTACATGGGGCGAGATAAAGCCCCATCAGGAAGACATGCACTCATTTATCATGTGAATGATAAGCTAAATTGTATACTTGTGAAGGCCTTCCTCTGTTATTGTAAAAATATGTATTCCTACACCTTAACATTTTCAGATTTTAATTAAGATAATATTTGGTTATTTATGAATGTTTATTTCAATTGAGATCATTCTCAAAATGTAGTTTTCTGGACATCCGTGACAACATTTTCAGAAAATAAAAAGTAATAAAAGTACAACAAAACAAGTACCCAAAGTACTGGCTGATGACTTTATGATTTGTTGTGTATGTATGTTGGCAGAAGCTCACGTGCCAGTGATTCGTCAGAATGAATGAAGCGTGGAACATGACTGAAGATTCAAGGAGTTTTGCAATCAGAAGTCTGGAATTCATGCCCAGTTCTCTAAGCTGTAGAAAAGCTAAGAAAGAATCAAAATAAACAAAAAGTGAAAAAAAAGCACAAGCATTCAACCCATATAAACCCAAATTGCAAAAAAAAGAGCTCAAAATATGCACAAAATATCTAAGTTTGGTTACACGTATAGATTTATATGTGTTTATGTGTATGCTTACATGAAGGTTTCTTTTTATATCATGCAGTAAAATAAACCTCCCAGCTGTTGGCAGTGTTATGAAGGCTGCTGCTCTCAGCAGAAACTTTATGCACTGCATGTGTATGTGTGTTGCGTATGAATGTGTGAGCATATATGCACCTGCTTGCGCTCTAACTGGGAATCATCTCAGAGCGATGCATGTGAAGGTCATTTATATTCACACATGTATATTCATATGCAGATGTGTACTTGAGGATTATGTTTAAGGAGCTGGATAATGTACAGAGTTTTTATTATGGCCCTCTGTGGCCCCCAGGTTTTCTGGTGAATAAACACAAAATAAGATCCAGAAGTGTGTGAAAATGATTGAAATTTTCAGCGAGGCAGAATCGAGCAATGCAATGATTTGTGGATTTTCCTAAGGCAAAGCAGTGAGCATTAATAAAACATAAATATGAATAAGAATTCTCCTTTTCTAGGTGTGTGTGTATGTGTGTGTGAGAGCGCACATCTTTTGCTTATTTGACTGATGAGAAAACGCCTCTCGCCCCAAAGCACAAACTCATTCTTGAAATTCATCTATTGTGTGTATTATCCCCTTAAACTCTATTTCATGCTATGAGTGTCTGCATTTCAAATCATGCTGTGAGAACTCTGACTTACTTGCAAACACAAAACACAGAAAGTCTTTCATTTACTTTGATGGTTTATCATTAGTGTAAAGCGGTACGATACTCTACAGCCCCAAATAAAGCACCGGACACAAACAAGCAAATATAGTACTACCGCTGAATTTATGATACTATGAATGCAACCCTTCCATTCAACCTCCATTTTTGCCCTACCTCGTTATACTATTCAGACATGCGAAGCGTATGATAATACAGCTGTATTTTATTAAAATAAACCACTTAAAAAAAAATCAATTCTACTTTTTCGTCCCGTCCCCTCCCTCCATTTTGTAACATATTTTAATGCCTTGAGGTTTATTGATTCATACGGCAGCGTCTAAACATGATACTCAGAGAGCACTAGAAGACAGATTGAGGAGGAAACACTATAAAAGGGAATGAAAAGGGGGGAAAATGAGAAAGTGAGGAATACTGGATTAATATTCCACACACTCCAAGCACACATCGAAACTGATTGTTTCAATTCCACTAGAGTTAAACTGATATATTATGCCCAGTCTGTTCATGATCACTGCATTTATGAGAGAATAAAGATTCCTCCGTCCTTTGTATTTTATTCAAATTGTGAGCATAAATTTCAGTTTGGCGCTAACTCAGGGGGTGTATTACAGTACACAGAAACAAATTAGTGCCAAAAACACTGAGATATGAGCTGCGAAGTCCACCAGAGAGAAACAAAAGTCACAATGTGCTGCATGACTCCTTTGAAAGCAGAATCACAATGAACATGTTTCTCTGCTCACATAGAAACAGTATTGCAATGGAAAAATCTGTGTTGTTCTGTAGAACGTTCAGTGCTTTACTCTGACTGCATTCTGCTGTTGGAATGCCAGTGGAACAATGAGCAGGTAGTTCCATTTCATTTCACCATTTTAATTGAATTCATCTGAGTGTTTGAAAACAAAGTCTCTGACCGAAAAACTGACACAGAACATATAGACTTTTTAATCACCTACCTGTGTTAATGTGATTTTGCTGTGTGGGGTTTCGGAAACAGTTTTAATTATGGCTTTCATCATTTGCAGTAAAATTACCACTTAAAATGGGTCTTTGTGTTTTCTTGATTGTTTGTGCTTGCGGTCCCAGATTGCCGCTGTTTGCTTTCAAGTACGAGCGTGGTTTGCTAGGTTATTTTTGCCTCAGACAACCTGCTAGGGAATCATGAGCCTCTAGTCTGTTTTACTCTCCAATAGGGTTGATTGGTATACCAACACTAAAAAAGTAATTTGGCAAATATCGTTACTTGGGCTAGTCTATAATGTTCCGCTCTTTAGCATAGTTTGGCATTTCAGGCATTGTGACTTGAAGCATGAAAGTGAATGTGTTAATGTGTGAGATTCATTAAATGTGTTATTTTTTTCAACACATTTATCTTTTGAAGTTTTTGATGTTACAGCTGTTTCATTCTGTACTCAAAATAAATAAATAAATAAATAAAATCCAGATGGGATTAACAAATCTGAAGTCATATGCACTTTTTGTATGGTGGGATTTGTCATCAAAGCTGAATAAATACTGTATTATTGTAAAAACATTACTTAAGACAATCAAAAAAAAAATTCATATAATTGTGTGTAAAATTGTTATATTATTTACTCATTGCAGCTTTGCATTGGTTTAGAACTTGCATTTCGTGTGCATTTTGAGAAACTGGAGAATTGTGCTTGAAAACTGTTGTAGAAATCTACTATTTTCATAAGCATTGCTAAATCCAACACACACACACATTATTAAGTGTGTTAATGTGTTAGAAATGATGAGATAATCATGAATTATTGACACTGGGTCTATTTGACAGTCCTACAGTAGTTTCATTTCATTTTGCCTGAGGCTGTTTATTAGTTGCTTACGATGTTGATTTAGTTGAGGTGCCAGAGGCTGGTATTCTACTGAAGCCAAAATTTTGGTATTGATGCAACAATACTCCCCAGTTCAAGTTGCATTTAGTTAAGCCAAGAGCGGTATCATTTATGTTCTGTGGCTAGGAAACTAAAAAAACTCTCACAGTGTCACCGTCTTGTCTGTCGTGTCTTGTGTGTTTCCCCCTCCATGCCCTTATTTGGTCCTTCCAGGTCCTGTCCTCGTCAAGTCTGATTGTTTATCATTTATTTCAGGTGTGTGTTTAATTATTATGTGTATTTAGTTCCTGCCTGTTCTGTTCATTTTCGTCTGGTCTACTCGTTACTCCCGGTGTCTCTGTCCATTCCAGCCTTGCCTTGTCTGTCCTGGATTTAATTACAGACTGTATTTTGAGTTTACCCTCATCTCCTTGCTTCCCTCGTGTGTGCACCGTGACACACAGGCCTTATTCTTCTCTTAGAAAAAAAGAAAGAATGCAACATTCTATAATGGCTTCAAAAGAAAAATGGAGAAAGTAAGACTTTCAGTCAACAAATTGATTTAAAATGTCAACCTGTCCCACTCCATATATTATTTCATTTTTAAAAAGTTATAGCTTAAAAGCTGAAGTTTACAAGTGTATCATGATTTCCCATGAGTGGATTTTTAAAGGCTTATGGTCCTCTTTGAGAATAGCCTTGAGTCTTCTTCAAAATGTCATGGTCCACAACAACATAAATAAAACAGAATTATTTTAGTAGGGTAGTCACTTGGAAAATAGTAATCAATGGGGAAAAAATTAATCAATTTTTGGCGCTTATTTGTGCAAAAAGGCACTTACTGTATTGTTAGAACATTATTGTGAGAACTGGTCAAACATGTCGAAGTCTGCTTAATTTTTAAACAATCTGCTTAATTTTTAATTTATTTATTTGGGGGGTAAACATGCAGACCTCTAATGAGTTTATAGTGTAGAAGATTTTTATTAGTCAAAATATGAATTAATCAAGTATAATTAATGTGAATTTAGCCATTTATGTATCAAGTTAGTCTTCCATTATAATCATATATATATATATATATATATATATATATATATATATATATATATATATATATATATATATATATATATATATATATATATATATATATGCCTGTGTGAGTCAGAGGCCTGCATAGATGGAATGTGCAGACCCTCGAGATAAGAAACATCTGTAAAAATATAAATGGGGCCTCTTTCTTTACTATAACACGTCTTGGGGCCCCTTCTCTCTAGGGAGGAATCGGATTGTATGTATAAGGAAAACTCTATGAAATGTATAGAACACGCCTTAAAGGAAAAACTGTATATAAGAGACAGCTTAAAAACATTCTGGAGATTTTTTTTCTGCAGAAAACTTCTCGGCTTTGTTCTTTCTGTAATAAAGTCTATCTTCTGGCATCAAAACCCCAAGACTTTGAGAATGATTCCTCATAACAGCGGCAGAAGCCACCACAATAGCAATATGGCAAAATATGTTAAATGTGCTTAGAGTACTTCACTTTTATTAGTTTCTAAAAGCATCATCAAATTAGCCAGAGTCTTTACTAAATGAGCATGCAGTGTGTATGTTGCAATTTTGCAGAAATTTGTAAAGGTTTCTGTGGAATTCTGCAGGCACAGATGCTGTACTGATATACTTATGATTAAAAAGTCTATTAAAATAAAGCATTGTCATTCAAGCCACTGGGCACATATTACTTTGCTAAATGGAAATGACTTAAACAGAATTGATTTCGGATCTTATTGAATATGGCTGAAACACATTAATGTTTGAATATTCTGAATTATTAAATTATAGTTTAATGTAATCATATATTTAATTACATTCTAACATTGTTAAATATTGGGCCACAGAATAAAGGTTCAGTAGACACTGTTTATGTCATTTTAACGTTGGGAAAAAAAAAACTTAAAGGCAAAAACTGGTTGTTCATATTGCATGTGCCTTTTTTTACAATGTACACCTGATGTCTTTTTGTTTAATATGAAAATATACACGCATGCAGTACACTTTTAGTCCTACTGGTTTTTTTTTAATGCTCTTAGGCAGCAGAGTAAACATCCAGTTTGGAAAAAAAAGAAAAAAAAAAAAAAAGAACGTGATGTCTTGCCGTTTCGGTCTCAAAAGCTGTAAAAAGTATTGTCAGCTTCCTCTGGAAGACACATCAGCTATGTTAGTAGTACTCTACCATCTGTTCTTACTCCGGTTATTGTTTTTGATTTCACTGCTTCTTGTTGTCACTGTCAAGTGAGCAGCCTTCAGTTGATACTGATTGGACTTAGCAGGAGTTGTTTCCATGGTATCACGCAGAGCACAACAAAATGGCCATACACAGCACTATAAGCTGCAATTTAGATAATCATATTTCATGGGCAAATGCAATAAAGTAAATGAAACAGATATGGGAATTATGGAAATGGAAATGTTCAGTTGTAGGATTCGGTGTGTAATACGGATTTTATGACATACCGGCTCTAGCTAAAAAGACAGGAATGTAGAGTCTTCAACAATGTTGACATGTTTCGCATGTAATGAAACATTTATTTCAGAGAGAACAAAAGGTAGAGGAACAAAAAGATGAATGTAATGGTGAAGCTTTTTCATGTATTTGAGGTTAGAAGAATAAAGCGACTGAACAGACCTCAGCGTATTGACTGTAATATGACAGTAAGTCATTCATGTTTAAACTGAATCTGATCTTAGCTTGAACATGAACTGATCAAACCCACCATTCATATGCAAATGTAATTAAATCTGCATAACATCCCTGCACATATTATTGACCTCATAGAAACGGACAATAGAAAGCTCGACTTTGATATTAATATTCATTTTCAGCCCCATGGACACCGGTCTCTCTCCCTCTTTGGTTCTTTCAGGATATGTAATTAGTTCTAGTATCACGGTGGTTTCGCTGGTTCAGGAAGCTGAGTGAGTTTGACTGGGGTCCTGCTCTTTTAGATATGCTGTATTTGGATATGCTAATAGTTTGTCCTCCTCTGATTGGTTAATTAACCTCAGATGAAAACGTCCCGTCACAGGTGGGGCCGTGAGGAGTGAAGGTTGCGCACACACGCATACGCAAACACAGGACCCGGTATAGCGGCGTTAGTATAGTCACAGACTGCTGATAAGCTGGAATAGGTTTTCCTATAACGGCTGTGTTTGCATCCGCATCCGTTTTGTGAATTATTACTCGATTTTCTTTTAGGTTAATGACAATACTCCTGTTGACTGAACTCATTAGGGAACAATCATGGAGTGTGAAATGAAATATTGGACCTTTTAGACTAATATTCATTAGTGCGTGGACGCGATCCTGAAGACTGTGTTCTCACACAGACACGGTCGCAAAGGGACCACTTACTGTCTGCTTTTGATTCAAAGTCTCTCTCTATCCCTTTCTTTTTTTGTGGTTAAAAACTCACAGTGGAAAGACAGATGCTCGTTTGTTCACTGTTGTTTATGAGTGTGTGCTCAGAATGTTTTGTCAGGTGGGAAGAGCAAAGCATTTTACCTGCCACGTTTCAGCGTGACATTTGACAGCTTGAGCGTGTTTGTGTTTTAGCGTATGTGTGTACAGCGTCATGTGTTTTTCTCTCTCTCTCTTCTCTTCCCCTGATCATCATTACCTCCATCAGGCTGTCCTGGTTCTGAGTGCATTGCCTCTTATTCTGCTGTCATCTCAAGATAATAAAATTCATACCTGATATTTACTCTCATCCATCACTGCAAGGCTGGCTGACAGACATTTTATCATTTAGCGTAGCACATTAAGAGCGCTGTAGCTGGGGAAATGTGTAAATGGAGATTGCTGGGTGATTTGTTAAATGTCTGCGTGTTTTTCTTTCAGGTGATCCTGATTTTGACAAAACTGTTCGACTTTAACCTGGGAACCGTGACGGAGAGTTCGTTATGGAGGTAAATCTACTTCTGTGAATGGAAACTCTGAGTTTATTCAGTTATTTGAGCATCAGTGCTCTGGCACCCCTTGTGAAAACTAAGTACTCTTTAGTATGTTTTAAAAAGAGAACTTATAGGGTTACAATATGTCCTCTTTTTCCCGGACATGTCCTGTTTGGAATTTCTAAATTGCCTGAAGTGTCTGGGATTTGGCTTGGTTTTCCTATTGTTTTGAAACTTGCTGAAAGTAATGACAGAAAAGTAGTTTGACCAGTTGTGTGCAGACATTGTACATAATTGACCAATCAGGGTGGGATGGTAATTGCATGATAACTGCAATTCAATGAAAATGTATTATAGTTTTAATTTATATTAAATGCAATTAGTTTAACTTAAAGTGCTTTTTTGAAGGTTGGATTTAAGTATATCTTTATATGAAATTTCATAATTACTCCTATTGTTTTTGAAATATGGTTAAAGCCTACTGCTGAAACCGACACACACTTATGGTAAGTTAAAATATACATTTATGTAATTTCTATTGAAACTTGTTTAGCATGTATTTGTAATTGCACATTTGTAATGATGAAGTTGCAATTTAGTATGCAATTTATTAACTTTAAATGTAATATCAAATAAGGAACAGTTTTAATTATTAAAATTTACTTTAAAACCTTTAATTTTACATTATTACAGTACGCTTTTTAAAAGTGTACAAAAGTGTATTAAGAAACTGTTTTTTACTTTTAAGATTTGAAGCACACTAGTGCACGTTCAATAGAATTAAGCTCACTTCTTTTTCACAAGGGGCAGCTCATCATAAATTCACGTAAATACAGAATCCTCTGTTGTATGCCTTCTGTATCTAAAGTTTACCGTTTCTAATGGGTGTGTGTTACGGACGCGATATTTTTTACTCAGTATTTTATAGTGAGAGTACAGGGACCATTTTGTAACAGTGCTAGGAAAAGGGCAGGGACATAAAGCTTGCATTCTTCCAATAGTAACTGGTGTGAACCTTCTAACTGCTGCAGCATTGCTGAACCAGCCTGAATGAAATGATCTGATAATGCTGTGGTATTAGTATTACGCTTCCAGCCCATTACAAATCAACACACATTCGTACATTAGCCACAAGTGCGTTAGTGGCAAGTACAACAGACTACATGAATGGCAAAGATCTGGGATGAAATTCTGCTCGGAAGCACTTTCACTGACCATTGCTGATATGCCCCAGGGTGAAGTACTTAATCCCTGTCTTCTCCTGGGACGCTCTGTACCATGACCCGACTCTCTCTCTGTCTCTCTCTTTCTGTCATAGTGCGTAGACAATGGAAAGAAAAGAATTGCAAGGTAGCTGTGTAAGCCAGACTTGTACATAGAGAAAGAAAGCACTGACTGTACATTCTGTCACCTCACTTTTTGAATTTTTTCCCCCATTAATTTCGACTTCACATCACAGAGAACAATCATTTACTCATTTATAAACCCTCACTATTCACAAAACACTTTTTTTGGCTGGCTTTTTACAAGTTGCTGAGAAGCTCGTTGTACTTTAGTATGCTTTTTTAAGTTTCAGATTAGACTGCTGCGGTGCATTTCTCTCTGGCTGTCTGAAAGGGTCTGTTTAAAAATTCCCCGCTCAACTGGGGCGTTTTTCACTTGAGCATTTCCAAACTATTTCATCCATTAAAATGGCTCCCAGTGAAATCTACAGTTCACTGCGATTAAAGTACCTTTAATTAAATTTAAAAACCCTAGACCCTCAATTTTTTAATGGCTAACTGGTTCTGTCTGAACTAGTATAACCCCTTTACTTTTATGCTTCTGTACTGTTCAAACCTGCAATGGAATTGGGGCTTCAAAGATGTTGAATTGACCATTTTTTGTCCTTAATTTAATTTAAATATTAACAATTAAAGTTTTTGGGGCAAAACCAAAATGATTAGTGCTCTATTTAAATCAGCCTAATAATACAACATAACCACCTCTCTGCACCTTAAATTTAATTACTTTATTTATTATAGTTTGTATGTGCTTGATTTTTCCACTTATTAAAATTGTGATTTACACAAAAACTCTATAAATAACATCTGGATGTAAATGGAATTGAACTAAAAAGTAATTGTAGCCACAAGTGCAACATGATCATCATAATCGGTGCAGCTGATAGTTGGATGGACTTTTGTTCATTTTAATTAAAAGAATAATGAAAACAATGCTGCAATAATTAAACGGACTACTTGATATGTTTTGGGAGATATGTAATATGACATCATCCTTTATCAACATGCCATCACTGCAAATGCGCGCATAGACACTCACGCTCACGCTCACGCTCACACACACATACACACTGCAATCACCTTGAAGGAAGGCTTTGTTTAATTTCTTTTTGGCTGCAAGCCCTGATGAGATTTCCTCTCCTGGTGTGTGTCACTCAGAGAGGGAGGTGTGCTGGGGGGTTTACAGAGAGAAAAAACAGAAAGCCATTATCAAACTTCCACAAACAGAAATGGCATAAACAGGAAATGAGGAAGAGGAAAGTGGAGGAATGGGAGAGAAGGAGGAACAAAGAGAGAGCGAATGGAAGAAAGAGAGAGAGAGATAGACAATAGCGAGGGGAGGGATGTGGCATCGTGTTATTAAAAGAGGTGAATGTTAAAGCTCAGCTTGCAGGCTGTAGTAAATGATGTCGGTAATAACAGTATGAATGATTAATGAATGTTGCTGTTGGCGGCATGAAAGGAGAAAAAAAAAAATGAAGACAAATCACGGCTCATTCAGAGGAGCTAGTTAATCACACTCTCCTGTGTTTTAAAATAAAGATACACACTCTAAAAAGTATCCAGCCTGCCCATGCGATTGTTAAATCACACACGCGTACCCAGGTGTATTTGTCCTGAGAGGAGGAGTAATGTCCTCTTGAGTACAGTGCAGATCTGCTGGAGGAGAGAGAGAGAGCGAGAGGGAAGCTTGACCGGACCAGAAACGTCAGAGGAGCTTTTTAGGGCAGGCACTCAGCAGCATTCGAGGGCGCTCAGAGAACCATCTTCCTCTTCACCTGTGCCGTTACAGCTTACACAACCCAAATAACCTCAACAGCTCTGAACGGCTGTGTAATTGTATCCGATGGTAAAAGTGTCAGAGTATGAGCACTCTCAGCACATTCAGAGATGAGCACTCGAGGAGATAATGCTTCAGACGACACATACACATGTGCTTCTCCAGCAACTGTCTGGCCTAAACCATTAGCGTTATTATCCTTGTAAGAGTTCGGCAGACTCTCCTGTCTGCTGTCGTACCTGCTGGAGAAGAGACGGTGTTAATGAGTTCCGATGGAACGGAGATGTGCGCATACACAACAGACTCAGTTAATTACACCAATGACTTCTGAAAATCTCAGCTTCGCTGCAGATGTGGCGCGCCGTGCTCCTGACACATCGAGTTATAGTGCTCGCGTGGGGGATTTGGGTTCTAACATGGCCCATGATGTTTCCTGTCACCTTTTATTGTGCCTGTCTAATAAAAAGGCAAAAGACTGTGTCCACATGTCCATGTTATTTTGAGTTTTTGTTCTAACCAGCCGTGATGGCAACAAGGGACACGCAACAAGACATTTTGGTTGTTTGGTTTCTGTCCTTCTGAGTGGCAGTTTGTGAAATCGAGCTGGTCCAAAATCATGATCCACATAGCTGTATATTTTAACATGTTCTTAAAAGCTCTTTTGTCGCTTTTGCCCTTTCAGTGAGGACAGAAAAATCACATGATGCAGGAATCTTCTTGTGTCACACCCGGTTAGGACAAGCTGAATGGCTTAAAATAATCCTCAGCTCTTCTTTTGTGTTTTCACTTTGCTTTGTTTGAAATCAAATGTCTGTGTGGGTCAGTGACACACAAGTCTCACAGTCTTAAAAGTAAGGAAAATCTAAAGATATGTTTCAGTTGCCTAGAAATACTCTTTACATTGCTTGTTTTGATAAACTTCTACGCCATTTAAGAAAAGTTTCAGTTTAATGACTCATGCAGTGCAATCATCAAGTAACATTTTTCTTGAACATGTTTCTTGTGTCAGTGTACAGTGTACTCATTTTTTGGCATATATACATTAGGTGTATATTAATTTTTCTTTCAAACATGAATAACTAACCTATAAATGTCATAGTTTTGGAGGAGTTACACAAAAATGAAATCATAGAAGAGGTGTATTCAAGTTATTGTATGAATGGGATTTTAATGCAACACTAACAATGCTCCATTACTTTTTAACTATATTAATTAAAATGAACTAGCAATGAAAAATATTTCTGAAACATTTATTAATTTAAGGTTATTTTCAACATTTACTAATACGTTATTATAAAAATCAAAAGTTGAATTTGTTAATATTATTAACACTTTACAAAAAGATCCCATTAGTCTCATCAACTAACATTTAAGGGAAAGTTCACCCAAAAAGGAAAATTCTGCCATTAATTACTCACCCTCATGACTTTTCAAACCCGTAAGACCTTCGCTCATCTTCGGAACACAAATTAAAATATTTTTGATGAAATCCGAGAGCTTGCATAGACAGCAACACAACTGACACGTTAAAAGCCCAGAAAGGTAGTAAGGACATCGTTAAAATACTCCATGTGACATCAGTGTTTCAACCATAATGTTATGAAGCCATGAGAATACTTTTTGTGTGCAAAGAAAACAAAAATAATGTCAATGCAGAGTCAGAAAGCTCTCAGATTTCATCCAAAATATCTTAATTTGTGTTCTGAAGATGAACAAAGGTCTTACGGGTTTGGAATGACATGAGGGTGAGTAATTAATAACAGAATTTTAATTTTTGGTTGAACTATCACTTTAAATAATAATAAGCAATACATTTGTTACAGTATTTATTAATCTTCGTAAACTTCATTTAATAAAAATACAGCTTTTAATTGTTGGTTCATGTTAACTAAGTTCCATTAAATAATATTAACAGATACAACTTTTAATAATGTGTCAATAAATGTTGAAATTAACATTAACTAAGATTAATAAATGATTTAGAAATATTTTTTCTTTGTTAGTTCATGTTAACTAATGCAGTTAACTAATATTAACAAATGTAAAGTGTTTCCATATTTTAAATAAATTAACAGATAAAATATGGGCATCACATCAGTGACCTTTGTATGTATTTGTAGGTCAGTAGATTTTGGGACGACATACGAGAAGCTGACAGATAAAGTGATGATCAGAACAATGCTGAGCTATCTGTACGTCTGTCCAACCAATAAGAGGAAGGTGAGTTTGTTCAAATGCATCAGAGATACAGACGTATATAAAACTGTCAGATAGAAAATATCAAGCTAATATAATTCTTCCTCTTCCTCAGATCCTGATTTTATCTGATCCGGAGGTGGAGAGTAGTTTACTTATTAGTTCTGATGAAGGAGCCACTTTTCAAAAGTTCAATATTAACTTCTATATCATGAGTCTTCTGTTTCACCCTACTCAGGAGAATTGGATACTGGCCTATAGCCATGATCAGAGGGTACACACACACACACACACACTTGCACAGCCTCAAGAGTTTCTACTTCTACTGAACAATTAAAAGCAGATAATGTGGATAATTAAGTGTGAGCAAGATAATTACCTTTGTTGGCTGCAGTTAGGGATCTTACAGTGAATGTGTCTATTTCTCTTTTGGCTGCAGCTTTATAGCTCGGTGGACTTCGGTAAAAAGTGGATTCTTGTCCATGAGAGAGTTACTCCGGGGCGATTCTACTGGTACGACACACACACACACACACACACACACACAGAGACGGAGTAATTTTTTACTGATCATCAATCTCATATAACACGCCTACAGTGCAATTTCACACTGAAAATTAATCTGACTGCAAGAATATACCTGCATGCGCACACACACTATCACAGACTGAAAATTAATCCAATATTAAACCCACTCTCTACATCCAAAACACTGACACTGATAAACTTACATACACACACTTTGTATGTCTCTTTCCCTTCTCTCTTTCTCTATCTATCTACCTCCATCTATCTCACTGTCATGTCACTTCTCTCTCCCCTGTGCTTCATATTAGCGTATGTGTGGAATTTTGATCAGGTTTTATATTTTAATCCCATCAGTGTGAGTTTGTGTGTTTGTGTGAGGTGTAGTCAAAATAACTGGTTGCCTGTCACATGCTCGATGAGCTGTGGAGACAACCAACAACATGTCTTCACCCCTGGGTTTCTCTACATCTTTTCAAAAATGTATACAATACATCTTTTCTTTGCTGCTTTGTACTGCGGCACACACACATATACTGTTCTGATTGTGTTTGTGTCTCTGAAGCCCTGCTGTGTCAGGTTTGGTGACTACAGAAAGGGAAAATAGAAAAGTTTAACCTCAGACTATAATAGGTCTTGGTATCAGACTGGGTTTGAGAGGAAGGTTAAACTCAGTCTGAGTTTAACGTCAGAATGGGATTGAGAGAGATGTTGAACCTCAGACAGATAATTGAAAGAGGGGTTATTTTCAGACTGAGATTTTGAGAAGTGCTTTAATCTTAGACTGGGACTGAGATTATTGAAGGTGTTTAAATGTAGCATTATTTTCAGTACCGCCGCTCCCTATAGGCAGAGTACGCAGTTTGCGTAGGGCACCAACTCCAAGGGGAGCACCATCCCAGTTGCTCAAAAAAAAAAATTAAAAATAAAAAACAAACAACAAACGTGACGCGCCATTGCCGTATCCGCACCCGTTCCCGCTCGCACCTCATGTTTGCGGCTGAATGCAAATGATCATAATTGATGGACAACTATGCCCGTGAAAAGACATCAGAAATCCGGCACCAAGAAAAAAAAAAAAAAAGAAAGAAAAAAAAATAGATGAAAACAAAGCCCGTGCGTCACTTTCAGGTAGGCTACGTTCATAAAATCATAATACTGTGAAACTTTTTTGGGTGTTGAGGTTAATAACGTGTTTAAATGTCGGTAATAATTTCACCACCACCAACGCATCTAATATTCTCTCCGAGTTTCCATGTTCACTTAAACGAAAGCCATGGTTTTAACACGAATAAAAAAATAAATAAATAAATAAAAATCATAGTTGTTGTATCCATGGTAACTGCAAATTAACCTTGGTTTTGTTACTTCAAATAATATTATACAAAGAAGTATTAAGATAATATATTTTTGTGGTTATAAAAATAAACCTAAGCCAACAACAGTCTTTAAAATGATTTAAAATGCACTATATAAAAACAATGAGGCAACCCTGCTGAAAAAACAAAAAACAAAAACAAAAAAACAATAGGACCATGACAGAAAATTCTAATACCATCACAAATAAATCACAAATACCATTACAAACATTACAAACCATCAACTTTTAACCATTAAAACCATTAAAAAACAATGGTTTTCTTCTGTAGTGTGTTTTGGGACATATTCCATTAGGATTTATTGGTTTTAACAAGCCACCAATAGAAGGTGACCAATTACCAGTAGAGACCAACAGGGTCCATTACAGTTTCCAGTAAAACCAGTAAAAGTTTCCAGTAAAAGTCCCATTATAACCAGTAAAACCATTACTAATTTTGTGATGGTGTCTAATGTTTTTTTTGTTTTGTTTTTTCAACATTACATGTTATTAAAAATGCCCGTAAAGTGTGCCAAAGGCCTGGTAATTGCTACTGTTATACTTACAAAAAGATCATATCCTTGTTTAATGAGCTGTTGACCAAACATTTAATTCAAATATCCACGTAATCTTTAATTCTTGGCCACCTTTTTGCTATAGATGACACAGGCTCTATAATTTCTTCAACAAAAAAAAAAAAAAAAAAAAAAACATGTGGACATCACAACCCTTGCAAAAATTAACCATGGTTTTATCGTAGTAAAACTTCTTAATTTTCTTTTGCATGATTTCTGAATGCTTGAGACTATAAAATCAATCAGACAACTGTAATAATAAAATAATAGCCATAGGTAACTGTCTAGAGCTACAATTGTAATTTGTAATAATTTATTTATTCATTTACTTTTATATTTTATTAAAGTTCTATTTTGATCCTTGTAGTAGGTGTTTTTTTGTTGTTGTTGTTTTTTTTTTACTTTAATATTTGAGGGAGGGGGGCACAACAATACAATCCTGTTTAAGGCACCCATTTGGCCAGCAGCGGCCCTGATTATTTTGGTAAAACTTTCAATAAGGTTTGATTTGTTAATGCATTAGGTATCATGAACTAACAATGAACAATACATTTACACAATTTATTAATCTTGATTAATGTCAATTTCTACATATACAAAAACATTTTTGACATTTCAGGTTCAAGTAAATTATATTTATAAATTAACAATAATCTATATCAATAAATGCTGTAAAAAGTTTACTTCATTATACCTAATGCATTAACTGATTTGCCTTATACAACATTAGGAAGATTAGACCCTTCCTGTCAGAGCAAGCCGCACAACTCCTTGTCCAAGCTCTTGATCTCTCCAGACTGGACTATTGTAATGCTCTCTTGGTGGTCTTTAATGAACCGAAAAAACCTCACGTTACCCCTCTCTTCATCAGCTCAATTTTCAAAAACATTTTGAAAAACATTTGAAAAAAAACATTTTTTTTTTTTTTTTTTAGGATTCATTGATGAATAAAAAGTTAATTTAATTTTTTTTTCTAATATTATAAATGTCTTAACTGTCACTTTTGATCAGTTTAATGGATCCCTGCATTAAAATAAAAGGTTGAATTTCTTTAAAAAAATTATAATCTCAAAAAAAAAAACGCAAATTTTAAATGGTAGTCTACATATACAGTAATGCTGCATCATAGATGAGCAAATTGGTTTTACTTTCATCAGGAACTCACTCCAGCTGATATATTTCAATGTCTGTCAGTGATGGACCACTTCCAAATCAGTCTGACACTTGAGATTGAGGCTACAACTTTATCTTTAATTTCATTCCCTGCCAACTCGAGGGACCGAGACTTCTGCAGTTTGCAGCTGACCACAGAAATGCTGAGCAGCATGCTGTTTTCAAATCAAGATCACGTGAAAACGTTTATGTTGAGATGACAAGAAAATTACATTGTGATTTCAAGAAAACAACCTTTTAAGGGGTTTTAATTTCACACTGGAACTGATAGAGAAGTTTAGAAGAAGGGGTTTAATATCAGACATGCAATAAGAGGAATGTTCAAATTCAGATTGAGATTAATATTAATCTGAGAGTGAGAATGTAAATGGGACTTAATATCAAACCTGTAGAGGTGGAATATCAGATATTTACTGAAAGGTTTAATTTTGGATTGTAAGATATCAGATTGTGACTGTTCAAACTGTCTCGGAAGAAAATATGGATAACAAAAGACAAGACATTAAGATGATTAAAAACCTCAGAAAGAGGATATGATGGCGAGTGTGTATGTGCGTCACAGGTGAAAATAGGTAAGAAATGAAAGTGTGTATTGCGATGGAGAATGGTTTGTGGGAGTGAGCTGTGTTTGTGTGTGTGTGTGTGTGTGTGTGTGTGTGTGTGTGTGTGTGTGTTTGATTAATTGCTATCAAAGCAACAATAAGGATTCACTGGAGACAGACTGTCTCCTACTGGAGCAGTGGAATTATGCTGTCCATCACTACCGCGCCATCCTTCCCCTCTCCTCTTCCATCACTCCATCACTCTCATGCTATTACCGTACTCATCCGTCCGTCCCCTGCTGGCACCTCCTTCTCTTTCCTTCCTTCTTCATCTCCTCTCCACTGGAGCCCTTCCTGATTGTTTTCCTCTCTTCTGTTCTTTTTTGTTTTCTGTCTTTTTTTTCTTTCATTTTCAGGGCGCTGAGTGGTCTGGATAAAGAGGCAGACCTGGTGCACATCGAGGCTCGAACTGACAATGGACGTTAGTCTCTTTCTTTTCCTCCTTTTGCCCCTCAAATCCTGACTTTCTTTCTTCTGCTTTTTCAGTTGCTCTCTTCCTCCCCTCCTAGCACTCTTGGCCCTGTCTTTCTTACTTTCTCCCCAGCCTCCTATGCTTTTTTTTTTTTTCCTGTGTCGCAGTGAAAAATGAACAGATGAATTGTGGACAACAGTAAATTCAATAGTAAATGGTTCTGGCTTCGTTCTGGCAGACTGTTGCGCTTGTGTTTTATCCTTGTGGGACAGTGTTGTGCATTAAACTCTATTGATATGAGCCTGACATAACACAACAGGCCCTAAGCTACGGACAGTCTAACAACAGCAATACATTTAAATGTGTTATGAGTGATGCAGTGGTTACACCAAACTAAATTTGAAGCACGGGGAAATGGAGAAGGTGGCAAAAGCTGCTTTAGTTTTCAGGCGGTAATAATCAAACCTCTTCTAAAAGAAGGATTTAAACCAGTTCTTTCAGTCCATTCTATTTAATAGGCTATCTTATCTGTCCATGCCTTCACAGTAGAGCAGGCATGTGGAATCAGAGTTGGGCAAAATTCTGAAAAGAAGAATTGGCTCCTTTTCAATTCATGAGCTGCAAATTGGCCACACCCTGAAGGAAGTTGAATTGGAATGACAGGAAAAGGAATTTAGTGAATTGCACTTCAAAGACATTCACACAGGCAGGGGTGTTGCTAGACCCTTTTTACAGTAAAATACCACTGTGCCCCTGTAAAATATTATTGATAAATCCTCATGTTGTGTGTTTTCTATTAGCGGTTTAGAATCAGAGCTAGTGATGCCAGATTTGCCATTAAATCACTCCTTTGATCTAATTAGTCTCATGGGTTTGCAAAAGAGACAAAAACGGTTCGTGATTCAGTTTGATTCATTCAGACAGTTCATTCACGTACTGCAGTGGTTTCTCACACTGAAACAATAATGAGATATTTCTGTGATCCAGTACTGATGAAGGGCTAGAAACTACCCTGAACACAGGTAATGCATTCTGGGAATTGAAGTGTTCTTCCACTCCAATTTACTGAATATTATAAAGCTTTAAACTTTAAGACTTTTAAACTTTCAAATGGCTTTCGAAAGACAAGTCAAACTTTGTTTTTGTAGTTTAAAAGTACAGTTGAAAGAATTCAAAGAATTTCCATTCATTTTAATTCTGCTTCCATGTAGAATATGCATTCTTTAGAGGCTATTTTTTAGTGTTATTACAAACCAAGGGGTCTTCTAATTTATTGTAGGCTACTGGACAAGTTGGTGATAAGAATGTGATGAGAAATGCTGCACAATAAACAGGGACTTTGTTGGTTTAAATTAAACTTTACATTTGAGATGCATTGTTATATCAGTCACATATAAATAGTTCCAAAAAAATCAAACTGAGAAATGTCTAACAATAATCACACCTTTTTTTTCTAACCAGTAAAAGTAGAGCGTAAACAGGTGCTATCAAGCCCAAAAACAACCAAAGGCACCTTAAAAGTAGTCCAGATAATTGTGCAATAGCCTTCTACGAGAAACAGACTAACATTTTAACCAAAGTCATTGTACTTAGTGTGTCATGGTGCACCTACTGTGACGGAATTGAGGAGACGAAGGAGTGCGGAGACAAAGGGAAATTAACATAAACAGTCTTTATTCTTTCAAATCCAGAAGCACACGGAACAGGCAGGAACACACAACACGTGGGACGAGGGGTAGATGTACAATACTGGAAGCTGGAGACAAGGAAACACAGGGCTTAAGTACAGAGGAGTAAACTAGATAATTAATCAGACACAGCTGGAACCAATGGAACTAAATGGGGACCAAACGAGAACAGGAAAACCAAATATGGACATAGAGGGAGAAACTGGGTCAAAGAAGGCACAATGGGGAGAAAAACACAAGATGTACTGCATACTGAGACACACTTGACATCAGTGTCTTTCAATCAAACATGATATGCTGCATTTGAAAGTTAAAGTGCAACTGGTTTGAGAGATTTTTTTAGATAAAATAACAGATCTGGAATATAAGGGGAAGTAAATGACAATTTTTTTCATTTTTGTGTGAAGTATGTCCTAAGTCCTCAAGTTGCCAGTGATGGTGTTTGTTGATAATAGAATATTGATGTTCAAGTAGAGATTTGAAATGGATTTTTAAGTTCTTTTTGAACATTGTAAAGATCAGTAAGAAACTTCTGAACCCAGTATCCATTAATGCCATGTAAAAAGAACCCGTTCCTTAAAATTGATCTGAAAACATATATATATATATATATATATATATATATAAAAATGAAAGACATTATATCTCCTACTCTTTATTTTGTTCAGAGATACCTGAAACAAATAAAAAGGTTATTCCTAATCTGTTGTTTCTTTGTTGGGCTCTTATTTTCTTTCTGTCTTTGTTTTCTCCCTTCTGTCTTTCTCTGTACTTTTACTCCCATCCCCTCTTTCTCTCCCTTCTGAGTGAGGATGGATAGCTAGTAGAGAGACTGATAATGGAGAGCACTGATTAATTTGGCTAGACATAGAGATGTGTGGGAAGTTTGTGTGTAAGTTCTAGATTGTGTTTGTTGTGTGGGTGTGTGTGTGCCAGCGAGATTGAGAGAGATATTGATCATCTGTTTTTTGTTTGGTGTAGATCAAGGCGTTCTTGTGCACAAGCGTATCCTCTGTTGATAAATCTGTGTGTGTGTGTCTCACAGAAATGCAGTATATTACCTGCCGAGCACAAAAGTGTTCAGAGGAGGGTAGGCAGTATACATTCAGCGGTCGAATTGACACCAACTCGCTCGTGGTGCAGGACCAATACATCTTCTTACAGGTACAAATGTATGTGGGTTTCATAAAGTGCATAAGCGCTTGTGATTTAGATTGGTGTGGGAGATACCAAAAAAGTGTGTGTGTGTGTGTGTGTGTGTCAAGATAATCTCTGTCTGACTCTTTTTATAGCCCTCCTTTTATCTCTGTCAGTGGCGTGTAAGTGAGTGATAACCATTGAAACCAGCCTCTCCATCTTTAACAGTGGGCCAGGGGAGGACAGGACACGGTTTTGAGTGAGAATCCCAAACCTGGACCCTCCTCTGTCAATACAAGCGACTTTCTTTTGGTTTTTGTAGCTTGAAGCTGTTGGATTTGAGTTGACAGAGAATAATGAGGTTATTGATTCAAAAAGCGCAGGAACAAGAGACTGTCTGACACCCCAGACCTCTCGCAGGAAAAACACAGTGTAGCACCATCCTCACCCTGTAAAAGTGGACACACACACACACACACACACACACACTGCCTCATTCTTTGGACATCCAAGCTCTATTGACACTGGATCAATCGAAGCATTAGAGCTTTAATGCACTGTTTACAGCCTAATAGCTACAATCTACTTGATAAGAGTGTGTACAACATGTGCGTGTGTGTGAGTCAGATCTTGCCAACGTTCAATATATTTACATTGCGCTTTAAAAGTTCGATTTCAGTCTGACCAAAACAATAGATTGCAACCAAAATGTTTTATTTTTTATTTTAATTTATTTTTTTTTTTTTGTGTGAAGTCGGACTGAGAGAACTAGATAATGTGATTGCATCTTGACTTCATTCAACGTGTACATGTTAATCAGATTGCAATTGGTCTATGGATTTAATCCTTCAAAAATTTTGATTAAGCATTGTGTACTTATAAAAAATTCCCCTTTCCCTCCTGACAATACTATAGCTGGATTATAAGTGTGCATGTAAATTGAACCCCACAAGGATAGTAAAAACTGAAATAATAATAAAAAAAAAAACTAAAATGGACGGGATGTTGTTACAATACTGGAAACTTCAATACGACTGCTTGAAATATTAATATTTATTACAATTAACGATACCCCAGGGAAAAATTGCAACAAAAATATGATCATTTTTATATATATATATATATATATATATATATACACTGTGTGTGTGTGTGTATATATATATATATATATATATATATATATATATATATATATATATATATGTGTATATATATATATATACACTGTGTGTGTGTGTGTATATATATATATATATATATATATATATATATATATATATATATATATATATATATATATATATATATATATATATATATATATATATATATATCTTTGCACTACAGTGTAAAATTACAGCTCTAGCTTTTATTTTGGCAGAAAACTGGTTTTTGGTGAATTTTCAGTGTTTCATTACTAATCTAGTGAAATGCTATAATTATCTGTCCACAAAAATTATGTGAATGGCGTACAGTGTGTTCCCAGATTCTCACAGCAATGCAGAGATGGAGTTCACTGCATTTACTGTGAACCCAGCCGCTCTGAGATGCTGAAACAGTAGATCATGAGCAATGGAAAGCCTCTATAATAGACAAGCAAATATGAGTTCTGATTGGTGTGAAGTGCTGATCTGTTGTAAATTCTTGTAACTGTGCTTTCTCTGACGTGTGTGTGTGTATCAGTTAACCACAGCAGGAAGAACTACATACTTTGTGTCCTATCAGCGAGGGCCCTTCAGGACCATACAGCTCCCTAAATACTGTCTACCTAAAGTAAGATACATGACACAGCACTAGCTGTCACAAATAAGTTGTCAGATGAAATGCGTGTGGCTCTAACAGCTGTTCTCCGTGCAGGACATGCACATTGTCAGTACAGATGAGGGGCAAGTGCTGGCAGCAGTGCAGGAGTGGAACGAAAATGACACCTACAGTCTGTACATCTCTGACACACCTGGAGTCTACTTCACCCGCTCGCTCCCAAACCTCCGTACCTCCCGCGGTCCTGCAGGAAACCTTATTGTGGATGTCTACAAGGTCTGCGAATATGATTGAATGGCCTGATGGTGTTCGCCAATTAAGTTTAAGAAGTCGACCATCTTGAATGTTCACAAATACATGTGTGCAATTAGGAAAACTTCGGTAATTAGCATGGCTTTCTCCAGGAATTTTTGAAAGTAGAACAGGGAACAGTGCAATGCAGCACAAAACAGCAGTGTTTGAAGTTATGCCATTAAACACTAAGAATACAAAGAGAAGAAGAAAATCTGATAATGAGAACAACTGAAAACATCCAGAAAATGAAGTGTAAGCAAAAATGCAAAGAGAAATGAGGCTTATCTGCTTATCTTTTCCATCGTTTCTAGGCAAAGAACACAAATATCTGTAATTGTAAAAAATAAATAAATAATAAATAATAATAAAAGTACTGATAATATGTTTATAATAATGATCTTACTAACAGTAATAATCATACTAAGAATATTATTATTATTATTATTATTATTATTATTATTATTATATAGAATATACAATATAATAATAATAATAATAAATTATATATAATAATAAATAAAACAAGTACATTTTAATAATAATAAAAACAATAACCATAAGAATAATGTACTGATTTATTATTATTATTATTATTATTATTATTATTATTATTATTATTATTGTATTTATATAATTGTTATAAAATAGTACTTTATCAGAACACAAACTAATATATGTATTTAACAAACAATAATAATATTTTATTATGATAATCTATATAATAGTAGTAATAATAATAATAATAATTATACAGTAGTAAATAATAATAAATTAATGATAAATAATAATAAATTGTTGTTGTTGTTATTATTATTATTATTATTATTATTATTATTATTATTATTATTATTATTATTATTATTATTATTATTAATATATTATGAACACACAAAAACAAGGAAATCCACACTCTAAAAAATGCTGGGTTAAATACAACCCAGTGCTGGGTAAATATTGGACAGAACACATGCTGGGTTGTTTTCAACCAACAGTTGGGTTAAATGTTTAACCCAGCCTTCTGGGCAGTAACCCAACCACTGTGTCTAATCAACCTAATCGCTGGGTTCGTCCATATTTTACCCAGTGCTGGGTTGTATTTAACCCAGCATTTTTTAGAGTGCAAGTATTTGAGTTCAGATCACTTTTGTCTTGTAAAGGTGGCAGGTGTCAGTGGACTGATCATAGCCAATAAGAAAGAAGACGCACAGATGAGAACGTATATCACCTACAACAAAGGCCAGACATGGAGCTTACTACAACCTCCGACAAAAGACACCACAGGACATGACATCAACTGCAACCTGGTGAGAGCCACTGGAATTAACTCAACCAGATATATATTTCCTACTAATCATGAGGACATTGCCAAAAAGGCACAGATCACCAACATCAAAGTAGGTGAAATACTATTTAACATAAAACAGCTATTAATAATGTTGATCCTATTACAGTGACACACCCACTTCAAGCACAGCCACGCCCACTGTTCTTGACAACAAGCACTCCATCAGATCCAGTCACACCCACTATATTCATTACATTACACTAAGACACACCTACTTAACTATGGTCAGATGAAAACAAGACATTACAGTGTTGACACGCTTTTCGTTTGATGCATTTTTACAGTGAAGCCCTGCAGAGAGGAACTACTTTAGTCTCACAGTGAAATGAGGGTGAACCGCCAGCTACCACACAATAGCTCTGAATTCAGTGCTTTCTGATGGTTTGATTAAGACACAGTACCTTCTCGGTATCTTTGTAATGACTTTCACTGATGTTTTACACTGTTCTGGAAGATTGGTGATTTCAATTAAGACATACATTGAACAACCATTTATCAGCAGATCTCAGAAAGTCTTAATTACTTTTTTTTTTCTGCTGCACCAAAAGACAGTGGGTTCAGTGTTTGCACACATGTTGTCATTCTTTAGAAAGACAAGATGAAACAAGTTTTTTTTTGTTCCAGTCCTTGTGCTTTGGGTATTTTGGGATTTATTACCAACTTTAAACAACCGCTGGTACAAGAATTCAGACACTTGTACACACAGAACAAAAGTTTGCTGGTTACTTGCATATGCAATTAGTTTTGAGTCACTAGGTGGTTGATTGCATTTAACTGTACTGATTTTTGTCACTGTATTGACACTGAATTCTAATTGCCATAATTACATTATGATTTTCTGAAGCTCTGAAATCAAAGATTTGATTTTTCGTTTCCAAAAAAATTGGGTCACACTAATTGAAGGGATACTAAAAATACGGACAAAAGCCGAGGAGATCCAAAGCGGATTCATTTGCACGGCTTTTGAAAGCTGATGCTACAGTCGGTTGATGCAGAGGAGATTATGTAGATAGATGTAAATGTATTGAAATATAATTTAATACTGTGTAATGTTCTCATTTTCAGCCGTCGTGCTCCCTGCACCTTCACCTGCAGATGTCTGAAAACCCCTACACACCTGACACCATCTCCACCAAACACTCCGCTCCAGGGATTATAGTGGCCACAGGTGTGTGTGTGTGTAGCTGTGCCACTTCTTTATTGTTTTTATGCTTGTGGAGTCTTGAGTCCCCC
The DNA here is from genome assembly GCA_039654775.1 of Spinibarbus caldwelli. Lineage (NCBI taxonomy): Eukaryota > Metazoa > Chordata > Actinopteri > Cypriniformes > Cyprinidae > Spinibarbus > Spinibarbus caldwelli. The sequence goes on along the minus strand of CM077250.1, from coordinate 10,942,120 downwards.
AGGAGTTTCTGATAAATTAGAGTGAAGAATGGATATAAATGTGCATGCTTTTAAATGCAGATGGAGTTTGAGTGGCCAAATCACGGCTTTCAAGTTGTTACATCTTTGTGTTTTTCAGCTGCAGAGTTTGGCATGATTGGAACAAAAACTCATTTCACTCTGTTCTTTTGCTTGTCAGATTCATTATAAAGTTATCTTCAAAACTCAAGCCCAAATAGCTTCCTGCATGAGACTAGATAGATGCACGCTCAAAAAGTTAGCCATGCAGAGCACGCAGAAAATATGACCGGTGTCTTCCACATTCATAATTGCCTGTCATGTCCGACAGCTGTTCCGCAATCACTTTCCTATGCTCAGAGTGTATAAATATGGAATTTGAAAAATATGTTTTTTTTTGTCGCTGACAGCAGCTTTACCAAACGTTCTTCATCAGGCATCATGATGATTGTGGTCTTTGAGGGCACTCGTACACACCAGACAATGTGCACCAGGACTTTATCAGGAAATCATAGAATATAGATTTAAAATTATACTGCTGTGCTGTGGCAAAATATAACTACACAATTGTGTTAACCTAAATGACTTAAATCAGGTCTCGTAGACCAGGGATTTTCAAACTGGATCCCCTTAATTAATTTATTAATATAAATCCAAGAACCCTCTATGGGGGCTGCAAAGGGGGCACAAAATATTAGTTTTTTTTTTTTTCAATTAAAATATTAATGAAATACATCATTTTATTTTCTACAAAGTTTTTAATTTTGTCATTTCATTTTGCTGTCTAAAGACTGGTCTGAAATCTGAGATATCTAGCAATTGTTTTATAATTTCCTATTAAAGGACTCGTGAACGTTTCTGTTCTTTTTTCTTCTTCTTTCTTTTTTTGGAAAAAAAATGTTTATTTCAGATATGCTGTAAAATTAATATTTTTTAAAGACAATTTGCTTTGGTACAGTGACAGTATAAAAGCAAATTATTTAAACAGCTACTGATGGAAACAATTTCCATGTGTTTTTTTTTTTTTTTTCAATGAATTACTGATTAAATATGTGATTGAAATTCAATAGTTTGTCTTGGTAGTGCATATACTTAACAGCACATACCTCTTTTTCATTGTCTTTTTTTTAAACTGCAGGGATTATTTTCTGTTTGATTCTATTGTAATAAACTGTGATAGAATAGAATCAAATCTCATCCACCAATATATCTCCAGCATATGTATGGGGAATAATAATCTGTCTGTGAGAGTTACAGTAGTGTTTTCTCTCTCAGGAAACATTGGGCCAGAGCTTTCCTTCTCTAATACAGGAATGTTCATCTCCTCTGATGCCGGCAACACATGGAGACAGGTAAACCACTCTTATTAAGCATGAACTGTAGTGTAGTCTTAAAGGATTAGTTCACTTTCAGCGTAAAAATTTACTGATAATTTACTCATCCCCATGTCATCCAAGATGTTCAATTCTTTCTTTCTTCAGATGAAAAGAAATTAAGGTTTTTGAGGAAAACATTCCAGGATTTTTCTCCATTTAATGGACTTCAGAGGGGATCAATGGGCTGAACGTCCAAATTGCAGTTTCAATGCAACTTCAAAGGAATCTACATGATCCCAGCGAGGAATAAGAGTCTTTTCTAGCGAAATGATCAGCCATTTTCTAAAACTAAAAATAAAAATGTATATACTTTTTAACGACAAATGCTCATCTTACACTAGTTTGACGTCACGCATTAAGTAGTCACATTAGAAAGGTCACATGTGATATAGGCGGAAGTACCGACCCAATGTTTACAAAGCTAAACGTCAAATACCCTTTACAAAAAAATCTAAAACAATGATGTATGACAATTTTGAAGTTGGAGGAGAAAATGAGATGGATTTTTGTGCCCTACCCTACCTTTTTTAACTGGAGTACTGAATGTGTATCATGTAGAGCCCTTTAAAGCTGCATTGAAACTGCAATTTGGACCTTCAACCCATTGAAGTCCACTATACTGAGAAAAATCCTAGAATGTTTTCCTCAAAAACCTGAATTTCTTTTTGAAAGAAAGAAAAAGAAAGAAAGACATGAACATCTTGGATGACATGGGGCTGACTAAATTATCAGGAAATGTTTATTTTGGAAGTGAACTAATCCTTTAAGATAACAAGCACCCTGTTCCTGATAACCACTCAAAAGAACTGAAACTGTAAGAAACATGAGAAACATAAAGAGACAGGATGCTAAAGTACCTTGTAGGTTTTTGACTCTGTAAACACTTTTTAGATTTTTGAAGAGGAGCACAGTGTCTGGTTTTTGGACCATGGAGGGGCTTTATTAGCTGTTACACAATCTGCTGTACCAACACGCCATTTATGGTAAGACAAAATGCTTTTTTTCCTTAAAAACGCACATTCATAAATGCACTGCCTTACAGATTTTATTGAATAACATCAATACACAAATCTGATTTGTGATGCAGTTTGGAATCAGTTTTACATTGTGTTCATCCATTTAGGCTAGAGGAGAACTAGTCCTCTGACTGAGCCTGGTTTCTCACAAGATTTGTTTCTTCATTTCTGTCACCTTGCCACTGTTGCCTTTTGCTTGCTTAGTAGTGGTTTAAAAGACACTTAATATACAAACATAGTATACTGTAGATTTGATAGAACTAACACAGATAAGAACAAAACGTGAACTGAACTGAGTAAATAATGCCACTATTGTCTTCTATAGAGCTGCTTTATAACTGAAACGAATCTGTTCGTAATTTCCTGTTCGTATTTTGCAACATCAATACTTACTGAATAGAACTGAATCACCATTTACTGACTCAAGTTGAATAACTACACTGCACTTGAGTAGAGCTGCCTATCACTGAATTTAACTTTTACACAGCTATTTTTAAAGTTTGCATCATGGATTAGATTACTTTTGGTTTTTTAATACTGTGAAGCTGCTTTGAAACAATCTGTTGTATAAAGTGCTCTAAAAATAAAGGTGACTTGACACGACACATTATATGATGTTTTATTGACAAGGTTCGGGAGGAGCACGATCAAATAATCAGCCGGTCTGGCACAGGTGTAACTCGTTTAGCTAACCATCCTAACTAGCACAATACGTGTATATATATGCAGCCTACCTACCTCTGTCCTACAACAGTTTTCCGGCATCCCTCCTCCATCCCAACTCCTCACTCCTACTTTTATCTCATATTAGGGATAGGGGGAGTTCTCCGGGTTCGGGCTATATTCAGGGCTTGGAGCCCTCCCCCATGATAGCACGCCAAAATATGCTTACTATTTGCTATCAGATTAGATGTAAGGGTGAACTCGTGAAATGTATGTAAAACAGAACAGAAGAGATTATGCATGTTTGAGTTCACTGCAGTTTATCTCAAACTTTTTGGATATTTTTTATTCAGCCTAAGTTTTTGAAGTTCCCTCATGCTTAAACGTCAGCTTTGATTTGAGGACTGGCAGATATAAACAGCGGGCAAAAGGTCTTATCATATCAAACATTTGGAATCCTTTCAGCGAAAGTGCCTGTCATGGCTTTGTAGTGCAGGTGGCTGTGTTTGCCAGGGCTTTTATGCTTATGTTAGGGGGGTTAAGGTTTGAAGCAGAGGTGGGATTCGGTGGGCTTCCGTTCACATGTTGTTCCTGCCACGTCACACACGCGGCTTTGATGTGCTAAGCTCTGAAATGTTGTCAGGATCAATTAGGCTGCGGAAGATAATTTGTATCCTCCTGTGGGTTGCTGTTAGAACAGGAGTCAGATGTGTGTGCGGGTGCTCAGCCATCAACTCGGGTGACTTTGACCCATATCTACAACAACAGAAACACCAAACCAGAAATTCTTTCCTTTCTGCATGAAAAGATTCCATGAAGAGACTGTTATGTCTATAATACAGAGAACAGTAAGCTTTTAAAAGCATTGTGAAGATATACACTACCAAGATTTTTCATGTTTTTGAAAGAGTCTCATATGCTCACCAAGGCTGCATTTATTTGATCAAAATAGAGTAAAATAATAATTTTTTGAAATATAACACTTATCTGTTTTAATGTATTTAAAAATTGTAAATTGTTTTTTTTTTTTTTTTTTTTTTTTTTACCAATGGTGAAAACTGTTTGACATTTTTGTGGACATTTTTTGTGAACAGGATTAATAGAAAGTTCAAAAGAACAGCATTTATTAAAAAAAAAAAAAAAAAAAAAAAACTTTTGTAACATAAAAAATGACTTGACTGTCACTGTTGATCAATTTATTGCAACCTTGGTGAATAAAAGTATTAATTTATCATATTTTATTTAAAAAATCATACTGTTCCCAAACTTCTATACACAATAAAGTGTATAGAATAAAAAATGATAGATGTTGTGTACTATTAAAAGCAAACCGATATCCAGACAGATTCTGTGTACTTGATGTGTGCTGATTTATGCAGAATTCTGCAGACTCAGCAATGCGAGAGAGTTGCAGTTGGTTACTGAAAGTTAGTATGAAAAAATGACCAAATTATGCTGAAATGATCTTAATCTAAATGAAAATCCCCAAAAACACAATTATGACTAACCAGTAAATTCAGGTTAAGCATTCAGTGCTCGCAGAACAAGGCAAACAGGAGGGCTCTAAATACACAAGAATAAATTTCATGGATACAAGCAGGTGCTTTAAAATACAAGACATTAATAGAAAGAACAAAATCTAAAAACAATACAAAAAAAAAAACCCACTTACTTCAGGCAAAATAATAAAAAATAATGCAAAGGACAGAAAGAAAGTAGAATAAAGAGATGCAACAAAAGAACAGTGAAATGCAAAATAGACAGAATGTGTAATTAGACATAATATGCATTTTACATGACTAATAATGATTAAAGGGTAATGTAAACACAAGTGGGGTATGGTGAATAATTTTGTCTTGATATTTTTCAATGAGCATATATTAGATTTGATTTTAATGTAATTATGCAGATGTAGCCCACATTAAATGTTAATGCAGTGACTCCACAATGACTTGTTTTTGTGGATCCGCTAAATATTCTCGGATGACTGAACGAATGCATCTTCTATTTTTATGTCTTTGTCAAATGTGCACTGTACAGGATATTAATCAGAATATGAAGCTAATGTACTTTGCCAGTGAAATGATTTGTGAAATATATGTCTGTCTAGGATTAGTTTGGATGAAGGCCGGCAGTGGGACAAACTCAGCTTTTCGGCTACACCCCTATTTGTCGACGGGGTTTTGATGACTCCAGAGACTGAGAATCGCATCATTACGTAAGAAACATTTCACCTCGTCTTCTCAGCCACACTGATCCAAATGGTCCAGGAGGTGTCAGTAATGAACCTTCACTTACTGGGATCATTATTATCAGATTAAATCTTTTCATTTGCATGTCTGCATGTCTGGACTATGATCCTCACACTTACTTGTACTGATAGAACTGACACTTCCTTCTCGGATTTGCCATAGCAATCCATTAGAAATTGTAAAGAATGTAAAAGTACACCGATCCTGTTGTGCTTAAGCATCTCTATCCTCCTAGATTCTTCGGGCACTTTAGTTACCACTCCGACTGGCAGCTGATAAAGATTGACTACAGCTCCCTGTTTGGGCGGAAATGCACAGACGGAGACTTTCAGACGTGGCACCTGCATAACAAGGTTGTCACCTCACATTTATCAGCACGCCTTACTGTTCGGTCTCAACAGCAAAGCACTAATTCACTCACTCAACATTCAACATGAGTTTCTTTTGGCACTGAATTCGCTAGTAATTAGGGCGGCATGGGAGATTATTTTCACCTCTGGGGTAACATGCCCAAGCAGAATGGAAATTAATGAAGTCGTAATGGATTTTGCAACAGATCTCAGCACATAATATTGGTGACATGTTGTCCGTCAACCTTGACTTGTGGTTTTACGGAGTTTCAGAGTCAGCATCTATTGCATGTCAAATCTGTTTCCTGGGAAGCACGGTATGTTTTCTAAAATTCGTACAAACTACTGTATCTATCCTCAGCTAAGCAGAAGTAACTAGAAAACTGAGTTTTTGGGGGGGGAAACATGTCCACTATTCTCATGGAATTGGGCTACTTTTACATTATTGCCGTGGTTGTTTTTATTCTGCGGGTTAACACAAAAGCTATTTTGACAGAGGAGACTGCCAACGGAGTGGAAAACCACATAAAAATATGTGTTTTGGCTAGTTTTGAATAGTAATTGACACTTTGCCGGGAGTTTGATTGACAGGCGATCTGACCAATCATAACGCAGAATCTGCCATTTTGTCCAACAAACAAACCAGACCGGAGAGTAGATTAACACTGGTGGACTTGAACTTGAAAAATGGTGTGTATTGATGTCTTTCCGCAGTTCAAATAAGATACCTTCTGATGTTCATTCATGTTTATTTCATGATATAACTAGTAAAGAGGAAGAGAAGATCGGTTCAGGTGCTGCTTGAACTGAGGTGCTACAGTGATTTGTCACGACACATTAAAGAGCCACAAAACAGTATTTATAGTTTCCTCTTTGCTCCGCGATGTATTTTTCACTGCGTGAGAACATGATGAGTGGTGTTAGAGTGCCATGGCTTGTCGGACGTAGCAACAGTAACTAAGGGCACGGGTCTTTGCAAAGGATCAATTGGGCTGGTTTTGTTTCACAAACCTGGCAGCCCTGCTTCCTGTGTGCATTTGTGAATATATAGGTATTCATGTGCACATCTTTCATTGCACTACATTTACTGTTATGGCTTTAATAAAAAACAAAAACAAAAACAAAAAAAAAAACAGAAATGTTTGACAGCCTGATTCCAAGCAACATTGTTATTCGTAAATAAAATTAAATTATTAAATATCATTTTGTTAATTGAAATATAACTGCAATAAACTAAAATATAATGTAAACCTGAAAGTCGTAAACCAAAACCTAATGGAAACTAGAAATGTTACTGAAACAAAAGTTGAAGTACTTAGTTTGTTAATAGTGAGAATTGGACCTTAAAATAAAATGTGACCAAAAAAGAACAATAAAAAACTAACTAATTAAAAATGATAAAATTTAAATGAAAATTAAAAATTAAAATAAAAACAAATTCTAAATATTTATACATTTTATAATAGAATACTTATACTGTACTAACACTGTTCCATATGATTTTGACTGAAGTTATTTAACTAAGTATTTTATGTGCATTTCAGGGTGAGGTGTGTGTGATGGGAGAGAGACAGGTGTATATGAAGAGGAAGCCTGGCACACGCTGCACTCTGGGTCGGGAATATTCTCGAGTTGTTTCAGCTGAGCCCTGCATCTGCACCCTCTATGACTTTGAGTGGTGAGTCACACGCACGCGTACACATACGTGCACACACACGGAAACGCAGAGCAGCTGCTTTTCCAATGGAAGAAATGAGTGACAGTGACTCTTGCGGATCAAAGGACTCAGTGTTGCATGCAGAGAACAAAAGCTGCAGGGATCCAACCAATTATACAGATTAATTAAGTGGCATTTGAATGTAAAAAAACAAGGTTTTTCCCTTCATTTGTCGGTGGGGGGGGGGGTTATGATACTGTTCCAGTCGCTACATTAAATTAGCTTGCTCTTGAGGCGGCAAGGTAAAAACCTGGTTTTACATCAGTCTGTTGTAATCATATCGCTATACTGATGGAGATGTCTTTACAAGCCCACCCCGACGCACACGGAGACACACTCCTGCGCTGATCATAACGACGACATAAATCTCCCTTGTACCGCACACAGGCTCCATTAGAGTCGTCTGCTCTTAGGCAAATTACACGTATGAATGAAAGGCGTGCAAAATTAGCATAATGTCAAATGATTAATTATCTCCAAATGAATAAGTAATGAATATTTAAATGGATGATAAATGTGGCAGTGATCTGATTAGCCTGAAGGAGCTGGTGTTACTGAGTTTAGCCCTGATCCCCTGCAGCAGTTTATACCTTGTAAATGCACTAACCAATCACAACTTAAGGCTACCGTGCTGCTAAAATGTTTGCTCAACAGGGTTCCGCCTAGGTATGAGTAGGACTTCTGCTGTTGAAAACGGCTTCTTTTTTCATCGTAAACGCTTCCCATATTCTACACTACATTTACTATAATAGCTTCAATTAGAACCAAAAAGGTTTGACAGCCTGATTCCAAGTCAGAGTTGTTTTTGGTAACTAGAAAATGAGAAAACTTTAAAATGTTACTGAAATAAAAGTTGACGAAGTTGAAGTACTAACATTACTAAAACTAAAATAATTTTAAATAATTTAAATCCAAATAATAATATTGACAAAAGCACCTAACAAAATAAATAAAACTAAAATTCAAATGAAAACTGAGATTATAAAAAAAGCTAAATATTAATAAATATTATATAAATAATACTAAAATAACACTGTTCCGAGTGCAATTTGGTGATTTTAACTTCTGAAGTATTCAACAGATAATGTGGCACATAATGTGGAAATAGATGTGTAACAAGTTGCACTAATCTTTAGAAATTAATCAAATAAAGCAGATAATGGAGTAAACTGTTAATTCATTTTCAAATAATTTAAAAAAAAATTAAATGCTTGGATTTAAAATATTTCTTAGGCTGGAAGTTACTCTTATTAGTCCAATCTCTATAAAACAATGAGTCATTATAGCAAACGACTGGAAAAGTCAAGGAAAAATCATAGAAACAGATCTGTCAGAAAGCGTGGGAACCTTTTGTATAGTCAACACAAGAACAACGCAGTGAAAATATAAAGAGTGGTTCCCAGGGTGTTTGAGAAAACCATTGAAAAACCTTTATTTTACAGTGTATGTAAAGTGCAGTCTATACAGCATCCAAGCCACTTTTCTCTATAGACTGCTATTGCATCATAGAGAGGAGCTTAACCAAACTGAATAATTGATGTGTTTTTATGATTTCCCCTGCAGTGATTATGGGTTTGAGAGACAGGCCAGTGGAAAATGTGCACCTGCATTCTGGTATGATGTCAGTTTACCAGCACACACCTGCAGCCATGGACAGCGCTACCGCAACAGCACAGGGTAACACACACTCACAGATACACAGATGCACACACAATGCAGCATGATCCATACATGCAAAATGAGTCTCTTTGTGACAGCCTTCATAAGAGTGTTTGGGTGTTTGTGTATTAAATACATGTCACTTTTGTGTTTCTTCTGCTAACAGAGGGTGTTTTCTAAAGTCTTTGTGTATGTCGGTGCAGGTACAGGAAAGTGCTGTTGAATAACTGTAGAGAGGGTCTGAAGGATACACTGAGTCCCAGAATGCAACAGTGTAAACCCATAGCACCCAGTGGCCTACAGCTGAGCACCATCAACTCTCAGCTCACTGCTGTACTGGGAACCAATATCACCTTCAGAGTAGCATTGCAAAATGTAAGTCAGCAGGTGTAGAGACACACACAAATTCATTCATATTACAAGGTGTTGTGCTTTAGATTAGTGGTTCTCAAACTTTTTAAGATGGCAGACCAAGTATGAGAGTAAAACAAATTTCCAAACCACCAAAACCCTAAATCTCATAAGGGGGTCTCATTCGATGTTCTTTTCATCAGTCTTGCCTTGTGCCACCAATCCATAATTGTATAGGCAATGAAATTAGCAAGACTCACTAACTAGGTTAGAAAAGAACGTGCATAAACCATCTTTCAAAAGTTTGGGGCCAGTTTTTTTTTTTTTTTTTTTTTTTCTCAATTAAAACAGCACGAGAGTATTAAATTGATCAAAAGTTATAGTATTGACATTTATTTTGTTACAAACAATTTCTATTTCAAATAAATGCTGTTCTTTTGAACTGTTTGTTCATCAAAGAATCAGGAAAAAAATGCATCATGGTTTCTACAAAAATATTAAGCAGTACAACTGTTTTCAACATTGATCATAAAAAGAAATATTTCTTGAGCACCAAATCATCATATTAGAATGATCATGTGACACTGAAGACTGGAGTAATGAATGATGCTGAAAATATAGCTTTGCCATAAAAGGAATATATTGCATTTTAAAATATATTAAAATAGAAAAATTAACTGTAATAATATTTCACAATATTACTCTCTTTACTGTATTTTTGATCAAATAAATGCAGCTGATATAAGAGACTTCTAGAGACAAAGTCTTTCCAACCCCAAATTTTTGCCATCTGTGGACCACAGTTTGAGAATCAGTTTCAAAGCCTTTACATGCAAAACCATAGAATATACCTGTCTTTTCTGCCTTTTTTCTATAGGGTGACTCACTGTCTACAAGTCTCCATGTGGACTTTGGAGATGGCATCTCGGTGTCATACTCCAATATAAGTCGCCTTGGTGACAGCATCACACACACGTACAGGGTCGCTGGGATATTCAGGGTCACCGCACATGCTCAGAACAGCCATGGGTCTGACAGCAGCTCGCTCTATCTGCACATCACTAGTATGTACATGAGCACACGCATATATTTCTAAGAATTTGAATTCTCTAAGAAGCCACTGCCGTCACAATAAAAAAACTCTGTCCTGTCAGAGTAAATTACCTCTATGCCACTGACTGCACATCTAGACAATCTATTTCAGAACCAGCTCTCAATGAAGGATGTGTAGAAGAAGAAATTGCTGTTGTGTTCGGTGCTAAATGTGATCGTTATTGACTTCATATTGTGTCTGATGAGATATCACGTCCGATGTGCCATGTTAGGTCCCGTGGAGCGTATCTTTCTTTCGGCACCAGTGGTCGTCATCAGAGGAAAAGAGGCCAACTTGACAGCAGTGCTGTGGCCCAGTCAGCCCAGGACCGCTACCTTCTACTGGTGGATCAATAACAGCACAGAGGTTCAAATGCTGAGATAATACATATATATATATACACACATACACACACATGTGGCCCAAAGGCCCAGATCAGTTAGGCAGCTATTCCAGTATTACTTTTGACCTCTAACAAAACAAGAGCTCTGCGAAAGATATTGTGGTTGCCAGGGTCAGATTGGTAAACCTGTTATTAGGATGGATTTGGATTGGGGTCAAATAAGTAAAAAGCAAAGCCACGTTTTGGCGGGGAAGATACTGTGACACTGTGTTTTTCCCCTTTGCAGTTGCTACCAAAAGAAAAAGAATAAATGAATTCTAACTCTGTCAAAATGGTTTTTGATGAATGCCAGGTATAGCTGGGAAAACACAAGGGGAAAATTCTGCCAGCTTAGAAATTTGGCCAAGTTAAAAAGCCAAGATAGAATTTTAATTATAGATAGCTTGTCACAAGGTAGGATTTTATTGGGCTGTTGAAATGTTTGGGGTCACTATGATTTTTTTTTTTTTTTTCAAAGTAATTGATACTTTAGTCTGCAAGGACAAATCTTTTCTAAATAACGCTACAAAATATTTCAAATAAGTGTTGTAATTTCTAACTTGTTCATCAAAGAATCTTGGGGAAAAAAAAAAACATATTGTGGTTTCTATACTGAATTAAGCTACACAAGCATTTTCAACTCTGATAATTATAAATGTAGCAAATCAGCATATTAGTTTGATTTCTGAAGAATGTGACACTGAAGACTAGAGGGCTTGCATCACAGGAATAAATTACTAAAATATATTCAAATAGAAAACATATCATTTAAATCGTAATAATATCTCCCAATATTATTGTTTTTACTGTATTTTTGATCAAATAAATCCATGGCGAACATTGGAAATTTTTTCCAAAGACATTAAAAAACTTTCCAACCCCACACTTTTGAACAGTAGACTATGGTGTTAATATTGTTGACATATTTTGTTTTTACATTTGTTTCATCTCAAGATAATATAAGACTATAATTTATTATAATATTATTATAATTTTATTTTTCAGTTCATCTGAATGAATGCGCAGTGTAGTTGTATTTGACGTGCCGTAAACTCTAGTGTGAAGCCGCACGACTCGTTGTCGCTTTGTCTCACACACACAAAGAAAGATACAGAGCAACAGAATCTTAAATAACATGCAGAACATGTAAACAATATTCTTTGTTGTATTTTCTAGTCAAAATAACGGAGTTCCTTTGGAATTCTTCAGCTTTTAAGAACTGCCGGGTTCTCTGGTAGTGGGCGGAGCTAATGCGCAAACGACAATCTCATTGGCTGGCGCTCAGCTATTATCATCCCTGTTTTGATTTCAGCAAATCAGTTCGAGCGAACGCAGACTACATGATTAATATTCATGAACCCAGCAGCTCATTAATCCTTAGTGCGTTTTATATTGTTATTAGTAGTAGAATTCGTAGTAGTTTTATCTTATCAATTCCCCCCCCCCCCTTTTTTTTTATAGAAACACTAAATGACAAACGATATCTTAAGCACAACCACCAGTCCCAAGTTCAGTCAACATGACAAATATGCATTCATACTTGTTTATTCTAATTACTAAAGTTCTATCATCATATAATGCTAAATTATCATAATATCATATTATAATGCTTGACTGACTGATGCTAAGTGTCAGTGGATAAATAGTGCAGATTAATGTACAATGTTTTATAATAATAATTTATTCTATTTAGAGTCCATTTCATTAATTTAACATTTAATATTGGGGGCATCCAAATTATTTGACATTTGAACTTTTTTTTTTTTTTTTTTAAGTAACGCAATAGTTACTTTCCCTGGTAATTAGTTACTTTTATAATGATGTAACTCAGTTACTAACTCAGTTACTATTTGTGAGAAGTAACTAGTAACTATAATTAATTACTTTTTTAAAGCAATGTGCCCAACACTGCTGAATTATGAGATCATTCAGTTCAGGTCTGTTTAACATTTCTGAGGTGAAACATAAAAAGTGGCAGAGCAGCTTTTAATGATTATGCATCTAAGTTCTAGAGCGTTTTCCTGCTGGAAACCTGCCATAGAGTATAGAGTCATTTAAAAGCATTTTAAAACTCACTTATACAGAAGCTTTGCTTTATAATTGAATGCCTAGTTTAGATTCTCTACATGAAATAATTGTAATAGTATTATCCATTCAATTCACCCTGTGTACCTTCCTCCTTTATATATAATACAGGCTTTTAGGATTATTTTAGGGTGAGCAAACAGCAAAAATGGTGCCCAGTTTTGCAGTCCAGGTTTGTTTATAAGCCAGCTGTATTTGTTTGTGGTTGCTTTTAATTTTTAATAAAGTAATAATATACAACAAAGAGCACAACCAGGCAAAAAGCAGACCCTCCAGTGTGTTAGCAATATTAGAAAATCTGCTTGTAAATAATTTAAGTGAAGTAAATGCATTAACTTAACCCATTATGCACTGAAAGTACAATGTTTTCGTATGCACTATTTTCATTTCCACGGAAAACAAGGCAGCATTAAAATGTAACCGCATTGTTTTGAATGAATGTTAATGTTAAAATGTCATTTACAAACATAAGTCCATTTTAGCGCTGCTCCCCAACATGCCCATCTTGTGCTAGAACAAAACAAAAAAGGACCACAAAAATTACATCAGCAAGCTCTCCGTAAATTACAAGAAAATCTCACGAACAGAGCAGCTTGTTAAGAAATACCAGGAAAAAGCATGAAGATCCTTAAGACCAATATATCTACGAAAAGCCCCGAGATCAAAAACACGACAACTGAACCGTGAAACACAGCGGGAGTTTGGCCATATAGGGCTGTAACTGGTTTCTGCTATAAATGATTCTGCCACTCACACATCAGTCAGAGCTGTGATTTGCTTTCCTGTTTCCGAACATCTCGCATGTGTGTGTTTTTAGCCGCTGATCACGCTGGAAGGAAGCGTTTCGCACACGTTCACGCGAGAGGGACCGAACTCTGTCACCGTACAGGTGTCGGCGGGAGGCACAGTCCTACAGGATGTGAAAATCATCACTGTCAAAGGTGAAGACCTCCCGTTGTTCCAAACATTGCAGTGTTCTTTGAGATACAGAATGTGGTATTTTTAGTTTCACAGACACACATTCAGAATTAAGATGAATTTTTGCCAGAGCTTCATCTCTGTTCCTATCGTTCCCAGACTTCTTCCGTTCTTTACTGCTGTCGTTCTCTCCGAACCTGGAAGAGCACAACCCGTCCGTTGCTGAATGGAGACAGGACGTGGGGCGCGTTGTCAGGGCAACGCTCTCTCAGGTATACCGACCTTAAAGTCCATCATCAGTTTCTGTTGGAGTGCTCTGTTCATGTCAGTGAACTGCTGAAAAGAACTCATGAAATTTCTTGAAAGGCTGCTGATAGCTCACCACGCTTCCTCTCTCTTCAGCTATTCTCTTTCCTCTCTCTCAAACACTGCTGGTTTAAAGCCTGATGGCTCTTTCTGGGCTCTCCGGCGAGGTTCGTGTTTGGCTGAGAGGCTTTACGTGCTCTCACGCATCCATCTGATTTCCCCTCAGTCTGAGAGCGAGAGATAGTGTAATGTAGTGCTGCTGGCGAGAGTGAATCACAGGAGTTCAGAGTGAATATTGATGCGGCAACAGAGAGACTCTAAAGCCAGTCAGCCAATTAAAGAACAGAGCCAAAGAACTGCTCCGCAGAACTCCATTACAATGAGTCGCTCAAGCACAAATATAATGGTCTCCCAATACCTCTGGATTTTCAACTTGAACAGAGTGCTTTCAATACGGTTACACAACATCATATCATAAATATTACAACCGTCTTGAGATTCGCTGGAATGACTTATTATGAATTGCAAACATTAACGGAGATATTATTAATGTGCAAACGGCCATGAAATGATTGACTAGCTTTTACGCATGAATTAGATCCCGTCATGAATGTTGCATGCTGATAAAATTTGTTTAATTTAATAGTTACTAGTGTATGAGAAATGTGTGTTTATCTGTGTGTGTTTTTCTCCAGGTTTGCGGCTTCCCTGAGGACCAGCTGTTGGTCTCTGTGTTTCCTGGATCTCCAACTGCCGCTGAGCTCTTTATCCTACCCGAGACAAACCAGTCGGCATTCAGATCACACACAGAGGAACAGCTTGATAAGGCGAGAACCACACACACACACACGCACACGCATATTGAAACAAAATGCTTTGCTATGATCCCCCAAATGACAAGGTCTGATGATTGATACAATCTGTTAAAATAACCTATTATGATTCTCTGATGGCTAAATAAATTATAGTGGCAATAAAAATAGGCTTTATTACTAGCGAATAAACCTGCTGAAAAATACATGCACTTACTTTAAAAATGTCATGGGCTGAATTGTAATGCCCAGCATCCACAAAGAGAAATAAAAAGAAATAAATTTGTACTTGACAATAATTCAAATTTATGCTAAAACCAGCAGTATTTTTTTATCGCGTTCTCAGTTTATGTAGGGTTATGACCTACAGCTTTCCAAAATGAAAAATGTAATATCATTTTAAATGGCTTACAAAAGATTCATATTCACAATCGTTATGCAAATAAAGATTTTTTGCAGCCTTTATAAATATTTTTTAATAAACTCAGCACAAATAGACTACCGTTCAAGTGTTTGGGGTCAATATTTCTTTTTTAAAGTTATTAACACATTTTTTTAAGCAAGGAAGCTATAAATTGATTTAAAAGTGACCACTACAACATTTAGTTAAGATTTTGTTTAAAAAAAAATGCTGTTCATCAAAGAATCCTGAAATATTAAGCAAAAATATTACACAACTTCTTCATTGATAAAAATAAAAAAAAAATAAAAAAGTTTTTTGAGCACCAAATCAGAATGATTCTGAAGGATTATGTGACATTGAAGACTGGAGTTATGGCTGCTGAAAATTCAGATTTGCATCACATGAATTAATTACATTTTAAATTGTGATAATATTTAAAAAATATTACTGATTTTTCTGTATTTTGATCTTGGTGAGCATAAGAGACTTTCATTCAAGAAATAAAAAAAAAAAAAAAATCTTACAACCCCAAACTTTTGATTGGTAGTATATGTCCACAATTACTATGATTTTAGTAATTGAAATCATTATTTACACACATTTACTGCTTTAATGTTGTAACATTGCATATTAAATATTATATTAAATAATATGATAGATTAAAACAAGGCTTTTCCATTTAGCTCTTATCATTCTCTTGTTTCAGATGTCGGAGGTCTTCATGAATGCTTTAAATCAGAACCTGATACAGTTTGATTTGAAGCCTGACACGCGGGTCACTGTGTCTGTATCTCAGCTCACACTGGGTAAGACCTGAACACAAGTTTCTGTTCCTAAGATTTTAATAGGACAATCCATGCTCTCCGATGACCCAAAATGCATACACAAAATGCATCGCACTGCTTCTGTCTGTGGTTATAGGGCTTGTTTGGCATTGAGTTACATTAAACTGTCTACCGCACTGTGTTCTGCATTTAATTGCCACCTCGTGGTAAATTACAGCGCGGTCTGTGGTTATGTGAGGTGACTTTATGCTTCTGTGGTTATAGAAGGTACACTACATGATTACTTTCCTGACGATCCATTGTGTCAAATCCCTCAAACTTCTCTTGGTGCTAGAAATCCCAGAGAACAGATACTCCAACCTGGGCTTTAGATTAATATTGATAATGTGGAGCCTGTCTGAGCATGACCAATATAGTGAGTTGGAAATGACATTACAGGATCATAAAGAGTGTCTCTCTGCCACATATAATTCTACCCTTTTCAGACACGGCCATTTGTCTTCATTGCTCCGAACAGGAAAAGGTTCAGATTGCCTCCTGCATTCTGCCGAAAGGTCACAATCATCATGCGTCAACCCTCAAAGGGCTGAAGGATGGACTGCAGCGTGCGTGTGTGTGTGAGTGTGTGTGTTTTTGCAGTGAACGAGTGAGACTGTTTTTAGAATTACTGAAATGGATATGCCTCTCACACATCAGACACGCTCTGAGAGACAGCAAAGACATTCGTGGTCAACAGACTTTTTGTTTTTGCAGTTAGCTGTTGTTATACCAATAACATATACCAGTAATATAATATTATATATGACAGTAATATATTCTTCCTTTATTTCTATTTACCAATGATCATTCTGACAAAATAAAAAGATTTAGAATCATTTATTAGACCGCATTTTAAATCTTTGAAGCATTTTCATTTTGTTCATGATTCCTTTTTTTATTCATAAATAAAATTATGTTACCAGGAGTTATAGTGAAAATCACTTAGATTTTAATAATGATAGAGCAGGTAAATCTCTAAAATTTATATTTACCTTATTGGTTAAATTATTTGATGGTCATTTTTATTTTAATGAACATAATGCATTCTGAAATGGGCATTACATTAATGAATGAAATAAATATAACTATCATATTTGATACATCAAATATGAAACATTAGGCATAGTAATTATTAATTTTATAATATCAATAACTATTAATATCAATACATAGAATAAAGTTATTCTTGCTGTTATTTTATTAAAATCAACAAAGTTGTCCTATAAATATGTGCATGGTGACACAAAGGCAGACATTCTGGATATTATATATTAAAAGTCATATAGAAGCATTTTTTGGAGAAGTGCTGATCATGATTTATTTATTATAAGAACATGCAATCGATAATAAAGCACATAGAACGCATTTTGAATGCATTTGCCTTCCTATAACTGGAGAACAAAGCCAAGGTCAGGGTTTGATTCCTAGGGAGTGCAAGTGCATAATGCATACATGCATGCTTTTTATATACAGACTGTGAGATGAGGCATTGAGTTATGCTGTGTAACATTGCCTGCAGCACCTCTGGTGGACTCCAGTGTTCTCCCCAGTGGCTCTGCCATGCTGTTACTGGTTTCTCTGGGTCTGGTGGGATTGGCTATTCTCTTCATCTACAAGTTCAAACGGTAAGCCTTGCCTCTCCCAAATCTTTCAGTTCTGCTCAACAAATCTGGGCTAACTGCACACTGTCATTTTGATATGCCCTGGAAATACCAACCAATGCTGACAAATAATGCTCGCTTACTTTACTTGCATCCGTGACTGTTTCCTCTTAATCTGATCTACTTGAACCAGAAACAAAAACTCATCCAGTTTTTTTCCTACAACACTAGTAAAATCCCATGGATCCATGTGGAGACAGAGGACACCCATGAGAAGGAGCCAGAGATGATCAGCGCTGTCGGACAGGAGAAGAACGGCACGCGTACAACAGCCACTTCATTCACAACGTGCAGCGCACACACAACACACACACCATTTCCCTCCAACACCGGAACACACAACAGCTTCAGCCATCTGCCACCTCCAAGAGACCTGATGGAGAAAGAGTTGGAGGCTCACAACACTGGTGAGAAAAGTCATTATCCCATACACAATATGTATGGTAGAATTTCTTGTCATTGTTGAATCTGTCTGCTTGGTGAGTTTCTTAACAAGTCTTGTGGAAAAATAAGTGCACTTCAGCACACTTTTAAAAAGCGTGTTTTGTATGGAAATAATTTACTTTCAAAGAAAATACTTAAGTGCAAACTGGATGTAATGATTTTGAGTACTCTATTGCATGTTTTTTTACAATTAAATGAAAATCTATTGTAGTGTAAATTCATATTAAATGCAGATAGTTAAACTAGTTAAAAGTGCTTTTTCACCAATTTAATAAAGATGAAGTTACAATTCAGCACATTTAAAAATCTTAACTTTGAATGTAATATCAAATAACTACAGTAAAATTATAATGAAGTACTTTAAATGTGTTTTAGTGTAGTCAACACATTAAAGTACATCTTTAAAGCATGACGGAAGACTAAAACTAAATTTAAAATGTACTTGATAAAACTTTTGATTTGACATTATTACAAAGTACACTTAAAAGTGTTGAGAAAGATGTAGCTTATTTAAGTACACTTTAGCGGTCTTTTATATCATTATTAAAGGGTTAGTTCTCCCCAAAATGAAAATTCTGTCATTTAATTACTCACCCTCACGTCGTTCCAAACCCGCAAGACCTTCGTTCATCTTCGGAACACAAATTAAGATATTTTTGATGAAATCGAAAAAGCTCTCTAAACCTGCATAGACAGCAACTGAAATGTTGCCAGACCCAGAAACGTAGTAAGGACATCGGTAAAACAGTCCTTTTGACATCAATATCTCAACTTCAATTTTGCGAAGCTGCGAGAATACTTTTTGTGTGCAAAGAAAACAAAAATAACAATTTATTTAACAATTCTTCTCCCCCGCGTCACCATCTTCCGCCATTTTGGAGAGTACCACGACGCATGCGCACATGTTCCAATGAACGTAAACAATGCTGATTACGTTTAATACTGATTACGTATTAAAGGCTTAGTTTTGGGCTGAACTAAGCCTTTAATATTCTATCTACAAGTAAAGCTTCTTAAAATATATAATTTCAAGAATTGAAGTACACTACAAGTGCACATTCACTACAATTAAGCACACTTCTTTTTCACAAGGGAAGTCCTGTTCTGTCATCTTTAATGTTCATAAAGATGCAATTTGGGCTCAAGGAGCATGAAGAGAGATGTGCTTGTTTTTGTGTGTATCTGTTGTTTGCAAGCGTGAGGTCAGTGGATGGACCCCAATTCATTCATTCTACTTTTATTACTCCGCTGTCAGAGAAGGTGATTGTCTTCTGTGTGTCCCAGGACTTTTTGATTCACAGTAATCAAGGACTGATCCCATGACACTGAAGTGGAAAGCATTGATCACAGAGTTGCCCTTGCCTGTTGGTTCCAATTACAGTGATTTTCTGTTTTGTGTGCGTGTGTGTGTGTGTGTGTGTGTTTAGGAGGCCTTGGGGTTGGAGAGCGGCAAAGGACAAGACAGATTCCAAACTGCACCAATGTCTGAAATGATGAAGGAAGGTTTGAAGATGATATCAATTGTATTAGATGTATAATTATACTTTTTTTCTCTTAACTTTTCCTGTTG
Source organism: Spinibarbus caldwelli (assembly GCA_039654775.1). Taxonomy (NCBI): domain Eukaryota; kingdom Metazoa; phylum Chordata; class Actinopteri; order Cypriniformes; family Cyprinidae; genus Spinibarbus; species Spinibarbus caldwelli. Next base: position 10,922,241 of record CM077250.1, on the reverse strand, counting down.
TTGTGGTGCTTATGCCTTTTTATTATTGTGGTGTTTTACATTTGAGCTCTATAATGAACAATTCCCTAAGTGGTAATAAAGGTATTTTTAATTACAGATTAAACAAAATCAAAAACAGTAGAATTATATTGTATATTATATCAGCACTTAAGGAGTAGTTTCTGTCACCCCAATACAGTTCTTTCTTAAAACGATGATCAGAGAAACTCATTTAATCTTCCTAAGCAGGGGCTCCAAATTCCTTTTGTAAAAGTAAGAGATCATTCTCCGCATGCTAACTTGTAGATAAATTAAGATTAACTGCCTCACATTTATAAAACAGCTCACTTTTAGAGTTCCCAAATCATATATGTTACGCTTTCATACAGAAAAATCAATATTTAATCATTTGAAATATGCTTATAGCTTTATGTATGTTTATATTGATGCTTACCTCATCTGAATCAATGTTAAGAGGTCATATAAGGAGCATGGTTTTAGGATCGAGTAGATGTATGTGGCACAAATAGAGGTTGGTACCTTCATCTGTGTAGAAATCTCATCTGCTGAACATGTCCATTTGTGCCTTGGCAATGTGTATTACTAATGTAAGATGGCAACATATTCTTAATTTGGTTAGTATTCACGATATTATATTCCTAGAAGTATACTCATTTGGAGCGCATGTTTCATCGCTACTAGCTGACAGCCATTTTTATATTCGACTGTGAACTGAAAGTCACTTTAATCTGAATAAATGTATTTTTACATTAGTGACTGCCCACTGATTCTTTACAATGGATTTTCATGATATTTCTGTAACTGTTGAATGGCCTGTGTATCCCAGTTTCTCAAGGCAATTTCCAAACAATGATCATCTTTTCATTCCTCCAGTAAATAGCCTACAGCAGATGACCTGTGTCACTGAAAATCTTTAATAGGATCACGTTAAATGAAAGGATACAAAAGAGATTCTCGGCTGAAATGAAAGTAAACACTGTGATTCAGCATAATCTGCATTTTGCACCATTCCAGGCACATTTTCTATTTTCTCTCACTTGCTTGTGTTGAATTTTTACCTGTTAAAACAGGAAGTTTGGGTGGGACATACTGAAGTGCTCAGCCTTTTTTTACCATTACGCTACAGCCATTAAACATGAGTTGCATCCGAAATTGCATACTTCCCTATAGGTGAAAAACAGTATGTGACAAAAGAACTATGCCCGAATTCAAAATAGGCATAAAAGAGTAGGCAAAATGTACCCGGATGGGACACTTGACTATCCCATGAGTCCACGGCAAAGGATTTGTGAATGTCAGTGACACAATGCAACTGACGCTGGTAGGTCATATGACAATAACAACATATTTTGGTCCATTTTCCCAGCAGAGAAAGACTAAAAATTTTAAATGTATATGTTTGCAAAAGGTTAATTTATTGTTACACTAAAAGTTTGGAGTAAATTAATAATTTTATTCAGTAAGGATGCATTCAATTAATCAAATGTGACCGTAAAAGTTTTTCCCCTAAAAATAGATGTTCTTTGAACTTTCTATTCATACAATAATTCTGAAAAAAAAAGATTTTTACAAAAATATTAAGCAACACAACTGTTTTCAATATTGATAAAAATAATAAATGTTTCTTCAGCACCAAATCAGCATATTATAATTATTTCTTAAGGATAATGTGACATTGAAGACTGGAGTAATGGCTGCTGAAAATTCAGCTTTGCCATCACAGAAATAAATTATTCAACATAATATTATAATATTTAAATAGAAAACAGTAATACTGTGAAATATTATTACAATTTAAAATAACTGTTTTTAGTATAAGTATTTTTGATCATATAAATGCGGTCTTGGCGAGCATAAGATACTTCTTTCAAAAACTTTACAAAATCGTATTGACCCCAAACTAATAATATAAATATTTAATTGAGGAAATTCATTAATCACCAGTTTTGACAGAAAACTCCAAATCGAAATGGTTCAGTGTTTTGAAAAGGACACAGAGAATGCATCTAGTGAACAAAACAGGAAACAAATAAAAGTCTTCAGTATGTTACGGTTTTATGACTCCAGGATCTGCTGAAGCTGTTCAAAGACTCCGTACACAAAGGAAATGCAAACAGGCATCTATTCAATATCCACCCATAAATGTGGAGGCTGCTGGTCTGGACAAAGGCTGTCTAAATATCCTGCACCACAGTAGCCTTTAGAATGCCATATTTTTCATCATTTTAGCTCTCTCGCTCTCCCTCTCTTGCACATACACACACCACGCACACACACACAGGTACAACCGCAGACGACTCTCAGCATTTTTCAAAGTTTGAATGGTTGCATTTGAAGATTAAAGTTGAGTAACATGGACAAAAGAGCACTCTGCATGAAACAAAGTTAGCTTTATCTCGTCCAAGGAGCCCTAGTGGTCATGTTTATGTGATAAGGGAGAGAAGGGTAGGATGAGAGCTTGAGTGATTTTATGGTATAGCACACAGAGCTTTGCCTCCAAGGACTGTGCCGCTTACTTTAGAATCTCATTTACCATAATGATTGAATGTAAAGCAAAGGAAATAGTCAGATGTCTCACCACACACTCTACGCTAAGTGCTTTGTATTTTGTTGTGATGGGCCTACTTTAAATTCAGTCGATATTCACATGTGACCGGCATAATTGCAAGTTAATGAGACCATACGCAAATTGTAAAACTACATGTCCCATGACACTGTATACTTCACATTATTGTGCAAACTTGTTTTGCAATGTATGATTAAAAATTGTCCCGCTCTGCTCAACTTCAACTAAAATAAATAATGTATTTTCCCTATTTGTGGATTTATGGATCTGTGCGAACATTAATAGCTAAAAATTAATTAGCCATTATCATACTATACTGTCAGCCAGGGAGCGCTGCAATAAAATTCAGGTTTCAGACTTTCTGCAGTTAATGTATTTCAACTTCCGTATAACTTTCGGGAAAAGACAGACAGCTGTCACTTTATAAAGTCTGAAAAATGAATCTATGTCGGAGTGATTGAGCTTCGGCTGTCAGCGTGTCAGTATGTGTGTGCACGCGCGCGAGTTTTTCTTGTGTGTACTTCCTGTAGCTGACGGAGTGTTTAGGTTTCAACCTTTCCTGCCAGACTCATCACTGCCGCGTGTGAAAAAGATTTAACATTTTCCAAAGGTCATCCTGAGCTTTCAGAGATGGAGAAACATTGATAAAGTCAGAGGGATTATTTAATGTCTGATGAATTATTAAAAAGGCCTGTTTTGGTTTGAGCACTTCCGTCTCCTCCGTCTGTCATTACTTACGGAGTTCACCTCACACATGACACATTCATCAGGCCCGTTTCACTTCAGTGCCATTCTGACTGGCGCAATTGTTAGAAAAACAATCGTGTTCACTTTTTTCATGCACTATCATTATTCATGACCTTTATAAAAAAAATAATAATAATAAAATGAAATGTTGTCACCGAGTTGTCAAAACATATCATTAGAGCAGCAGGAAACTTTGCGTTGCCTGAAATTGACTATATATATATATATCTAACATACTAGGCATTAATATATAAAATGAAATATATTCACTTATGCCAAATATAACTGCCAGGCTTCAAATTTGGATGCCAACTTGCCTCTCAGCTGGATAAAATCCAAGCCAGAGACTAATATAGGAAATATTCTTTTCCATGGTGACCTTCCAGTAGTGAGACTTTATGAAACGCCATTCTGTTTTATGTGCTTCATTAAAGGATATTAAACGAGGTGGTTGTCCTTAGTGATATCAAACTAATGATTATGCTTATATATTTTCAGGAACCTCCTCTCCCCTCAGACATTACAGAATGACATTTTATTTGTTTTGAGCTAATGTGACCATGTTTCACGTTTATTGCTGTTAATCTGTGTATGTAGAAATCTGCTGTGTGAATCCATATTCTTATGGAATTCATATCCTAATTTTACTACCAGGCATCTAGTGAATAATTAAGATTCCAAACTAATGTCCATTTTTAATGGACAATGAAGTGTAGTTTAAAATATTTTTGCATTATATGCAGTCAAATCCCTAAGAAATGTTACTGTCACAAGTGCTTCTGGAGTATGTAAGTGATTAGAAAACATGCACGTTTTTGACTGCAAGAATTTTGTTTAAATCGGTTATATTTAGTAGCTGATATTTTACTCTTTTATAAAAAATGTATACAAAATTATCTGGAATAAATAAATGTGAGGACAAATGTTAATTAGATTTTCTTAATATAAGGGTTGCTAGGTGGTTTTGGGTGGTTGCTTGGGTGTTGTTTACTGGCCCAAAAAGTAAAAATTGCTGCTTATTTCTTTTTGTTTTAAAAATGGTTTTAATGAGAACAAAATTATTGAGTGCTTTAATATTTAATTAAAGTGAAAATGTGTGCAAAACACTTTCACACAGAACTCTACACCTGAGATCATTTCATCTGCCTTACCTTCCTTTTAATTTACACTTGCCATAATCCCTGTGAGTTTAGAGATTTGCTTGATTCTTATCTGGAACTAATAATAGAAAGATTAAAAATATTGACTTCCAATACTAAGAGATGTCATAATGTGTGTGCGTAACAGTGGTTGCATGTGCAAACAGCCTATAATTCAGCTTCAGTTGCCTGTGTGCATTTTGTATTTGATATTCATGCTGTGCTGGTTTGATCTCCCAATCACTGTGTATCAGTGTTGTTAATAATAAAATATATATTGTGATTGTATTTGCCATCATTGTAAATTATGCATTGAATTATGCATTATGTTTGAACATGATAAAGCCAGCCACATCAAAGGAAAAGTCACTGTGCTTAGCAAGTTTTCAAATGCACACAAATACATAACCCATCAGTGAAAAGGCCAATGTGACTTTGTAATACTGTCGTATTACATTTGTAATTTCTAGAAATACAAATAAAAATAAAATTAGCTACCAACCCCTGTGGAGTCTGTTATTCATAAAAACTCCCAGGTGAAGTGAAAGAAAGAAAAAATCAGACGAGAGCAGCTGACCATCAGTGATTTTGTTACTTCTTTTTGTAATGTATCCTTACTTAAGGATAACCTAAAGAAATAACTAATAATATTTTGGGATTTTTTAAATGTAGAATACATGCAGGAAATGCAGGTGGTTGTTAAGGTGCAATAAAGACATTTATAATGTTACAAAAGATATCTATTTCTAAAATTCTATTCATGAAAAAAAAAATCTTAAACTTTTAAACAGTAGTGTATGTGTATGGGATTTTTTTTATTTATTTATTTATTTATTTTTGTATTTAGCAAATTGTACCTAATAATAACATAACAGTAATAACACAGCCGTACTCAACAAGCCACATCTGATGATTTGAGGTATCATTTACGTCCATAACGCATGGGATGTTTAGTTACATTACCAATTTTAATACTTACTGTTAGGGACTGAAATATTTGAATAATAGTAACAACGCTGCCTTCCTTAGCAAGTGCTACTAATGATGTGAAGTGTATCAGGTTGTGTTTATTGACCTGGAAACAGTTTAAAGACTTAAATCAGGACTTCTGGGTCCAGGTGCTTCAGAACGATCAGGGCCGACCAGGAACCCTGGGAAATAAACAGCCGCCCTTCGTGCTCTTTTATCATCATTTCCATTACATCAAGCAGCTCGTTATCGGCAGGGTTTTTATTAAGTCTGCGGTTAATGCTGAGTGTCCGCTAAGTGAAAAGGCTCAGTGATTAATGCAGTAAAGCACTGTTCTCAGATCTGTGGACTAAAGCAGTCTCATACACAAAAGTGCAGTACACAGGGACACAGAGGGGTGAATCCATCCTCGCTAGTGCAGAATTTCTCTACTGACTCCCCAGTGTGTCACTGCTGAGGAGGAGTCCGGTCTGACTAATGACTGTCTCTAACATCCTATACTGGGACCCGTTACACTCACTCACACACACACACACACACACACACTCAAAGCATCACTGCGGACACATATCCTCACACGCGCGTTAACTCCTACTCTGTGACTAATGATGGTGTCTTATGGCCCATACAAGGGTCAGTAAATCAATTACACATTCTAATAAAGAAGCAGACACATCTCTCTCAGCCTGTCACCACTGATATATTATACATACTATGAGCGAGATTGCGCGCAGTGTGTGTGTGTGTGTATGTGTGTTAATGCTTCACTGAGGCCTTTCCGACTCCCACACCACAGTGTGGACTTATGATGGAATTATACTGAACAATAATGACAACTAACTACCAACCTAAATCACTTCAATGCCATCAAACTGTAAAACTAACATCTGCTCATTGTTTATTCTACCGCTATAAATCATCTTTAATTAGTGCTGAAAAATGATGTACATTTCATGTGTTCATTTAGACAAATTTCATCTACGCAAGCGTGAAAATCAAACTGCTACTCTTTTTTTCACTGCATAATTATTAGTTTCAGTAGCATAACAAGACTGACTTACTTGCAGACAGCAGATGATGCATCCAACCAGGATTCTCTCCATTGTATAAATGGTGCCTATAAAAAGAAACCACATATTAAATGACTGTTTGAACTTAGAAACAATTGTCTATTTTGCAGATCTAATTTACTGACCCATTGAAAAATCATTAACTGGAAAATATCAGTGGATCTATGAAGAAGGAGGACAGATTACACTAGCTTTTTGCAAAGGAGGATGTACTTGATCTTTCTTCCTGAATGAATTTCTTAAATTTGACACATTTATATATATTTCAATATTATACAGGTGCATCTCAATAAATTAGAATGTCGTGGAAAAGTTCATTTATTTCAGCATTTCAACTCAAATTGTGAAACTCCTGTAATAAATAAATTCAATGCACACAGACTGAAGTAGTTTAAGTCTTTGGTTCTTTTAATTGTGATGATTTTGGCTCACATTTAACAAAAACCCACCAATTCACCATCTCAACAAATTAGAATACTTCATAAGACCAATAAAAAAAACATTTTTAGTGAATTGTTGGCCTTCTGGAAAGTAGGTTCATTTAATGTATATGTACTCAATACTTGGTAGGGGCTCCTTTTGCTTTAATTACTGCTTCAATTCGGCGTGGCATGGAGGTGATCAGTTTGTGGCACTGCTGAGGTGGTATGGAAGCCCAGGTTTCTTTGACAGTGGCTTTCAGCTCATCTGCATTTTTTGGTCTCTTGTTTCTCATTTTCCTCTTGACAATACCCCATAGATTCTCTATGGGGTTCAGGTCTGGTGAGTTTGCTGGCCAGTCAAGCACACCAACACCATGTCATTTAACCAACTTTTGGTGCTTTTGGCAGTGTGGGCAGGTGCCAAATCCTGCTGGAAAATGAAATCAGCATCTTTAAAAAGCTGGTCAGCAGAAAGAAGCATGAAGTGCTCCAAAATTTCTTGGTAAACGGGTACAGTGACTTTGGTTTTCAAAAAACACAATGGACCAACACCAGCAGATGACATTGCACCCCAAATCATCACAGACTGTGGAAACTTAACACTGGACTTCAAGCAACTTGAGCTATGAGCTTCTCCACCCTTCCTCCAGACTCTAGGACCTTGGTTTCCAAATGAAATACAAAACTTGCTCTCATCTGAAAAGAGGACTTTGGACCACTGGGCAACAGTCCAGTTCTTCTTCTCCTTAGCCCAGGTAAGACGCCTCTGACGTTGTCTGTGGTTCAGGAGTGGCTTAACAAGAGGAATACGACAACTGTAGCCAAATTCCTTGACACGTCTGTGTGTGGTGGCTATTGATGCCTTGACCCCAGCCTCAGTACATTCCTTGTGAAGTTCACCCAAATTCTTGAATCGATTTTGCTTGACAATCCTCATAAGGCTGCGGTTCTCTCGGTTGGTTGTGCATCTTTTTCTTCCACACTTTTCCTTCCACTCAACTTTCTGTTAACATGCTTGGATACAGCACTCTGTGAACAGCCAGCTTCTTTAGCAATGAATGTGTGTGGCTTACCCTCCTTGTGAAGGGTGTCAATGATTGTCTTCTGGACAACTGTCAGATCAGCAGTCTTCCCCATGATTGTGTAGCCTAGTGAACCAAACTGAGAGACCATTTTGAAGGCTCAGGAAACCTTTGCAGGTGTTTTGAGTTGATTAGCTGATTGGCATGTCACCATATTCTAATTTGTTGAGATAGTGAATTGGTGGGTTTTTGTTAAATGTGAGCCAAAATCATCACAATTAAAAGAACCAAAGACTTAAACTACTTCAGTCTGTGTGCATTGAATTTATTTAATACACGAGTTTCACAATTTGAGTTGAATTACTGAAATAAATGAACTTTTCCACGACATTCTAATTTATTGAGATGCACCTGTATATGTATATATATATATTTAGCATTAATTTTTAGCAGCCATCATTCACAGTCAAATTATTCTAATATGCTAATTTGGTGCTCAGAAAAACATTTCTTAGTGGTTTAATGGTAAAAACAGTGAGCTGCTACATATTTTTGTGGAAACCTTTTTTTCAGGACTCTTTGATGAATGCAAAAGTTCAAAAGAACCGGACTTATTTGAAACAGAAATCTTTTCTATTTTTTTATTTTCAATTTATAGCATGATAGAAGTTTTGAACAGCTTTGCAATTGTCTAGGTACTTGCTTTTCTATCGTCTACCTCAAATTAAAAAGATTTTAGGTTTTCTATTAAGAATCACCTGTAATATATATCTAGTCTGATAAACTTGCATGTGCTATCTTTTAACTCCTTGAATGTCATGTTTTTCATGGCAAACTAAAATGAAAAATACTTTTCAACTTTTTTACATCATAAAATGTGTTGTGTGAAAATATCATTCTCCAGTTCTAGTGTCAATCCTTTTGGCCGTTGTTGTATTTTCTTGATTGGTTAGAACTAATGGATTGTACAACTTAATCTCATTTAATTATTTTTGACTGAGTCCCATCAAACTTGGTTATTGAATGAACATGCAGTGACATCTAGTGACACCAACAGCAATATATCCTGATGTCTTTAAAAGTAGCTACATAGCAGGTTATGAAATGTACACAGTGTCAGGAGTATGTAGTAAGAAGACGAAGTCTTTTACAAGACTAATTAAAACCAAGTAAACATTAAAAATCACTATTTTCCCCACAGGTCATAGTTCAAATGCGATAAAGCCAGAAACTGAACTGTGTCTGGTTAACTGCGCTGATTCAGACCTGCCAGCCTTGTTAACAATGCACTCATTGTCAATTTGCATATTCACAATCACAGCCATCGGTGAGGTCATTAACCTCTTCTGATGTCAAACTATAATAGTGGTTTGGTACACATTGTCAGCAACAACACTCTTTACCCAATCCATCGCTTTAGGGCTTTTCCCCCCTCATTCTGAACAGCTGAACAGCTGCAATTCGTATGTGACTAATACGCTATGGGTCATGACTGCAATGTGGAGTAATGAGCTGCCAACCCCTGTAGACTGTGTTATCCATAAACACTCACAAGCGAAAACATGTTAGTTTAAAGGCAGTGCAGCTGAGGGCAGCGGATATAGTGAGCGGGCATGAGAAATTGCGGTTTTCTAGGGAATGAGAATTACAGTAAGGTCATGGAAGTCGTAATGTGCCCAGAGCTCGAATAAACTACTAACCCATTTAAATCTGAACGCTTGATGTATTACAACAAAGTAACCAGGTTGCAGACAGCAGGCTAGTCCAAACAACCAGCAAAACATGACTCTTTTAGTGCAGAGGTTGAGTTATTAACGTCTAAAACTATAATTCATGCATTATTTAACATTTATAATCAATTCGATATGTTCTGCTTGTCAATGACATGTTGCTCAGCTGCTGAAATGTGCACAGGTGAATACCAGTGTTGAATTTTCCCATTCCCACTTCCAAACTCAATGCGTTCTCATCTATCTCGCGTCCCAAAAAAGGATATATATGTAAAAGATTAATCGCAAAATAAACCCGACAGGATTTAAATCACCCCTGAATGGGTTTATTTTGCTATAACAACCAGCTGTGTGAAGGAATAGCACACATACATCACGGAGACGTCTATTTGACATCTGCATTTACATCTGCAAGACAGTGTCTTTTTTAGAGTGTTTGCTCGTCTGCAATACACTCCTGAACAAAATCTTAAGACCGGGGGAAACATTACAAGTATTTGCATTTCGTGCTGGTGGATCATAACCAGGTTGTAATTACTGCTTCAAAATGCCAAAAGAAGAAACAGGAGCAAGAGACAAAAAATAGAGAATAGGCAATTTATTGAAAACTGCATTTAAACTCAAACAGGCTGTTCATCAGCTGATCAAAAGTTTAAGACCATAGCCTTAAAAAGTTCAAATCTGCGCAAAAAATATGGCTTTCATGTCATTGTCCTTCAGGCAGTCTCTCTGTCATGATCTCCTGATGTCTTTGAACGTGGCAGGATTGTTGAGCTGCACAAGCAAGGACGCGCACAACGTGCCATCGCTGCCGAGGTTGGACGCAGTAAGACAGTCATTTTACATTTCTTAAAAGATCCTGGGAGTTATGGGACAAAAAAGTCAAGTGGTAGACCCAAAAAAATTCACCTGCACTGCGCCGGAGGATCCGATGGGCTGTCTGTGAAGACACAGGCCGATCCTCGACCCAAATTAAGGCCCTTACTGATGCTGACTGCAGCCCAATAACGATAAGACAGCATCTGCGAGAGAAGGGCTTAAAGAACAAAAAATGTCTTCAAAGGCCACGTCTCCTCCCATGCCACAAACTTGCCCGTTTGGAATTTGCAAGGGAGCACCAAACATGGGACATTGAAAGATGGAAGAAAGGTTTATTCTCTGACAAGAAAAAAAATTAACCTGGACGGTTCTGATGGCTTCCAACGCTGCTGGCATGACAAGGAGATTCCACTGGAGATGTTTTCTATGCGGCACGGTGAAGGAGGCTCCATCATGATCTGGGGTGCTTTTTCCTTCAGTGTGATGATGGATCTTTAGGTTGTGCAGGGACGTCAAACGGCGGCTGGCAATGTGGACATGTTGCAGCGGTCACATGTTGCAGCGGTCAGCCCTCTTGACTGAGGGCCCTCGTCTGTGTTGTAATGGGTCTTTCAACAGTACAACGCTGCAGTTCACAACACCTGCCTGACGAAGGACTTCTTCCAGGAGAATAACGTCGCTTTTTTGGACCATCCTGCGTGTTCCCCTGATCTTTTCTGGGTCTACCACTTTACTATTTTGTCCCATAACTCTCAGGATCTTTTAAGAAATTTAAAATGACTGTCTTACTGCGTCCAACCTCGGCAACGATGACGCATTTACGTTCAAAGACAGAAAGCCTCTTTGCCTTTGCCATCAGGAGGTCATGACAGTGTGACTGCCTGAAGAACAATGACATGAAAGCCATATTTTTGCGCAGATTTTAACTTTTTAAGGCTATGGTCTGAAAATTTTGATCAGCTGATGAACAGCCTGTTTGAGTTTAAATGCAGTTTTCAATAAATTGCTTATTCTCTATTTTTTGTCTCTTGCTCCTGTTTCTTCTTTTGGCATTAAGAAACAGTAATTAACCTGGTTACGATCCACTAGTGCAAAATGTGAATACTTGTAATGTTTCCCCCGGTCTTAAGATTTTGTTCAGGAGTGTACGTCTATTGGATGTTTCCGATCAGATGTCAAATAGACTTATTAGATGTCTTTAAGATGTTTATGATTTAGAATCTATGCAAAACTGACATCAGAAAGACGTCTGTCAGACATTTGTACACAGCAGATGCTTTCCAGATCAAGAGATCTTTAACAGACATCTTGTAGACGTACTTGTGCTATAGTTCACCCAGAAATGAAAATTCTGTCAACATTTACTGACCCTCCACTTGTTCCACAACTGTATCAATTTCTTTCTTCTGTTAAACACAAAAGCAATGCTTCCGTGAAGAAAAATAGTTCCTAACAAGTTACTGCTGAAAAAAAACAGCTAAAACCAGCATAAGCTGGTTGGCTGGTTTTAGCTGCTCATCCAGCCTGATCATAGCTGGTCACAACTGGTCCGCAGGCTGGTTTTAGAGGGGTTTTGGCCACTTCTTTCGCTGGTTAGGCTGGGAGACCAGCTGGACCAGCTAAAACCTGCTTGACCAGCCTAGCCAGGCTGGGAGACCAGCTAAAACCAGCTCCAACAGAAATCTAACAGCCGTTTCACTGTTTGTAATTGTATCACTCCGCTTGTGCTACTTCTCACAGCAAGTGTCATGTTAGACACCCAAATCCGTGCTTATGGCCGAATCACAGCCGTGCTGATATACAGCCATATCTCACGTCTACTTGTGTGATATTGCTCTTATAATCCATTACAGCATACAAAACAATCATTCTAGCAGCAAGGGGAACACTTCAACAATATAACCAAAGTCTATTATTAATAATGAAATCGTCCGGTTTCATTTACAGTAAATACAGTCGATAACTGAGGAGCAAGTTATGACATCAGCAGCTTCTAAATGAAACGAAAGAGAGTTTGTGATGTGATAAGTGAGACGTGAAAGTAGCGCCACCTCAAATACCCAGATGACCGGTCATACAGCATTGCTATTGACAAAGGTCATTACGAGAGAATAACTGACCTTGTCAGAATGTCACGACTGACCAATCAGAATCAAGTATTTCAGAGAGTTGTTTAGTAATACCTTGTAAACTTTTGGTGCATTCACCCATGTGGTAATTACCATAATTAATAGTTGACAACTCAGCACTGTTCATGTGTTTGAATTAGGTAGTATGCATTTCTGTAGCAACTTCATTAAGGCCAAAATGTATCTGTGTAATTTGAGTAATGAATAGACAAAACCACAATGGGCCTACAAGTAACAATTGTTATGCAAATGCATTTTGTTTCTTTCTTTTTTTTTTCTTTTACTTTTTTTTCTGATTTTATGACATTAAATTACGCTTTTTGTTGATGTTGGGGTGATTGTTCCCACCATAATAAGATAACTATAATGATGGCTACAGTATATTAGCATCCAAATCAATGTTCTGTTTATGTTATGTTGTATGCCAAGGCTTGAGCTCTTTAAAGTCAGGTGGATTCTGATTGGCTGTCATTGTTTTTATCAAGCAACAACACTGGAAAATATAGTTCTGAAAGGAATTATAACAATATTGCTCCTCTGTGTCTTTATCATTGTAGTTGTGGTGTGGACCTCCCTATTCTCATAAAATTATATCGATTATTAAAACTTAAATTATCACTTTAGTGAGAACAGGTCTTTAGAGCACGATTCCAGTTGTTATTTTCAAGTTGGAGGTGGGAAAATTCATTGTAACTGATGTGAGTGTAGCCTATATTAGCTATCATTTATCATAAAGAAGAGCTGAGGTGGATAGGTCCACGAATCCTAAGCCTTGACCTCTGACCCCTCTCCATTTAATAGGATGTGTCAAAGCATCACAGGCAAGCAAAACACATTTATACTTGGACTTGGAGTTGAAAAGGACAGTGTAAATAATCTGCTCCAAACAATCTGAGGGCATCTGTCACATTAATCTGAACGGGAATCGGGTGAGACAGATCCTCCTGTGGATGGAGGATGTTTTATTCTTTTTGTTCTTGTGTTGGAGAGCGGCCTTGAATTATTATGAGATATGAGCACAGACACACAAATACATGCTTAAAAGTATGCACACACACATACACTCCACATTTGATATAAAATAGGATATTTGAATACAATTGTTTGTGTGGGTCTAGTTTTGACTACATTGTGGGGGCCAAATGTTACCACAAGGATAGTAAAACCTGCATTATGTTAATTAATGTATTAATGAATATGTAAATATGCTAAATGGTTTCTGCGTTGGTTTAACAGTTGGAAATGGTGTGTGTGTGTGTGTGTGTGTGTGTGTGTGTGTGTTTGTGTGCAATAAAGACAAAGGTGCTGTCTGTAACTAATATTACTCAGGTAACTCACAACATGACAGTAGGAGAGAGCGTGGGAGAGATTGATTTGATGCCCTGGGCGGTGTCCTCCTTTCATTTGTTGGTTTCAGGGTTCAGATGATTCAAGAGCAGGCCAGCAGCATGAGGTAATTGAACAAGCTGAACTCTCACACCTCTCTAAGTGATTATCTTTAAATCTTTGCCATTCTAATTCTGCCTGGGTTTTAATTTTGAGCATTGAAATGGTAATAATATCACATGAAAAAAAAATGATTATATTCACGAGCATCCATTCAGACTAGTTTAATTAATAGATAGTATTCATTAGTGAAGATGTTGTAACACTCCAGTGATAACGGCCTCATTAAAGCACGCGGCATTTATTTAATCTCTACTGCCACCTAGTGTCTCAAATATGACTTACATGAATAGTATGTTTTCGTCATGAAAAAAACAATAAAAAAAAAAAAATACCGTACATGGTGATTTTTACCATATCAGTGAATATATATATATATATATATATATATATATATATATATATATATATATATATATATATATATATATATCCTTGCAGTACCTTTAAAGACCCCCAGGGGTGTACAGACCCCTAGTAAACCCTGGATTGTGATGTTATACAAGAAATGTAGATCTGGAATATAGAAGCAGGTAGCAATATTCAATTTGAAATATTGAATATTGTTACCCATATGCTTCCAAACATGAAATTTTAGTATGTATGTTTGTTTATTTATTTATTTTTAAGAATAAGAAATTTTACAGAATGTTGTGTTCAAACAACAATGTATGTATGTTTGTTTGTTTGTTTATTTATATGTATTTTTGTAATGTTTTTTTAATTTATTTATTTTTCTGGCACACACAAACTAAAAAGGTAAAAATAAAAAAAAGGTACAAAAGCTGTGACACTTTTCAAAAGTTACAAACACACCATTTAGGTACTAATAGCTACCTGTATTTCAGGTAGGCCACTACTGTTTATCTTTAAGGAGTACCTTAAAGGAACAGCTTTTTTTCTGAGAGTGCAGAAAAATCCCTCTCTTTCTTTCTTTCAGTCTTTTATTATTATTATTATTATTATTATTATTATTATTATTATTATTATTATTATTTTGTGAACTACCTTTTAAGCTTGTCCAAGAGTTATAAGACTTCAACATTCTCTTATTTCTCTGTAGTTCAACAAACATCCACCAGAGAACAGCATGACTCCATGCTGAGAGGAGACTCTTTTATATTCCAATAAAAACAATTCAGGAAGCAGCGGGAGCTGATCTCAGGTCAGCATTTTTATTCTACGTGTGAATTTTTAATAACTGTCAGAAGAAAGAGAATTACTTGAATATGAACAATAGAGGAAAAAATCCGAGAGCGAGAACAAAGCATCACTTTATTACTTTTTCTTACTGACATGCAAACATACACAGATTAGAAGCAGATAGGGTGATCACTTGCACTCCATATGATTTCAAAATACATTAAATTTTCTCTTTCTAGTATTTTTTTCTCTCCCTTGTTCAGTCTCTGAGTTATATGAACATGAGTCAGGCTGTATGGAGTGAGTGTAGGTGGAGGTGAGAGCGGATTGTAAAGAGGGAGACACTGCTGAAGCTCACTGTACTGTATGTAGCAGCATGCACACAATATTCACTAACAATACAGCATGGTTGCTACAGTATCATGTTATTACTAAGCACTGCCACTGCTGAAGCTTCAAAAATGCTACAGAAACTCAATTTTATGTGAGCCACAAAACCCATTTTTATTTCACAAGGCCTTAATGTATCACAGGCCCCTCATGCGCAGTTTCACATGCAAAAAAAAAAAAAAGAAAAAAAGAAAAACCTTTTTACAACCAAACATGTCAGCTGCAAGCCTGCAACAACACAAAAACAACTGGTGACATTACCAATACAAATAACCTCTAAAATGCCAGCAATCATGTCACCTGCCAAATAAAAAAAACACTAAATAAAACATCCACAGACTGAAATACAAATATTTGTAATGCATGAGACTTTAATTATTCAACAACTGCACAAAAACAACATTAGAAAGTGTAATATTCAGTTCCAACAGAGCATAATTACAGTCATAAGATATCATGATGACATTAAAACCATCTCTAAAACAGATCATCTGAATTGAACAGAGCTGAATGGGAAGACTGGAGTCAAAAGTTTGTGTGTATGTGAGTGTATGCCTCAAGAATAAACAGCCCCGCGGTTATGCAAGATCCTCATGGGAAATTGGCCAGATGTGCCTAACTTGAGACATGAGACTTTCTACTCGCTTCTTTCTGTCTTTTAAATGTACAAGTCAGTTATTTTTACTGTTCTCTGACATCTGTAAACTCAAAGACATAGTAGTCAACCTCCTCCAGATCTATTTAACAAATGATAAACAGAATATATTGACCTGCATCCCAACCTGTTTTGGTGACAAGAGTTTAGGACAGAGGATATGAGTGTAATGGAACACAACATAGTTGTGCTTAAATTGTATTTGCCATTTTCATAAGGTCAGAGGTGGAACAATATGCACATGGGACTGACTTTAATGTGAGCCAAGTCTTTCTTTCCAACTCCATCGTCCTAAAGCAGTTGTCGTGGAATGCAAGACACAAAAACTATTCACTCAAATTGTCAAAGTAAGTGTTCTAAAAACCTTAACTACTACTACATGTTAGTCCCATAACTAACTCTACCTTGAGTTCTACCCTCGGAAAGAAAAAAAAATCACTAGAAAAATGGATTTACAGACATTTCCTTTAACCCACACAATACAATGCGTAATTAAATATACAAGAAAAAACCTCTATATATATATATATATATATATATATATATATATATATATATATATATATATATATATATATATATATATATATCTCTTACTGTTCAAAAACTTGGTAGTGTTGGTAGTGTGTGTATGTATATGTGTGTGTATATATATATATATATATATATATATATATATATAATATATATACAGGTGCATCTCTATAAATTAGAATGTCGTGGAAAAGTTCATTTATTTCAATAATTCTACTCAAATTGTGAAACTCGTGTATTAAATAAATTCAATGCATACAGACTGAAGTCTTTGGTTCTTTTAATTGTGATGATTTTGGCTCACATTTAACACCAATTCACTATCTCAACAAATTAGAATACTTCATAAGACCAATAAAAAAAAACATTTTTAGTGAATTGTTGGCCTTCTGGAAAGTATGTTCATTTACTGTATATGTACTCAATACTTGGTAGGGGCTCCTTTTGGTTTAATTACTGCTTCAATTCGGCGTGGCATGGAGGTGATCAGTTTGTGGCACTGCTGAGGTGGTATGGAAGCCCAGGTTTCTTTGACAGTGGCCTTCAGCTCATCTGCATTTTTTGGTCTCTTGTTTCTCATTTTCCTCTTGACAATACACCATAGATTCTCTATGGGGTTCAGGTCTGGTGAGTTTGCTGGCCAGTCAAGCACACCAACACCATGGTCATTTAACCAACTTTTGGTGCTTTTGGGAGTGTGGGCAGGTGCCAAATCCTGCTGGAAAATGAAATCAGCATCTTTAAAAAGCTGGTCAGCAGAAAGAAGCATGAAGTGCTCCAAAATTTCTTGGTAAACGGGTGGAGTGACTTTGGTTTTCAAAAAACACAATGGACCAACACCAGCAGATGACATTGCACCCCAAATCATCACAGACTGTGGAAACTTAACACTGGACTTCAAACAACTTGGGCTATGAGCTTCTCCACCCTTCCTCCAGACTCTAGGACCTTGGTTTCTAAATGAAATACAAAACTTGCTCTCATCTGAAAAGAGGACTTTGGACCACTGGGCAACAGTCCAGTTCTTCTTCTCCTTAGCCCAGGTAAGACGCCTCTGACGTTGTCTGTGGTTCAGGAGTGGCTTAACAAGAGGAATACGACAACTGTAGCCAAATTCCTTGACACGTCTGTGTGTGGTGGCTCTTGATGCCTTGACCCCAGCCTCAGTCCATTCTTTGTGAAGTTCACCCAAATTCTTGAATCGATTTTGCTTGACAATCCTCATAAGGCTGCGGTTCTTTCGGTTGGTTGTGCATCTTTTTCTTCCACACTTTTTCCTTCCACTCAACTTTCTGTTAACATGCTTGGATACAGCACTCTGTGAACAGCCAGCTTCTTTGGCAATGAATGTTTGTGGCTTACTCTCCTTGTGAAGGGTGTCAGTGATTGTCTTCTGGACAACTGTCAGATCAGCAGTCTTCCCCATGATTGTGTAGCCTAGTGAACCAAACTGAGAGACCATTTTGAAGGCCCAGGAAACCTTTGCAGGTGTTTTGAGTTGATTAGCTGATTGGCATGTCACCATATTCTAATTTTTTGAGATAGTGAATTGGTGGGTTTTTGTTAAATGTGAGCCAAAATCATCACAATTAAAAGAACCAAAGACTTAAACTACTTCAGTCTGTGTGCACTGAATTTATTTAATACACGAGTTTCACAATTTGAGTTGAATTACTGAAATAAATGAACTTTTCCATGACATTCTAATTCATTGAGATGCACCTGTGTATGTATATATATATATATATATATATATATATATATATATATATATATATATAACACACACACATACCAAAGATGATTTCTTTATCCACAAATGTCCACTTAGAAATTTTATGTATGGAAAAATTAATTTTAATACTAATCCAAAGATAATTGGGAAACTCATGCTCATCAAATCCATAGGGACCCAAGAATAAAAGGAAATGTCATGAAAAATATATTGTTTTTATATATTCTTCACTAACACCTTAGAGTATCTTAGTATCTTAGAGGTCTTAGACCTTGGACATTAACAATTTTATCAATTTACAAATACAAAATTCTAATGTAATGTAGCAATGGAGGAAATTCTCTTAGGATACATCAGCCAAACAAAAGCAGGTGCTCATGTGCAGGATCATTAGAAGAATAATGAACCATTGTTAGTCATTTGTTTGCTCAGGTACTGAAGTAATTAGGGTAATTATCCACATTCATAAAGGGGAAGGTTAGTCACAGAGCGCTGGCGTGTGCAGGGTTAAGTGATTCACTGAGAGAACAATGCATGGTGGATGAAAAAGAACAGACCCAGTCATGAGAGATGTCAGATCCAGGAGGCCAAACTCAAGTTCAGAGCCGTTTTGAGATGAGGTTTGTTTTGTGTTATAAAAATATGTGTTTGTGCGAAGCTGAAAGTGTAAGAAGAGAAACATGAAAAAGAGGCAACTTTACAACTTCACTTTGTTTTCTTATTCTATTCTTGGGAGGTCTTTCTAGGTCAGCATGGTTGCTGAGAGTTTGGAGCTAAACCAACATGTGTATTGGGGGATGAAATCAGTGCTTTTTATGAGATGTTATTTTTTTTTTATTATTAGGCTCTTTTTTTTTTAAGCAATAAAATGTAAGCCATTCAATAGGTAGGTGAAGTAAACATTTAATAAAAGCTTTACACACAAACAGATGCAAACAGGTCCACAAATAAAACCAAAAGCATCAGGGTCAGTTTATATGAGACATAAATACAATCAGCTTTTTATGGGCAATACAGAATATATTATATATACACGTTCATTATTTATGGATGTTTAAGAGTAAAACTGCTATAAAGTAACAAACCCAGCCTCAGCAGGGCTGTATAAATGTGTTCGATGTCTAACATCTGGCTCGTATCTTCGCGTTTGTATAAACTCTATCTGTGTATTTTAAAGATAAGGCTCGGGGGGGTCGTGGTGGTCCTGTGGGCGGACACGTGATCCCCTCACCAAGTTCCCACGCAGAAACACTCCTCACACATCCTGATACGCGCAACAGAGTCCTGCGGCTCTAGACAGAAGAAACTAAGACTTGAGGGAAAATAGACTCGGATGCGTCTGATGTGCTGTTGTTAGTCATTCTGGCTGAAGCTGATTTATATAGTTATTATGTTTTCTGCTGAAATTCTGGGATTAAATTTAAGCTGAGACCAAGAAAGGTGAGTATTTATTTCTTTATTTGACTAATAGACTTGCATAGATAGATGGACGCCAAATTAAAGTGCGACTGCAAAGCAAGAACAGCGCGACTTTTCCAATTTCAAATGCATTAAACATAAATCGGTTTTCATCTTTATGGATGTGAAGTTAGTATTCAGCTTAAATTTGATATTTATTTATATAATGCAGCAGCTACACAATATTAGTGCATCAAAACCTTTTGAACTGCCTACCTAGACAGCATTTCGAGGCATTAAATTCGTGCGCAGTTCTGTTGCAAACTGATTCGGAACGCGCATGAAGCCCAAAAATTCTGTGTGACTCCGAAAAATTCTGCACGCACCAATAATAACCTATAAATGTTGTCTAGGTAGGGTAGGCAGCTCAGTGAGTTTTGAGACAGCAGATTTCTTACAGGCTGGTGGTTGCGAGACGCGCAATAAACGATGCGGAAAAGACTTTTCCTGAGAAGGGAGGGTTCCGTTATTTTATAGCTTGCTCTTATATGTTTAGATACTTCATAGACATGAAAGAAGATTCAAAGCAATTGTACACGGTTTAGAGATAAAAACTCATTTAAATTCAAACAACATGAATTCAGGTTCAAAATAAAACTTCTGTTGGGGGTTTTGGGGTGATGTCGGGCTATCAGGGTGGAAAGAGGGGCATCTGAGGTGTGAATTGTTCTCTGTGGGGTGCGTGCAGATATGCATGACTTATATAGGATGTCAGCTGGAGAGCAGACATGCAGGTGTGTGAGAGTTTATTTGTGTGTGTGTTTAGACAATTCATTTGTAATCCAAAGTGCCCTGACCTTTTTGTATTCATGCAGCAATTGTGAACACAGCTTCAAGTGGATCAGAAAAACACTCAGCCCACCTCTCTATTTCTCTCTCTTTCTCTGAAGCAGAAGGTTGTGTGTTGTGTTTATGTATGAGCGTGTTGAGATGAGTGCGGGCGATGAAGAGGGCGGTTTACGCATCCGCCCCCCATCCAGTCTAAATGTGAAGAAGGTCTACAGCGAGAGCGCAGAAGAACTCCAGTCCCCCGAGGCTCTGAGGAGCAGCGCTATGTCACCTGACCTGAGGCAGGACTTCAACATGATGGAGCAGAGAAAGAGAGTTACACAGATTCTACAGAGTCCAGTAAGACGTCACTCCCACACACACTCGCACCAAAGTGAGAATTCGCATGCTCTTTCTCTCTCCCTCCCTTTGCATTTTAAGAGGAGCCCACGCTTGTTTGATTGCATAACAACCAACAAGTGCAGATCCGTTGCCATTAGTAACCATGCACAGATCATCAGAAATGCTTGGAGTGGATGAATTGAATAAAGAACCCGAAGTGATTTCTGTGCATCATGTTTGAGGGCCGTAACTCTAGAGGCATATTTCTGATGCCTTAGATGAAGCTCGGTCTCTTATCTGATTATAGCGTCATCTATTTTTAATATCCATATAATATGCAAAATTTGAAGCTGTATAATCAACAAAACTGCATGACGTTCACGTCCTGGTTTTAGCTAAATACACAGCAAAATCTTTCATCTTTTGCAGCCCTGAGGCTTTGAGGTTGAAGTTCATAGTTTCAACTTTAAATTTGAAGGATGTGATGTCCATGATTTTTGTTTTTAAATCAACATCACTATTTTAAGTTTAAATGTATATAAAGCATATGTCTTCTTATTCTGTAAATGGTCAGCATGTTTATTTTTAATATTTTAATCACTGTTTTTTCTTCATTAGTGGATTATACTAAATGATTCTTTGGTGCAGCATATTTTTATGTTAAAGTGCAAATATTCATGCTTGAGGCCATAAGAGCTGCATGCTTTGTAATTATAAAAAACATAAAATGCTGTTTGAAATGTATTAGATTAAGTATATCATGTCTCACCACAGGGCATATTGACTTCTCTGAACTGTTTCACGGCAAAGACACATATGACTGGATATTCTGTTTACTGAACTTTTCTCTTAAAGCCTGTTTTGTTGTCAGTGATTATTTAATACCATGAAAGAATGAGCTATGAACAAATCAGAAATGTCCTATATTTGAGAAAAATATAAGTCACACTTAAAATGAAGTACTTTTTTTGCATACTGTTCAGAAGTTTGGGGTTAGTACTTTTTTATGTTGAAAGAGGTTTCTTATGCTCACAGAGGCTGCATTTATTCCTCAAAAAACAGTATTGTGAAATATTATTACTATTTAATGCTAATAATCGTTTTCTATTTTAATATGTTTTAAATGTAATTTGAGCATCAAATCGTTGTATTAGAATAATTTTTGAAGGATTATGTAACTATGAAATCTGGAGTAATGGCTGCTGAAAATTTAGCCTTGCCTTACAGGAATAAATTACATTTTAAAACATATTAAAAGAAACATTTCTTCATCTGCTGAAAACAGTGTGGAAACCATGATACATTTTTCCTGGATTCTTTCATGAAAAGAAAAAAAAAACCTTGAAATATTTTAATCAATTGCAAAGTGCATTGCTGAACAAATATTACTGACCCCAAACTTTTGAATGTTACTGTAGATTATATAAAATATAAATAAATCACAAAAATATAGACTACCAACTGCAAACAGCTTATGCAAAACCTTTTCTCAGTACTACTTTTCTTGCAATTACATTTAACCAACTGGTCTTTTTAGTGACTGCAAAAGTCAGTTTGTGTGTTGAACAGAATATTGATTATATTGATTATTATTTCTTAAAAATAAATGCCACTTGGTTTGATATTTTGTTATCTAATGCACTGACATACATGTGTTGATAACGTGTTAAATTGTGTGTGTTTGTTGCAGGACTTTAAGGAGGAGCTGGAGTGTATGGTAAAGGAGCAGTTCTCCAAAGGCAGTAACTCCAGTGGTCTCCTCGGTCACATTGCACAACTAATCATCAGCAATACACTTAGCAACACTGGAGTATACAGTCCCAGCAGTGAGTGCACACACACACTTTCATTGACACTTTATACATTTCCCATTGAAGATTATTTGTTGTTGCTATAGTCAACAGATGGCAAGCATGTAATTCTGTATGGCTATCAGCTAGAAGCTCAGATAAAGCCAGATATTTATTTTTGTTGTTTGGCTGTGTGTGTGTTTTCAGATGCGGGGTCAATTAGTCCAGTGAATGATCTGTGTGGTGTGGAGTGGTTTAATTGTTCTAAAGCTGAGAGGCAGGGCCGCTGTAAACTCGCCTGCTTGTACCGGCTGCTAGACCTATACGGACATACCCACTTCTCAAATACGTATATAACTGTAAGTACTCACATTTATTGCACACTTTGACTTTTTTCCATGCAGAACATAAATTGTTTTTCAAATCCGACCTAGGACTGACTGTGCTCACTGTCATTTTGCATGTAATAAAATTAATGCTTTTGTTCAGACAACACTGGTTACCATAGTTATGGCTTAAGTGTCAGAACAATGCAGAGAGACAAGAGAATAGCTGCCATTGTGGAAAGAATAGACAGAAAACTGTAAATTCTACTTCTGCTCTGATCTGTCATGACTCATAACTCACTAAACGACAAAAGCATCAGATGGATTACTGTGCTGTACATATTCATGCATCTATTCTCAGAAATAAATAGGTACAAAAGCTGTCATTGGGGCGGTGCCCTTTTAAAAAGTACTAATATCTACTTTTTAGGTACTAATATGTAGACTTTAGATACTGATATGTACCTTTAAGGTATTAAAATGCACCCTTTAGGTAAAAAGGCGTAGCTTTTGAAAAGGTACCACATCAGCAGAGCTAGGTAGATTACTTACTAATTGTAATTTGTTACTGATTCCAAATTACATGACAAAAACTGTAGTTTGCAACATAATCCATTACATTACACATTTTAGGTAATATAATCAGGTTACTTTTGACCTAATTTATCACATTGATTTAAATAGGATAATCCTGTACCATATGATATTGATATAAAAATGCAAAGAAAAACAAAATATATTCAATTTGTTGTTATTGACAACATGATGTGCATTAAACATTACATTACATTATCAAGGTTTCCCAAACTGGGGTTCATAAAGGAACTGCAGGGAGTTTGTGAGTTTAATGAAAGTCAATTAATTAATTAATTAATTAAATCATAAAAATGTCAAAAAAAAAAATAAATAAAATAAATAAATCATTTTAAAATAACATCAATCAAAATAAAATACTTACTAAAAAATTTTAATATTTTATTTGTTTACCTGCATGTCGTGTGACCAATGTCAGAGAACCATGAACATGTGATTCATGTGATTCTTAATTATTAAAAAAAAAATTCTTAAAATCTCAGGGGTACTTCAAGTAAATATATTAGGTGAAAGAGGTTCAGCTGACAAAAAAAGTCTGGTAATCCCTGCAATTTATGTAAATAAGAAATAAGGAATAAGGAATTTGTGCCTTTTTATGTGTTTGAAAGACAAAAGCTTTCCAAAGACAAACTACATGACTACTACATGGTTAAAAAACCTACTGAGTGATCATTCAAATAAAAATTAACGTCTTAAAACTGAAAAGATTTGTGTTAATCCAGTGGTCAAATGCTGTGTGGCCTCTCAAATTTCTGTGTGATTAATATCCACCTGACTAGTGACTGGTCTTTGTGGGATTGTCTGCAAAACTGGAAGACTTTATGACTATTTTAAAATTTAAAATATCAAAAAGACGAATTAGGGAGATTCAATACATTATGAATAATTTATTGCTATTGAGTGAATAATATGTAATCATGTAATCAATAAGAAGTAACTGTAGTCTGTTTCTGAGTATTTTAAAATGTAATTTTATCTAATTACAAGTACTTCATTTTTGGAATATAATTACATAATCCAGATTACATGTAATCGGTTACTACCCAGCTCTGCACCTCAGTGATAGCTTTTGTACTTTTTTCTGAGAGTGCGTGCTTCAATACATTCACCATTGATTTGCAAGTGCAAATGAGTGAATTGAGACAGCTGTCCTCAAAAGTGCACTTTATGTAGGACGTCACACTTTCTTTGCGTCCTGATCGATGAAAAAACTTGAAATGTTATCTACCATTCAGACTGAAATGCATTTCCAATATTCCATTTAAATATATACATATAAATATGGTTTGCATCAAGTTTGTAAAAATCAAATGTCTTGTTTTTTTTTTTGTTTTTTTTTTGCTGTTTTGAAGATCTTATCATAGTTTGGCCAAATGTCGCCCATTTAAAAAAAAGGAAGAGGCCACCTTTACATGCTGTTTAATTGTGGATTTTTCTGAAATAGATTATGCCACAATATCAGACCAGCATGCAAAAATGAATTCAAAAAGTGGCATGGCAGTCTTTGTGAACAGTTGTTCAGAAAACACTGTAAAAATAATGGCAATGTGTAGAGACCTTCTCTATATTCAAAAGAAATATGTATTATACATTATTTCACCATGTTGTATGTTTGATACCAACATTTATTATAATGTACTCTCTCTCTCTCTGTCTGTCTTTCTTTTGCTCTCTCTCACTCTTTCTCTGTTATTTTCTTTTCCAGCTGCGTATCAGTAAAGAGCAGGATCATATTCTTATTCTTCCTAAAGGACTGTCGTTCTCAGAGGCCACAGCAGCTAGTCTGGTACACACACCCACACACATCCTGAACATGAATTATGAAGTTGGAAACCCTGACAACTTAATATAATTACACCATTATATGTAATATGTGGAAGAATATATGAAATAAGGCAATAAATAATGTTTATCACTTCCTTGTAATGTTTGGTTTTCAAAGGTGAAGGTAAATCTGATTGGTGAGGTGGTTGATCAGGGAGCCACTGCATTACCTGTGGATGTTTTGGGATTCAAACCACATTCTGCAGTGTATTCTGCCCGACCAGATGCCAAATGTGTTATTCATACATACACACCAACTACAGCTGCCGTGAGTAATAACACACACACAAGCAGTGTGTATATATATATGTGTATATGTCCTGCGTGTATGTGTAGAAGTTTGCTGAGGCCCCCTAGTGGGCCCCAGACACTTAAAAACCATTGGCATTGACCCAGCATTCACCCTGCCTGTTAAAGTGTAACACACACATTGCAACTTCTGTATGTCCCGTAGGTCTCTTCTATGAAATGTGGCATCTTACCCATTTCCCATGAAGCTTTGCTGCTGGGGGAGGTGTCTTATTTTAGCTACCATGGTGATTTAGCCAACGAGCAGGAGAAGATGGAACTTCAGAAAGCTCTTGGTCCCACTGCCAAGGTGACAGTCTGTGAATTCTGCTACCCGTTGGCATGACAACCATTAGGAGTTCACTATAGTACAGCATGGCAAAGCTTAAGCAGGGAAAAAATAGCAGATCTTCACCATTGCCAAGTTAAAATGTGTTTTAGAATTTTTTGTTAATAGTTGTTGACTTTTGTTTTTATATTTATATCGTTATAATATCGCTTAGTATTATATGTATAGAAATATTTTGTGCATTACTGATACTGAATGCTGGATTCGCAACACTGATGTAATTCTGCTTGATTTTAGGTTTTGGTCCTGAGGAATCAAGGTTTGCTGGCATTTGGAGAGACGATAGAGGAAGCTTTTCATTATCTTTATCACAGCCACCAAGCTTGTGAGATACAGGTACACACACACACACACACACACACACACACATTTAAAAATGAAATACAGACACTTGCAAATATATAAACTAATACAAATACATACACTAAATGAAAAAGTAATATATGTACTGGATTAAACAAAATCTGGAAAACACAGAAAATGGAATGGATTGACAACCAAGCTGCCAATCTTTTTTTTTTTTCTTTTTTTGAATCAAAGGCCCAGATCATTCCAGCTTTGTTTAAAGGTGACATATCATGAAAATCTGACTTTTTCCATGTTTAAGTGCTATAATTGGGTCCCCGGTGCATCTACCAACCCAGAGTGAAAAAGAACAAAGCAGTACATTTTTTTTTGTAAGCCTTTTCCTGCAAGCTTGTAAAAAAAAAAATGAGTGTGTCAGATTTTGCTCCCCCGTGACTTAAGGGATTTTATTATAATATTACCGCTCCTTAATCTGCAAGTTTCCACCCACGGCGCAATCATTGTTTTTTCACAAGCGACAACGGTATACCAGTTTTAACGCCATGGCGAAAGTTCAAGCAAAGCATGCTAACTGTTCTGTCTTTGGCTGCACTGAAGAGCACAGAATACTATTTAGAGTCCCAGCCTCAGAGGAGACAAGAAAGCAGTGGATTTATTGATTTATTTACTATATATTACGCTGCTGCCACGCAGATCTAATATAAACATGCAATTTCTTTCCAAGCTGTTTACCTTCACAGACATAACTGATGGTTTTTGTAACTCACATGTGCTTTTAACATAAACTTGTGTGTATTTGACAGTTTAAGTGCAATAAGACATGAAAGATTTTTGTGTAGTAGCTACTCACATGCCGTGTGACAGTCGCTTTCTGTGCACATGCTTCGGATGTGTGTGCTCAGAAAACCCTATAACAGAAGTTTAAACCAATATGGTTTAAAACATATGATTTCTGTGCAATAGACATGATAATCAAAACCAAACAGATGTTTTTTAGCAGAATATCTGACGTAGGAGCTGTAAAGGCACTGCCTCATTCTGGAAAAGGGTGCGGGGAGCAGCAGCTCATTTGCATTTAAAGAGACATGCACAATGAAACTTCACAGACACATTCTGGGGACACCTGAGACTTATATTACATCTTGTAAAAAGGGGCATAATAGGTCTCCTTTAAACTCTGCAAGTAGATTTATAGAGCGGTTAAACTGTCATCCAACATCATCTCTGTCTTTCTGTCTTTGTTTCTCTTCAGGTTAGCGCTCTGTTATGTGCGGGTGGCGTTGACAACCTGTGCGTGTTAGACAGAACAAGTCTGAAAACTGCTCCTATGAAAAACCCCAGTGGACAAATGCCAGACGGACAGATCAGATGGAGGGTTGGAGAGGCAGAATTCGAGTCGCTTATGAGGATGTTAGATAACTTAGTGAGTGGCCTGTGAGCTAATCTATACCAGATGTGTTAGCAACGTTTAAATGTTGTATTTTTGACTCCATTAAGCATGTGTTATTAAATATTTAACAGTAAAAAACAATAGTGATAGCTAACATGCCACCTTGTGTTTCCAGGGTTACAGAACAGGTTACACTTACCGGCATCCCATAGTTAAAGAGAAGCCTCGACACCACAACGATGTGGAGATCCCAGCGACCGTCACAGGGGTGGGACTAGAGGATAAGGACGTCTTTCCACAGAGTCCGTTGCACTTCCTGGCACAGAAGCGGGACAGAGAGAGGATACGATGGCTGAACTCACCGAACTGCTACTTAAAGGTTAATGTACCTGAGGAGTCCATCAACGGGACCTGCAGCCCCCGGACCAAAACCATGGTATCCTTGCATATGATCATGATCACAAACATATTTGCAAACAACATTGAGGGTTTCACATGGCTATGAATCAGTATTATCTATAAATTCACTTCATCGACTTAATGACTATAAAGTCAGTGTTCAGTGTTGTTAATCAATGGAAGCATGTTACCACCTCAGACTAAAAAAATAAGATATGTAATTGAGATATATTTCAAAGTAATAAATAATTACATAATATACACAGATATATGAAAAAGACACAAAGTCACAGATGTTTTTCCTTTTTTTACCTTTTTTATTTTTTGAGGGAAAATGAGCTTCTGTAGATCAGACCAGTATAGTATAAATGTCTTTTTTTTTAAACTTTCATCAACTTTTATTTTTAAAATATTATATAAATATTAAAAATATAATAGCCTATATAACAAATTGGTGGCATGCCAAACATTTTTACCATGTTTTCTCCTGTTTTATGTATGTGTTTAATATTCACTAATAATTCTTAAATTCATTATTTTCTTTCTTTTTTAGTGGATGAAGTCAGAAGAGTCAGGCAGCTGCAAGGACACCCCAATTAGGATTGAGGACCCCAACCAGTTTGTCCCACTTAATACTAACCCAAGTGAAGTACTGGAAAAAAGAAATAAGGTATTTTGACCTAGAGAAAGAAAATGCAAACTGAACAGACTGTGTCCACAGATTGTGTTCTGTACACTAAAGCACTGCTTTGTTTGTGCTGGTTTAGATTCGGGAGCAGAACAGAGCAGATCTGATGACAGCTGGACCCAAGTCTCAGCTGCTGGCAGACATTGCTATTGACAAGCCTCCTGGACCAGTGCGTAACTACATCAATAATTCCAACACGAACACATGTACCAGTCAAACTCCCTTTAAAAGTACACTTTATAACTTTTCTAGTGTAATAGTACTTTTGAAAGGTATGTTTAAAATGATGACACTCACATGAGATGAAACCTCTGTAACATCAGCAGTCTAGAAAAAACTGGGGCACGTTCAAGCTTGTTTGATGGGTGTGTCAAAAATGTCAGCCCAATCAGCAGCAACATGTATGTAAACCACGCAGTATTAAAGAGACAGCTCGCACAACGGGTTCAAGTGAATTCGTTTACAAATGTGTCCACTGCAGCTCGGTATACGCAATTGAAGATATTAGAAGACATGTTTGTCGTAAGTTTTGCTTAGTTTCGTAAGTTTCGTAAGTTTTATAGTTAAATATACCATATCAACATGATTATGTAGTTGTTTATATTTTTAGCTTCATTGCAAGGCAAGTTTATTTATATACCAAATTTCATACACAATGGTAATTAAGTGCTTTACATAAAAATGAGAAAGAAAATAAAAGGTATTAAAAAAGTAAGAACTAGAAATAAAATAATTTAAATTAGAATTGATTACAAGGAGATAAAAAAGATTCTTCAAAAAGAACACAAAGAATGGCCTTCTCAGCTGCCATAGCTGCAACTCTTGCGTCATCAAAACAGGGTGTTCAACGCACCACCGTTTCCATTTAAAAAACGTTTTGCAAAATCATTAGCAAGGTATTAGCTAATAGACTGCAACAGTATATATGTTCAATCATAGATTAAGATCAGACAGGATTTATGCCAAATCGGCGCATACAATCAAACTTGAGACGTCTTTATAATATAATATATACGAAACATACAATAAAAGCATGTTTGATTTCCTTGGATGCACAATGGGTATTTGATCAAATTGAATGGCCTTATATGTTTGCAACTCTAAAAAAATTTGGATTTGGGGACAAATTCATTCAGTGGATTAATATTTTGTACAAAGAAACAGTGCCTCATTCTATTGGACTGCGATTACATATAATTTTGAAAGTTTGATTAATAGGCATGCTTTCAAAACCAGTGAAATTTTTCCTAGTAAAATCTCTAATTTGTAAATACCGGAAAAAATCTGTAGATAAAAGATCATATTTCAATTTAAGTTGACTAAATGTGCAAAATTTGTTATCAATATATAGATCTCTTATGGAAATTAAACCCTTTTACTTCCATTGGGAGAACACCTTGTCTTGTAAGATAGGGGTAAAGGCGTGATTTTTACAAATTGGGCGGTCCAAATATACAGGTGTATCTCAATAAATTAGAATGTCGTGGAAAAGTTCATTTATTTCAGTAATTCAACTCAAATTGTGAAACTCGTGTATTAAATAAATTCAGTGCACACAGACTGAAGTAGTTTAAGTCTTTGGTTCTTTTAATTGTGATGATTTTGGCTCACATTTAACAAAAACACACCAAATCACTATCTCAACAAATTAGAATATGGTGACATGCCAATCAGCTAATCAACTCAAAACACCTGCAAAGGTTTCCTGAGCCTTCAAAATGGTCTCTCAGTTTGGTTCACTAGGCTACACAATCATGGGGAAGACTGCTGATCTGACAGTTGTCCAGAAGACAATCATTGACACCCTTCACAAGGAGGGTAAGCCACAAACATTCATTGCCAAAGAAGCTGGCTGTTCACAGAGTGCTGTATCCAAGCATGTTAACAGAAAGTTGAGTGGAAGGAAAAAGTGTGGAAGAAAAAGATGCACAACCAACCGAGAGAACCGCAGCCTTATGAGGATTGTCAAGCAAAATCGATTCAAGTATTTGGGTGAACTTCACAAGGAATGGACTGAGGCTGGGGTCAAGGCATCAAGAGCCACCACACACAGACGTGTCAAGGAATTTGGCTACAGTTGTCGTATTCCTCTTGTTAAGCCACTCCTGAACCACACACAACGTCAGAGGCGTTTTATCTGGGCTAAGGAGAAGAAGAACTGGACTGTTGCCCAGTGGTCCAAAGTCCTCTCTTCAGATGAGAGCAAGTTTTGTATTTCATTTGGAAACCAAGGTCCTAGAGTCTGGAGGAAGGGTGGAGAAGCTCATAGCCCAAGTTGCTTGAAGTCCAGTGTTAAGTTTCCACAGTCTGTGATGATCTGGGGTGCAATGTCATCTGCTGGTATTGGTCCATTTGTGTTTTTTGAAAACCAAAGTCACTTCACCTGTTTACCAAGAAATTTTAGAGTACTTCATGCTTCCTTCTGCTGACCAGCTTTTTAAAGATGCTGATTTCATTTTCCAGCAGGATTTGGTACCTGCCCACACTGCCAAAAGCACCAAAAGTTGGTTAAATGACCATGATGTTGGTGTGTTTGACTGGCCAGCAAACTCACTAGACCTGAACCCCATAGAGAATCTATGGGGTATTGTCAAGAGGAAAATGAGAAACAAGAGACCAAAAAATGCAGATGAGCTGAAGGCCACTGTCAAAGAAACTTGGGCTTCCATACCACCTCAGCAGTGCCACAAACTGATCACCTCCATGCCACACCGAATTGAGGCAGTAATTAAAGCAAAAGGAGCCCCTACCAAGTATTGAGTACATATACAGTAAATGAACATACTTTCCAGAAGGCCAACAATTCACTAAAAATGTCTTTTTTTTTATTGGTCTTATGAAGTATTCTAATTTGTTGAGATAGTGAATTGGTGGGTTTTTGTTAAATGTGAGCGAAAATCATCACAATTAA
The DNA here is from genome assembly GCA_039654775.1 of Spinibarbus caldwelli. Taxonomy (NCBI): domain Eukaryota; kingdom Metazoa; phylum Chordata; class Actinopteri; order Cypriniformes; family Cyprinidae; genus Spinibarbus; species Spinibarbus caldwelli. Next base: position 10,890,292 of record CM077250.1, on the reverse strand, counting down.
AAGAACCAAAGACTTAAACTACTTCAGTCTGTGTGCATTGAATTTATTTAATACACGAGTTTCACAATTTGAGTTGAATTACTGAAATAAATGAACTTTTCCACGACATTCTAATTTATTGAGATGCACCTGTATGTGTTACCCCTAGAAGAGCTGAGATATAAGATATCAAATAGACAAAAAATATTTTCAAGAATATGGAAGCCAATAAAATCCTTAATTAACAATTTTGACTCATAACTTATTGGCATAGGGTTCAAGATTAGGGGTGCACTGTGAGTGTTTTAAATAAGTTTATAATTTTATATATTGCTTGTTAATTTTTCAACAAAGAATTATAAGATATCCGACAATTAGGTTATTGTATTACTGCCTTTGCTTAGTTCTTGCTTATGTTAATGTTGGGGAATAAGCAGTATCCTAAGAGATGAGAGGTGTAATAGTCACTAGTAACTTCTTGTATTCGTATATTCTATGTTTTAATTAGTTAAATTATTTCACTGTTAAGCATCTTAAGAGACATGTGGGTTGTAAATATATACAGGTATGCCTTCAAGAATTTGTGAGTATACACGGTTGGAGTGGACAGGTACAATATGTATGTATAAGGGGTTTGCATGTATATGTACCTTTTATATGTACTGGTATGTTTATAATATATGAGTACGTGTATGTATGTGTATGTTATATGAATGTGTGTATGGGTATATACATACATCTACATGTCATATGTAGTCAGTTAATTAGTTAGCTGATCACTTTGTATACAATATTTTCAAACGATGGCTGTGTAAACCCTGTTGTCTACACTTACAACTGCAGTTTATAATGTACAGGCTATTAATGTTCCCGGTTTGTTTAAAGCAAAAAAAAAAAACTTTTGTAACGTGTTGCCGGGGCTGAACGCAGCCCTGTTGTACTTTAAGTAGGGACTCATGTCATGTGATTTCATGGTGAAATCGCATGACAAGCCAAATTCTACTGTTTTTTGTTTCCTTTTTAGTCAAAAAGGTAATTGTGACTTTTTATATCTTGCAATGTGACTTTATTTCATATTTTAAACTCTCACAGTTACCCTTTTGATTTTTTGAGGCGGAAACAGGTCAGAATGACATTACAAAACATAGCAAAACATTACAAAAATGACATAACTAAGATGCACTTGTCAGTCAATCCCTTTGCCATTATTATTTTCAGGCATTCATCTACGAGGATGAGCAGACGACAGCTGCTCTACCACCCAACCCTTTCAACCAATCAGAGGCAGAGATACAGGAATACACACAAACTGTGGAGAATAAGAACAGCCAATCAGGTACACGCACATTCTGCATACAAGGACACAGAATGTAACTGCCAACTACCAAAGTTTTGTGGTCAGCTAGATTATTTTTTGAAAGAAATTAAAATTTTTATTCAGCAAGGACAGTAAATTGAGCAAAGTGTGAGGAAGAAGATTTTTACTTCAAATAAATGCTGTTCTTTTGAAATTCATATTCATCAAAGAACCCTGAGAAAATTTTAGCAAAAATATTAAGCAGTACAGCTGTTTTCAACATTGATAATAATAAGAAATGTTTCTTGAACAGCAAATTAGCATATGAGAATGATTTCGGAAAGACCATGTGATGTTGAAGTCTGGAGTAATGGAAATTTTAGCTTTGACATCACAGGAATAAATTACATTTTTAAATATATTAAAATATAAAACAGTATGACAACATTGTCATATTACTATTTTTACTGTATTTTTGATTAAATCAATGCATCCTTGGTGAGCATAAGAGACTTGTTTCAAAAACGTTAAAAAATCTTCCCAACCTCAAACCTTTGAACAGTAGTGTACATAATTATTTAGTTTGCCAGTCCATTCCATTTCCTGTAAACTCCAGTGTATTTCTTGTTTGATCCAGTACGTACTTTCCATCTCAAGGAGATGTTGCTCTTTCCCTACCTTCAAAACCTCAATTTAACCAGTTTTTTATTTGGCTTTTTCTAATGATGTTTTCTTGACACATAAGCTCTTCAGTCAGAGGCTGATGAGGAATTCACAGATGGAGAAATGACTACATATGATGGCTCCACCGTGTCCTTGTCAATCTCACCTCTCATGAGCCCTGAAAGAGGAGGTATAGATTCTCTCATATAATCTCACATATCATCACACTGGTATTTGATAACCAAATTAGATGTAGTTTTATGGTTTTGGGCTGGACAACCTCATGCTGAAAGGTCTCTTCCTCTCATTCTCAGACAGTCTTTCAGCTCTGCTGCAGAGCAGCGATGGCGATGACCTGACACAGGATGATGACCTCACTCTACAGGTCACAGAGCTCAGCATCACTAAAGAGATGCAGGTCTCCATTACAACCACCGTCGCCAACAACATTTCAGTCACCAGCTCTTCTGAAAGTCAGCCAAAGTCACCCAAAAAGAAGAAAAAGAAATTTCGTACTCCTTCCTTCCTGCGGATGACCAAAAAGAAAGAGAGAAGAGACAAGGAGAAAGGAAAAGACAAAGAGAAGGAGAAAGAGAGAGAGGAGGAGCAAGGAGAAAAGGAGATAGAAGAAGAAAAGGAATGCAAGAAGGACTGAGTAAATGCTCCTGTTAGACTGTGCAGGGGCTTGTGGGTAATGTAGTTTCAGGAGGGCCAAATGTTAAATGCCATGGCTAGCAGAGACAGGGATATTAACGTCAAAGCAATGACTTGTGTGATTGTAAAACATCATATTTAAACACTTTTTTGCTACAGCTATACAAACAACTAAATAGCCTAAGAATATCCTCCTACACTTTTAGAAACTGTACATAAATGCACACAATATCAGCAGACTAAGTGAAAAATTCTAGGCCTTATTCACAGCCCCAAACACTGAATATGAGAAGTATCGGAAATATTTTGATGGCTCTACATTGTGTTTTGTAGATGAATTGATGTTGTATGCCAAATATATCAGGTGACAGTGAATTTTATGAAAGACTGTGCGCAACTGAATTCCTGCGTATTAGGAATATTAAAGTATTAAAATAATTTTTCAATGGGAAACAGCCATTCAGTGTGATATGGAGCTCTGTTGCTTTGCTTGGTTTGTAAATGGAAATGTGGTTGATGACAGATTGTTATTCTACTAATAGTTTGATTGACTGATTATATAATAGGCTATAACCATTATATGTTATTTACACTATCAAATACATGGATTTAAATTTTTTTTGTGCTGTAATTGTTAATAGTGATGTTTTCTTGTTCTCACCAATACAATTTTGTCTTCCATGGTCAAATACTGCTTTTGTAATTTGCAGTCTCATGGTCGTGTGTAAACGTAACATTTCTGAAATAAAAGTGTGCTACAATTTATGAAGGAAATAAATAATTTTATACTAATACACGTCAGCTGGAAAAAATTTGAGTAAAAAGAAAAAGCAAATAAATCACAAATTGTTATAGAAATGTCAACAAATCAACATTTATTTCTCTCAAATATGTAAATATACAAAACTGTAAAGCAAATGTAACAACAAATGGACTGCAGCAGAATGCTTATTAGACAGAGGTGGAAAGAGCAAAACAAAAAACTGCTTAATCTGTTCAATGACACCAGTCATCCCTTACTCCACTATGCATGAGGGAGGCCAGTGCTTTCCATTTATGTTTGTTCAAAACATTATAATAAAAACTATAGAGCAGAGTTCCCATCCTCAGCAGCTCCTCCAGAGACCTGGTCCTGAGAGCATGAGGAAAAAAACCTGTAAAACTAACCAGGAGCTGTGCTTCACTGAGGACTGATGTTTTATTAGTTACAACATCCAAAGACCCGTTCAGTACAGAACAGCTCCAACATCCACAGAATAAACACCCACTAGTACTAGAAATAAAACAAGGTGGGAAATGTGTTAACTATATTTATTTCATGTCCAATCAGATCCGTTTACGATTTCTAAGTGGGTTTCAATTCGATTCGTTTTTATGTTTGGTGATTACAGATGGGAACAGACAGAACACAAGGGAGATCACTGGGGCATTAGGTGCCTGACATTATATTTTGAAGTGTCATTGTACTGGGTCATGGGTTTATCTGCAATACCACACGTGCCAACGCCAACCTTTCCATTCACACTCTCTGGAGATGCAAATATACTCCTCTTCACCTGGAGAAGATGATCATACAACTTGAGCATGATGGCAGGGTTAAAAAAAAAACAGCAAGATTAGTCAGCTTTTCTGTTTCTCTCATACGCACCTGTCCTTTTTTATTCTTGGAATAGGCTTTATTGTTAAACTGCTGCCATTTAGATTTCTGATCTTCTCTCTCCTGCTCTAGCTCCTTCATGCGCTGCACTTTTTTCTGGGCCTTTTTCTTCTTATATTCCCTCTGCTCTGCCAGCAGCTCTTTCCTAAGAGAAAACATAAAAAAACAGAATTATCCAGACATATGCAAACACAAACACTTGACACTGGCCTTTTATAAATAGCTAGTAAATCTCATTATGCTATGTTACCAGCAAATCTTGGATTCAAACTTTGTCAACTTGATTTCTTTCAATTAGCCCAGGTTTTGTATTGCTTTTAGAACTGATTAATCTCAACGATCTGAGATTATGCACCTTAGTTGAGAGGAAAAAAAGCAATATTTGTGAATAATTTTGAAAAATAATCACTGAAAAACTGAGGTGAATAAGCTATACGCAAAGCCTATGAAAAATCAGTATTTCTCTATTTATTGTAGCAACTGCTTATTTATAGCCTTTAAATCATACAATACATTATAAAGATGTGTTGAACTTTTTAGATTTTATCTCAAAACTGACCTAAAAGTCATTTTAACATCTATTTACTTGGATTTGGGCTTGCCTCCCTCCTCTTCTCTGCTCCTGCCTTCCTCCACTGGTTTGAGCACATGAAGCGGCATCACCTCTGCATTACCATAGTCAGCGAAGGTGACGGCTGCCGTGCCGTTCTCAGTGTCAATCTCTTCAATTTCCGCTTCATACACCCTGCCAATCACACAGCACTGTAAGCAGGTGAGTACGGATATACACACTAATCCCTCCTCCAAATGTAGCCCATCACAATCCCACCTAACACTCAATAAATAATATCAATATACCTCCCAGCACTGTGTGTTTGTGTGATACTCACTGTCCGTCCTGGGTCCAGGTGGCCATGCAATGGTCTCCGACCCTCCAGCTGCGAGTGGGAGCGACTGCCTCTGAGCTTTTGGTGCTGGTTGCACCCTCCACCGGCTGTGATGTCAACAGGTCTTTTGTCAACTCAATCACCTCCTACAGTGACACATAACAGCAATGATTTGATGAATATACTTACATAGAAAGGTACTTTTCATCTTGTCAGAAGCTATCAGGCATCAGCCTAAGTGACAAAAACTGGACCCTGAAAAACATGGCAGACCACTGAAAGTTTCAACAATGCAAACACATACAAAAGAACAAACACATCTTACCTAACCAGTAAGTCTATAAAGATGCATATAAACTTCACAATTCTTCTCTACTGTAGTAATGCCTCACAAAAAGCAGTGGATAATTGTGCCCCAAACCTGGAGGTCCTTCTGCAGTTTGAGCAGATCTTCATTATCTGGATCTGTAGAGAGCGCCGCTTCCACCTGCTGCAACTGAGCTTTATAATTGTTCAACTGCTTTACCAACTCTTCAGACATCTGAAAAACAAAAATGGAAAAACATCAAAACCCCCACTCTTTCTTTATTTTTATATATATATATATATATATATATATATATATATATATATATATATATGTATATGTATATATATATGTATATATATATATATATATATATATATATATATATATATATATATATATATGGATTCCCAAATATTTTTCGACCTGAATCCGACTTAAATTAAGTTTTTGAAATAGTTAACTTTTTAAAAACATAAACGTTACAATATGTTGGGTTGTTTACTAGTAATATATACGTAGAAAAAAACATAAATATTTCACATTTAAACAACCACATGTATTTATTTATTTGCTCATTTTCATTTTCCATGTTTAGTTAATTTAACACAGCATTAGCAGTGAGTCTCACAGATCCTTGTTTCGATTCGAGTTAAACGCAGATCAGCGACTAATGTATAAACGGAGCACAAGGCCTCGCGCTCGACAGAAGACATGTTTATATTTATAAACACAAGATAACCGGATCATCCTTTAACATGCGTCTTACCTTTCAATATTCCTAGTATAATATTTATATGAAAACCAGATCAATTAAGGTATTTAAGTATCCCATGAACGACTGTATTTTCGTGAAAAGAACACCGTTCCTTTTACGTTTGTTTCTCTCTCACTACCGTCGTTTCGACCTTTTCCCGGATGTGACGACACAGTCTCGCGTGATCAAAGTTATCGCGGTGTTGTTGCTGCGGTGCCATGCGCTTCTTCTTCTTGCTTGGTGTTTATTGGCGGTTGTCAAACCAACTTAAGGTGCATTACCGCCATCTACTGGACTGGAGTGTGGAACAGAATACGCGTTTATGGGATTGACATAACGCGAGAAAAGAAGGGGCAAAAAAAACTTAAATAAAAATACAAATAAAATAAACTTTCTAAATTCTTTTACTTAACTTCGTTTCTTTAATAAACTTAATGATGTAATCATATATAGCCTTTTCCCTAGCATACCTGCTATAGAAAAGTCTTTGTGATCAACCTTAGTGATTGAATAAAATGACATCTTTCTTTGTTGTATTTCCTGCAATGAAGCAGTACATGTTCAACTGTTTCTTACTGACTACAATAAATACATTCCCCAGTTGAGTGCTTGCCAATTTTAAACAATGTACTATTAAGTCCTGTGTGACTTATTCTCAGACGAGTTATAATATTCCCTTCATTTCGGTTCCTGCTCTCCCTCCTCCCAGCACCAACTTGTTTTTGTATATTATATAAATGTCTACCCGTTTCAATACCATCCCGATATACCTGCCATACTGATTGCGCATATTTCCTGATGTATGCTTTAGCTTCTGCTTTACTTAATGGAACTTATAAATCTACCTGTTTTAATCTTAGAGTTTGTTTAGCAAGAATATCCACCTTCTCATTCCCTTCCACACCAACATGAGCAGGAACCCAAATGAATTGTATTGATATGCCCTTAACCTTTAAATTATACATCTTATGGAATATTTCATTAATTATGTCCATCCTAAAAGATGACCTACCAGATCTTATGCTTTCCAGTGCAGAATAACTATCAGATGCAGTGACTGTGTTATTTATTTCCTTCTCCTCTATCCACTGCAGGGCCAATAATATCGCCAATAACTCTGCAGCATAAACTGACAAATGATTAGTAACTCTTTTCTTAATATAAGAATCATTCATTGGAATATATACAGCTGCACCTGCATATCCTGTCTCCTGATCTTTCGATCCATCTGTAAATAAAAACACTGATTGAGGTCAATGTTGGCAAGGGGAATAACCAGGGAGGAATGGGGGATATTGAGACTGTATTGTTGTACTGTAATTGACGTAAAAACCTATATTCCTAGCCTTTCCATCACCTATCCACCCAAAACTGATAAAGCTTGTCTCATTATGTTCCCAGCACTCTGTCAATACACTTTTGACAGGATGCGAAACACTTTGTCCCTGGATATTAACCCAATATGCCAACATTAACTTCATTCGTCTGATGCCTAAAGGCATTTCACCCATTTCCACCTGCATTGATGATACCAGGGATATTTAAATGATCCACTACAGATATTTAGGGCTTGAGCTTGCAATATATCTAACTGTTTGAGGTTTGTTTCTGCTGCCGACATATAAGCTACACATCCATAGTCAAAGACAGACCTCATGAGTGCCCAGTATGTATTTTGTAGAGACGCTCTACTTGCTCCCCATTCCTGTCTTGATAAATACAGAAGAATATTAATAATCTTTTTACACTTGTCCTTAATTTTATCCAGATGAACTTTCCATGTCAGTTTTTCATCAAACCAAACCCCAAGAAACCTTATGGATTTTACTTGCTCCAGAGGATTCCCATACAATTTCAAAGAGAGGGGTGTGATTTTATGCCGCCTTGAAAAACAAATGACCTGTGTTTTCACTACAAATAATTAAAATCCCCATTTATTAGCCCACTTTTCAACTTCAACTATTGCATCTTGCATTTTTTTTATTAATACATGATATATTGCTACCTCTAATCCACAAAGCCCTATCATCTGCATATAAAGATTTTCCAATGTTATGTTCAACTTGAGAGAAAATGTCATTAATCATTATATTGAATAATAACGGACTACATACACGACCTTGTGGTGTTCCATTCTCCACTGTATACACCCTGGAGTACTCTTCACTTGTATTTTCCTGTCAAATAAAAAGTCCTGAACCCAATTATATATTCTACCACCAATTCCCAAAGACTTTAACTTTATTAATAACCTTTCTTTCTAGAGCATATCATATGCCTTTTCCACATCAAAGAAGACAGCTACTTCTTTGTTGGTCTGTGCTTTTCTGATGTCTGACTCTAGACATAATACAGAGTCCACTGTATTCCGACCCCTACGGAATCCACCCTGATAAAGAGACAAGAGATCTTTACTCTCTAGGAACTATGTTGTTCTTTCTGTGATTATTCTTTCCATTATTTTACATAAATGGGAAGTTAAGGCAATAGGCCTATAACTAGAAGGATCTGATGGGTTTTTCCCAGGTTTAAGAACTGGTACTATTATTGCTTGTTTCCAAACTGAAGGGAGTTGACCAGTATGCAGGTTAAATAATTTTAGTACTGTTTCCAGTGTATTATCTGTCATGTATGCCAACATTTTGTAACATACTCCATCTCTTCCAGGAGTAGTCTGTCGAGCACTTATGATTGCTCTTCTTAACTCAAACTTGTTTAAAGGCAGGTCGAGTAAACTATCTGACATCTCATCTTTCTTTAATAAATTAGGGTAATCCATTAATGTGCTACTCCTACACTGCCTGGCTTCTTCTGAAAGATTATCTGAGCTATGAACTTTCTTTGCTGACAGCCATTCTGTCTGCACTGATCATCACTGGTAACTAATAATTCCTTCTAATCCTCCCCCATTTTCCTGATCATATTCCATACATCTGACGGTTGAACTTCTCTTCCAATACTATCACAGTACTGCCTCCAAAAAGTACGCTTTTGTGTTTTTATTCTTTTCCTTACTATCACCTGGGCCCATTTATACTGGATCATAGCATCCATAGAATGCTGTTTTTTAAGTTGCTTAAATGCTTCAAATTTCTTGCTTTTACAGCTGCTTTACAACTACAACTCCTGTAGTTTTAGGTATTATTTCCTCAGCCGACTGAATTATTTCATTAACTAGCTTATTGTTGAATATATTTACATCCATCTGGTTTTCCTCTAGTAGAATCATACATCTATTTTCACAAATTACTTGAAAAACTTCCCAATTTACCTTCTCTAGTATCCATCTAGGACTTCTCTTTTCTTTTTCATAACATATCTTTGAACCAGCTGTAGTCACTACAGGATAATGGTCACTCCCTATTGTAGTATGTTTGATCACACTCCATGTACTGATCCCTGCTATTACAGTAGATACAAATGTCAGGTCAAGTTCCGTTTCTGTATTTTGTATACTGTTATATCGTGTTCCCTCTCTATTATTAATACACACCAAATAATTATCATCAATGAATTCTTCAATAAATTGGCCATTCACATCAGTATTATTACTCCCCCATAATGGAGTAAGGACCCACAACTGCTTCTAAAATGATTTGACTTAATTTTCCACATGGATTATAGTAATTAATAATATCTATACACCCTCTTTCAGTCCATACCTTACTTATAATTGATTCATAATCTTTATTTATTTGTACTACCTTATATTTCATCCCATTTTGAATAAATGTAGCTATTCCTCCCCCTCTGCCAGATTCTCTATCTCTTCTAATTATATTATCTCCATTTATTATAAAATCCAATTGTGGTTTCAACCGTTTCCTGAATACATACATTAGGTTTCACTATTAAATTATCAATGTATTTCTTAAACTCTTGGCCGTTTGCAATTAAGCTCCTTGCATTCCATTGTAGTATGGTCAATAACATTAAGATGATCCAGCACATGCCTGAGAAGATTGTGTCTCTTCATTAAGGGAGTCTCTAACTGTCTCCCATAGCAGCCCTTTTACATATAGATACTTCTCTGCAGATTTGACAATTATTTTGATTCTTTCATTTCAGCTTTTTGTCAGTGCAGAACAGTTTATTATCTCTGCCATGAACAGTACAAAATCATTCTTCTTCACTATCAGAGTTTCCTCTTTCAACTTATCACATCCTTGACACTTATTAATTTCTTTGCTCCTAATTCCAGATTGTTTAACCATTGTCACATTCCCTGAAACCTTCTTTGCTGCTTCTGCATAACTGATTCCCTGTACAACCTTGATTCGTTGCACTTCGGCCTGCCTCTTACTAACCTCACAATCTCTGTAAGCAGTGTTCCCCACCACAATTACAACACTTCAGCTTTGTACCCTCTTGGCATTTTCCATACTCATGTTCTCCACCACATTTACCACATCTTTGCTTTCCCTTGCACACCGCCGCCACATGTCCAAATCTCTGACATTTAAAGCATCTAATTGGAGGGGGTATATATACAGGTGCATCTCAATAAATTAGAATGTCGTGGAAAAGTTCATTTATTTCAGTAATTCAACTCAAATTGTGAAACTCATGTATTAAATAAATTCAATGCACACAGACTGAAGAAGTTTAAGTCTTTGGTTCTTTTAATTGTGATGATTGTGGCTCACATTTAACAAAAACCCACCAATTCACTAGCTCAACAAATTAGAATATGGTGACATGCCAATCAGCTAATCAACTCAAAACACCTGCAAAGGTTTCCTGAGCCTTCAAAATGATCTCTCAGTTTGGTTCACTAGGCTACACAATCATGGGGAAGACTGCTGATCTGACAGTTGTCCAGAAGACAATCATTGACACCCTTCACAAGGAGGGTAAGCCGCAAACATTCATTGCCAAAGAAGCTGGCTGTTCACAGAGTGCTGTATCCAAGCATGTTAACAGAAAGTTGAGTGGAAGCAAAAAGTGTGGAAGAAAAAGATGCACAACCAACCGAGAGAACCGCAGCCTTATGAGGATTGTCAAGCAAAATCGATTCAACAATTTGGGTGAACTTCACAAGGAATGGACTGAGGCTGGGGTCAAGGTATCAAGAGTCACCACACACAGACGTGTCAAGGAATTTGGCTACAGTTGTCGTATTCCTCTTGTTAAGCCACTCCTGAACCACATAAAACGTCAGAGGCGTCTTACCTGAGCTAAGGAGAAGAAGAACTGGACTGTTGCCCAGTGGTCCAAAGTCCTCTTTTCAGATGAGAGCAAGTTTTGTATTTCATTTGGAAACCAAGGTCCTAGAGTCTGGAGGAAGGGTGGAGAAGCTCATAGCCCAAGTTGCTTGAAGTCCAGTGTTAAGTTTCCACAGTCTGTTTTGCATGACATTAAAAAAATATATTAGGCTAGTTATTTAACAAAAGCAAAGTTTAGTATAAAAACATACTGCAATCATGTTTTAAAATGAAATAAAAAGGCTGAGTGATACAAAATCTTAAAATATAAAATAGTCACATTGTCCCACTATCATACATTTTGCGCCTATGAATTGGTCTACAAAATGAGGCTCAAATTTGCCATTTAACAAAGATTTAATGTGATTCTGATAAGAGATTTATTTATGTAAATGCTGCGTGACGTGTTTTAATGGGAGAGCGCGCTGAATACTCGAGTCCATTCAAACGCTGCAGCGGAGGGAGTTGCCATGGAAACGAGGCGGCAACACCAACTGACATAAATCTCCGTCTCTCGCTGCTGTTTTCACTGCTTTTAGGTGAGTTTAGTCCCTAAAATCACACAAATATCACATACAACTGTTCCAGACACTTTCTTACATGTAACTGACATGTCTCTGAATATTTACTTCACAGAAATGGTTTACAGTCCTCAAAAAAGTCCGCTAGCATCTCAACTGTTTTCAGACCAGGTAACGTTAAGTTACGTTAGGCTAACTCTGAAGCTTGAGCTCTTGTTTATGAAAGTTTGGGCTTTTAATCACATTAACCGTGCATTAAAGCTGAAATACAGCCTTAACGATGACAACAATAATGTACAATCACTAGACTAGTGATCATCAAATCCTTTTAACAGTTTATTTTACAGACTTTATTTTAAAGTCTTCCCCTTTTTTTCACAAAACCTTTTGCTCTCTAGAAACCATGTCAGTTTCGGCTGAAAATATTTCAAGTTCAAGTGTTAGCATTATAAACACCGAATTAATACCAACATATGAAATTAATTAAAAAATGACAGAAAAATTAGGAATGTTGGACAATAAATATATAACAGGAATATAACAGCTTGACAGTAAACTGTTTTTGCAGTATTGTCTTATATTAATGTCCGTTAAAGGAAGACTAAAAAAAAGAAGTTTTTATGTAAAAAAAAAAAAAAAAAAAAAAAAACACATGTACTGCCACTTTCTCCAAAATTGTTTAATTACAGACACAGCAATGCATCATGTTCTAGATCATCATATTTGTAGTGTGTTCAGGGGATTAAAACGTGCAATATATATTTCAGACCTAGTGGAGTAATAGTAAATAATAATATAGTAAGTAATTGTAAATGTGTAAAGTTGCATAAGCTCATTATAACTTAGTGTCATCCATATAAATCATTATTATGTTATTGTGTTTTCTATGGCTAGGACCTGCAGTTCCTAAAAGGATGTAAGTTTACTACTAGACTAAAAACAGTTAAAGTTAGCAGGTGCATAAGACAGCGCTACGTCCCACTTCAAAACACACAATATTTTTACACTTTTGTGAATATTCACCTGTCAGGGTCTTTGAAAAAATGATGAAAGGCAAGATTTTTACTGTCACACTGATAGTTTTTGCAGTGGATTGCCCAACATTGTGTTCTTTTATTCCACTTTGACTTCTCTTTCGTTGTTATTTGGTCTATTTCTGTGTATCTGTATTGTTGTCCAGTTGGAATTTTCAGTCCAAAATGGCGGCCGCGCTATCGTTAGACAAAATAGAGCAAAATAAGGCAATAGTGTTGTAGTCAGTCAATATAAGTCACTTAATATTAACTTCTTGTTTAATGAACTGTTGTATTAAATCAATATCACATTTGCAAGCTGAGAGACACAAACCTCCTTAGTTCATCACGATCTCACAAAACTCCATTATAATCAACGCAGCTCTCTACATTGCACAGTTAATCTCTTATTTACTCTCTGTCTACACTTTGTTATAATGAGAGGATACGTCTCATTACTCAACGCTGCAAAACACGTAAGTACGTTAGAAACCTCTGAAGCTCCCTCAGCGCAAACACAAATATGCTGATCGGGTCAGTCGCACAGGTGCTCCTAAATATTTTTTCATAGTCGCACGCAGTAGCATTTGCGACTGAAACGGTCGCACTGTAGAGCCCTGGGGAATCCTGTCAGATCGTCCAAGCCTTGAGTGAGCGTGTACGGGTCAGCCGATCTGGTTTCGTCTGTTAAAGTTAACCTTTTCAAATAACAATCGCGGTCCCGGAAAGTTACATATGCAGGTATAATCGGATTTTCTCCAGTCATTGTTAAAAAAACAAGCTAACAAACTTTATAGCTAGCGTTAGTGAAGCGGTCAGAGGAATCTTTCTACCTCCACCTAAGCTCCACCTACAGAAAAACGTCACAATGTTTATTAACAGAAAAGGAGTCTATACTAATGATTGTTGGCTCTGTGATAAATTGCATGTTATGTTTCTAGATTCCTCTATGCTGATGGCCATGCAGCAGAGTTGGAGTGGACCTCCTGCCGCTATGAACCATCAGACTAGTAAGTAAAACCTCAAACATACACTACTTTTCAAAAGTTAGAGGTTGGTATGATTTTTTTTTTTTTTTTAATGTTTTTTGAACATGTTTTTTTTTATGTAAGTCTTCTGCTCGCCACTACTGCATTTATTTGATTAAAAATACAGTAAAAACAAAAATATTGTAAAATATTATTATAATTTAAAACCTCTTTTCTATGTGAATATATTTTAAAATGTAATTTATTGCTGTGATCAAAGCTGAATTTTCAGCATCATTACTCCAGTTTTCAGTGTCACATGATCCTTCAGAAATCATTCCAAATATGCTGATTTGCTGCTCAAGAAACATTTCTGATTACTACCTTTGTTGAAAACAGTTTTTGCTGCTTAATATTTTTATGGAAACAATACCATTCAAACATTTGTGGTAAGAAAAGAAAGAAATTAATACATTTGTGGTTAAAAAGAGAGAGAGAGAGAAATTAATACTTTTATTAATCAAGGGTGCATTTAATTTATCAGAAGTAACAGTGAAGACATTTATAATGTTGGAAAAGATTTCTATTTACTAAATTGTTTAATAAATTTAATAAATGTTGTTAATTGTACTTTTGTCAGGGCTCTGGAAAAGAGATGAGGCGAGGACTCAAGTGCAGGAGAAAGTGGGTGTTTTTAATAATAAAAAGAAACAATAATGAGATAACAAGGAGGGCGGGGTCAGACAATAACCAGGAGAGCACATGGCACCAACAACAAACAAGCCATGTGCTCAAACAAACACACAGTGACATCTGGTGGCCAACCACGGCACACCAGCAGGACCGTGACAACTTTCTATTAATCAAAGAATCCTGAAAAAGGTATCAGCATTTCCACAAAAATGTTAAGAAGCAAAAACTGTTTTCAACTGTTTTAATAAGAAGAAATGTTCTTGAGCAGCAAATCAGCATATTAAAATTATTTCTGAAGGATCATGTGACACTGAAGACTGGAGTAATGATGCTGAAAATTCAGCTTTCATCACAGGAATAAATGACAGTTTACAATATATTAAAATAGACAACAGTTCTTTTAATATGTAATGATATTTTGCAATATTACTATTTTCCCTGTATTCTTGATAAAATAAATGCAGACTTCAGATTTTTTCCCCCAAAACATTGTAATGTTTCCAAAATTTTGTCAGGTACTGTATAACATTGTTACCTAGTTCTTGTATTGCTTAAATACCATTAATTGGATGGATTTGTTGCCCAAGATGCTGGGATAGGCTTCAGCCCCCACGACCCTACAGAGGATAAGTGGTTTGGAGTGAATAGATGGATGAATGAACTTCCAAAATACTTTGACTTACTTTGATTTTGTTTCTATTCTGACTGCTATTCAGCTTAAAAATACCTTTCCATTATCTTTGTTTGTCATTTTGCATCATTATACCTGTGCTAAACCTATGAAAATTAAGAAACTAATGATAGTGTCTTTTTTTTGTTTGTTTGTTTTTTTGTTTTTTTACAGGATCCTATGTACCCAACCATTCATCAGAAGGACTGTGAAAGCGCGAACTCTTTGACCCACCAGTGGCAGTTTCCACAGGATGAAAAAGGGCATACTAGTGGATGATGGGGTTACTAACATTAACCTGCTGTATTCACTGTATTACACACTAGGGATAGGCATTTTTGTAAATTTTTCATTTCAAGTACTGATAGGTCTTTATTTTGATGGTCTGGATGGCATGCGAGAGAAATATATAAAGTCATGGTGATCATCGAGTACTTGACAGCGACGATTGATCATGAAAACAATGATTGCAGTGACTTTTAAAAAATGATCAATCATTGCTGTCAAGTCTGAGTACTCTAGTACTGTCACGACTCCTGTCCATGCACTCCCGTTCGTTCACCAGCAGAGGCAGGGCTTGACATGAACTTTTGAACTGTTGCCGTCTGGTCGACGCTACAGAGCTCTGAGCACCAGAACGGCCAGACACAGTAACAGTTTCTTCCCTCAGGCAATCCATCTCATAAACACTTGACATTAAACGTGGAACACGCAACACTATTATAAATTATTTATTCACCACACATACTTATTTTTTCATTCCAAATTTGCACATATCAGACCTGTACACCATAATTGTCTATATTATATATTGTGTTTTTGCTATTTGTACATTGCATATTTGTATATTTGTATATTATTCTTTTATTATCTGTGTCCTGTCCTGTTGCTGTCTTTCTGTTGCACTGTAGAGCTTCTGTCACTAAAACAAATTCCTCGTATGTGTAAGCATACCTGGCCAATAAAGCTCATTCTGATTCTGATTCTGACATTAAGCATTCTTATGTGGTTGTCCTTCAGACAAGTAAATTTGTCATTTACTTGTCCGAGTATAAAAGTTACTTGCCCGGAGAGAATTTTTAATTTTTTTTTAATTGAGTTATAAATATAATTATTTATTGTAGTTATACAAAACACCTTTAGTTTATTTTGTTAGATTTTTCTTTTTAAATAAAATAATAAAGTGTGATAACACTGTTATAGTTTAAAATAAAAAGGGAGTGTTAATTACAAATATAATTATTTTATATTAAACTTAAAAATAAAATGCTAATATTTACTACTTTTTTTATATATGAATTTTCAAACTTAAATTTTTAATTTTTTAATTAGTTCAATTTAATCAGACAGTTAGTATAATAAGACTTTTGGGCTGTTACCAAACAAATGAAATCAGTATCAACAAAATTAATCTTTGCAATGCAGAGGAAACAGAAGCTGCATCTGAAGTGGAATAGATATATTTACCCACTGTTTAATGCAGCTCTGAGCGACATGGAATGCTTTAATCTGCAGTTACAAATGAATAAATAATGTTTTGTTTCATAAAACGTTGAATACTGATATTTGAAATTATTTAAAAAATTTTAAAAAACTGTAAATGTGAAATTAAAACCACCAGTAGGTGGCATCAAGTCACTGTTTATAAGTGAGTCATTGCACTGAACCGAATCATTTAAACGGTTGATTCATTCAGGCACGAAACGCCGTCATGTTGCTCAGAGACGCAAAACAGCCCTGTGGCTGTGTTTGGAATAATTTTTGTTGGTGAAACAGAGCAGAAACAGGAAATATGGTGTCTAAAACGTAAGTCTCTTAATGTTAACTTCTTGTTTATTGAACTGTTGCATAAAATCACATTTGTAATCATGATGGTTTTTGGATCAAAAAAAAATTTAAAAAACGGCACTCGATCTTCGTGTGAAACTATGAAATTATATAAAGATATAAATTTTCTGCTCCCATATCTTGAATTTTCTTATCATTCTTCATGCATTGTAATACTGAATCATGCAGTGAAAGAACGCAGGTGCGCTAGTCTAACAGATGACTTTACATAATGTATGCCTGCACTCTGTAGGTGTGTTTTGTTTGATTCTTGCAATATACTCCTTAAAACAACAATTACGAAATTATCGCAAATGATATATCACATCGCACACCCCTATAACAAAGGCTATATCATAAATAAAGGCAGTCATTACTGTTTTTGGTATTGACTTTTTCAAGTTACTTGTCCGATTGGGCAAGTAAATTTGTCTTTCACTTGCCCGTCCAAAACATTCACTTGTCCCGGACAAGCGGACAAGCGTTAATGTCTAGCCCTGAGAGGTCACCCGCGCACCACATGGACTATTGCACTACACTAACTGTCGCACTTCACCAGACTACAATTCCCATCACCCATTGCACTGACGACACACACTGCCAATTGCATTGATCACACAGCTGATTCCAGTCACACGCATTACTTAAGCCATGGACTTCCTCTCTGTCTCTGCCGAGTATTGTACGCACATATCACTCTCCTAGCGATAGCTACTCTACGGAGCCCACTTAGTTGTCATAGTCTTGCCTTGCCTGTTTCCTCGTGTTTTGATTCCTGCCTGTGTTTCCTGGATTAACCCTTTGCCTTGCCGTTTCGGACTCTGTTCGTGCCTTGCCTGGATTATTGCTCAGGTTTTCGGATTACCTCTCTTGTCAACCCCCTTTGGATATTGTTCGCTGTCGACTGACTCATGCCCGTTTTGGATGACTCTTTGCCTTGCCTGTTATATACCCGTTTGCCATTGTTTGACCCTTGCTTGTTTCCTAACCACGCCTTTGTAAATAAAAGCTCGCAAATGGATCCGCATGTCTCTCGTCTCGTTGGCTCCGTAACAAGTACTTGTGCATTTATTATTAAACACGCATACGCAGTATTGAGGTATGATGTATGATGTTTTTTAAGAGTGTATGAATGAAGAATTTTGCATTCAATATAAGAAAATTAACAACATATTTAGCAGATAATAGCTTTGGATTTTCATAATAAAAAATAACATCTTTGAGGACGAAGGTATGGGTCACATTTGTAAGGTTAGAAGCATAGTCAACCCATAATTTGTTGGTAATACTACAATAAAAAAACAAAAAAAAAACAAATGGGCAGCTGTTTCCTCAACAAAACCACAAAACGAGCAAGACTCATCATCATCAGAATATTTAGAAATAGGCTATACAAATTAACGGGATAAATTTTATGAAGGATTTTATAATGAATCTCTTTAACTTTGTTAGATATACAAAATTTACGTGGCAAAAGCCAGGCCTTTCTCCAATTTATATTTGTTATAAAGAAACCCCAGTAGAATTTCCCTCTTGGAGTAATCATTCTCTTTGTCTGAAATATTTTGCGAATATGTCTGTTATTGCATTTCCAATCTAAAATATCAATACCATCCAAACATAAAGCTGGATAAACACTGTTGCCTTTACTGAATTTAAGGTGATTTTTAATTAACTGGGTTAAGGGATGGCTCTCATCAAAGTATTATATTCCTTTGGTGGGACTGGAAAATTATGGAGATTCATAAATTGTTCGTAAGTTAAAATATTACCAAAATCATCAAACATAGATAAAATACAATTCAAGTTATTATTAAACCATCTAGGGAAAAAAGAGACTTATTTTTAACAGTTATATCAGCATTATTCCAAAGGAGAGCTTTGTGGGGGGAGAAACCATGGACAAAACACAATTTCCACGAAAGAAGACATTGGTGATGGAAGCTAGATAAGGAAATAGGTAACTTGCCAGGCAAGAAATTACACTTTAGTAAGAAAGATATGCCAACAAATTGGTCAAATATCTTATTTGGAATAAAAAAAAAAACACAGTGACACTGGATTCATAAGGCATCTTCTCAACCAATTTACTTTAAAGGTGTTTACAGTATCTGCGAAGTCCAAAAAATCAAGGCCACCTTCGCTTCCGGAATTAGCAAGCACTTCTCTTTTTAATTTGTAAGGTCTATTTTTCCAGATAAAATCCAAAAATATCTTAATAATTTCCTTTATAGCTTTATTGTTGACAAACAAAGAAGAGAAGAATATACAAAGTGAGAGAGCCCTTCAACCTTAGATAAAAGAACTCGACCGTACAAAGAAAGATCTCTCTGAAGCCAGATGTTAAAGATCTGTTTTGTTTTTATCATTTTATCAGCAAAGTTTAAATGATGTCTACTGATTGAATTTTTAGTGATATGAATTCCTAAATATTTTACAACTTTTTTTAACTGGGATACCTCCTAAGAATATATCATCTATATCATAAATTGACATAATTTCACATTTTGAAGTATTAAGTTTTAGACCTGAGGCACACGAAAATTGTTCAACCAATTCCAGAGCTTTTGGTAACTGATTTTTGTCCTCCAAAAACAGCGTAGAGTCATCAGCTAGCAGTCATCTTGGTTAATTCTTAGACAGAGTAACTCTGTGGCTAAAAGAAATAAAAATGGGGAGATTGGACAGCCCTGTCTGACTCCACGATATATGTTAAACCTCTTAGAAGTGTCAAAGTTCACAATCACTGAGCTGTTAATACCTCTATAAAACTTACAGTCTCTATAAATGCTTTACCAAATCCAAATAATTCTAGAGTACGAAAAAGAAATTTGTGTTCTATGGAGTCGAAAGCTTTATGAAAGTCAAGAAAGAGTATGAGACCATCTGAATGAATTAGATCTGAATAATCCAGCAAGTCCAGTGCTAATCTTATGTTGTTAGAAATGTGACGGCCTTTCATGAAACCAGATTGAGATTCTGAAATAATATTGCCTAAACCTAATCTTTTAGCATATACAGAGGCTAATATTTTATAATCTAATGTTAACAAAGAAATAGGTCGCCAATTATCGATTACTAAAGGATCCTTGTCTGGCTTAGGTATAAGGGAGATGACTCCCTGTTTCATAGTAGCGGACATATCTCCCTGACTGATGCATTCATAAGTGCAATTTAATAAACTCCCAAAAATGGAGAAAAAAATTCAACTGAAAGCCCATCGATCCAAGGGGATTTACCGTTTTTCATTTTATGTAGAGCTTGCTTGATTTCATCAATCGATAAAGGAGAATCACAAATTTGACTATACTCTAGATCAATAACTTTAATATGGTGTTTAACTAAATCAATAAATTTTTCAGAAATATTATAGTTGAAATTAGAGGTATAAAGATTGCTATAGAATTTAGCAACAAAATCTGATATTACTTTTTGGTCTTTGGAAATGACTCCGTCAGTATTAAGTGCGGAAAGAGCTTTCCTCTGACTATTTCTTTTTTCCAGGGCAAAAAAATAGCTAGAATTTCTTTCCCCCTCCTCCAGCCATTTTGCACGAAACCTTGTATATGTACCTTTAGCCAAATCTAAATAGGCTTCATCAAGCTCCAAATTTAACCTTTTAATTTCTAAATTCTCCTCTTCTGTAATTTTACTTTTAGCTAGTAATGCATTAAGTTTATTAACCAACTCTGAATCAGTTTGATGTTTGCTCTTTTTAATTTCTTTACTTCTTTTAACTGTTATATGTCTAGCTTTATATTTGAAGAACTCCCATTTTTTTTTATAAACTCCATTTAAGCCAGTGAATAATTCTTTGATAAGCTTGATGACACTATCATTACATTTTTGATCTTTTAACAAGGTATTATTAAGCTTCCAATAGCCCCTGAGTCTCGGATTATCATGGATGTCACTCATCTTTATACAAACTAATTTATGATCAGATAAGGGGGCAGTGGTGTGAGAAATATCTTTTTCGTAACTGAGGATAGAAGAAGAAAAGTGATAAAATAAGCATCAATATATTTTCTATTTACTTTCCTAAGTTTATCCACTAGATGAGAGAACATTTCTCTGTTAGATGCACGAGACGAGTGCAGCGTGCTCGCGCCAGATGATTGGTCGACGGACTGACCAATAAGAGCTCGGTGTCTGTCTGTAAACAAAAGATTTCGTCAATGTTTTCCAGGAGCGCGATACTGTCCCGTATGTTTCTCAGGTCGAGCAACCTTTAGTTTTTTGTCTTTTGTTCACAAACAAACCAAATTTGGGACACACTACATTTTAAAACGTATTTAAAATTACAAGGAACAGCGATGTCAACGCAAAAATTTGTGCCTCAGGAAGAAAGTCTGCATGGTGAGTTAAAGTTACACAATCTGTCTTGCTCGATTAAATAACTTTAGTTACCTACATCGACAACTAACGAAAACAATAAGAGCATTAATAGTAACAATAAATAATTTACACCCTGTTTTCTTTTTATAAATCTCTATAAAGCAGAACTTTGTGTTCAAATCTGCCAAGTCAGCTACTTATTTGCTAAAACAAACACTTGTTCTATTTTTGTTGCTCCAATTGTTTGTTGAAGGACAAGAGATATTTACGATGACCCCTTTTTTTTTTGCACGGATTACATTGGAAAGATGGACTAACACCCATTTTTGGTTCAGTTTCAGTTACACTAAGTGTAGTAAAGTATGTGTGGTTGTTTGTAAAGCTCTATCTGAAAGACCTAATCAAACATTCACCGCTTCTAAAAGTGGAAACTGCTTTCAATGATCATTTCTAAATATTCTGATGTACCTTTCTCCACCAGACTCATGGGAAGAGCTCCACTTTGATTCATGCAGTGAACACAGCGAGGGCACACCAGCCTTGTCTGATATCACAGACCTGGAAAAAATGCTTCTGGAAGCACAACGGGAATCCAGCAGTAGTTCACGGACAAGTTCTCACTGTAGCAGGTGTGTATAAACTGTTTCATGTGTACATGCAAGACTTTTACAAGGGTGTGTATGATCATTCTAATCACATTGGCTGTTGTGATTTTGTTTCCTCCTAGTCCTCGACGTGTCCAGACACCTCCGCTCATAAGTGCAGCCTCCTTCAACACACACGCCATTGCACAGGTAAAAAAAAAAAAAAAAAAAAAAAAAAAAAGGTATGCATTTATTAAAATATAAATACCCTTCCACAATATTCATAGGCAGGAATAATGGGTTTCCCCAAAAATGAAAATTTACTCACCGTCAGGCCATCCAAGTTGTGGAAGAGTTTGTTTCTTCACTAGAACACATTTTAAGAAATTTAGCATGCTCATTGAATGTGTGCCATCAGAATGACAGTATCTCAAATAGCAAATAAAAACTTCACAATAATCCACAAGTAATCCACACAACTCCAGTCCATCACTTAGCATCTTGTGAAGCAAAAAGCTGCGTGTTTGTAAGAAACATTGCTTCCTACTAAACTACGAGTCCTCTATCCACAATATTGCTTTCTCCAGTGAAACATTGCCTTGTCTGATCAGGAGAAACGTATGCACAATTCAAGGACCATTTAAAGTGAAAACAGTCTAAAATAAATATATCTGTGGATTTTGATGACAACGGAGGATGTACTTTTTCACTGGAGGAAATGTTATTTATGGATTATGGACACGTATTTTGGGCAGATGCAACAGAATGCCTTAAAGTGCCTTAATAATGGCTTTGTTTCATAAAAACATGCAGCATTTCACTTTACCCTATGTTAATTGATGGATTGGAGTCATGTGGATTGTTTGTGGATTAATTATGATGTTTTTATCAGCTTGTACTCTCATTCTGAAGGCACCCATTCAAGACAAAGGATTGGTGAGCAAGTTATGTAATGCTAAATTTCTCTAAATCTCAACAAACTCGTCTACATCTTCTTCGATTACTAAAAGATCAGATTTTATTTTGAGGCTTTGCTCTTTCTGTTTCAGGGGGAAGTTGTAGCAGAAAACAAACAGGAAGCTGAGGCTGTCGCAAGGATCTGTGACTGGTCCAGTCGACCAGAAAATGTACCACCAGCAGCATTTATTATTAAACGGCCAAAACGGAACAGAATGTGCAGCAAAAACACAGACAAAAATGACAAGGAAATTAACACAAACTTGCTGAAGTTACTGATACCCTCTCTAGTTTTGACACACATCCTTATGCTTGGGTTGGGGTGAGACACTTTTTCACTTGTAAAGTCTGATTTTATGTTTGCCACTCTTTTGTACATTTGACTATTTTTAATCTCTCTCTGCAGGATCTGTATTGGACGACGCCTTTCCACTCAGTGCTCTCTTATCTGAGTCATAGCACATGAGTGTGTGTGTGTGTGTGTGTGTGTGTGTGTGTGTGTGTGTGTGTGTCAGTGTCTCTAGAAAGAACCTGACAGCCTGGAACCCTTTAGTTTTCCTCCAGGAAAAATACAGGACTGTGTAAGAGGACACTGTGAAAATATGATGAGAGATGGAAACTCTCAGCATTATTTTTTCTTTGGTTCTCCTGTGGGGACTTTGGCACAGAATTAAGACAGATTAATCCAGTTCTGTATGGGTATCAGATTAGATTAACCAGGAAATATGCCTAATAGATTTCATCTTTTTTTGCTTGGAACTAAAATGTTTGTTACATTAAATGCTTGAGCATAAAGATTATTTTACTGACCAGGTCACATTGTAGTCCTTCAGCTGACCTGCTTTTTAAAAACATTTTGAATCATTACTCTTGAATGAAATTTTAGAAATTTCAGAGGCATATAAGTACATATTCTGTCATTTATTTTAATGTGACATGCTATGGAAAACTAATAAACTCTGCTGTGAAAATAATAGTCTCGAAATTCATTTTTGCTGAAAAAAAGAAATACTTTCACATTTTTTGCATCCATCCAACCAAGAAAAAAAATTACACTTCTTATTCATCAGTATTTAGTGAGATTTTATGTGTTACTCATTAATAATAATAAGCAAACATTTTTTGTTAAACATTAACCATGTTTAACTTGCCACCAATCTCTCTTTCTCAAATTGTGTATTGGCGTTTTTGGAACAGCAGGTGGCGGTGTGGGACTTCTTGTTTTTTGGCTGAAGTTGACACTTCTTATAACTTTATTTAAAACGTACCAAACTAACAGAATTAGAGTTATAGACATTTTCAGGCAATATGATTAATAGCAGCATCGATTTCATCATAGGCTGCCAGTATTTTCTTTCTTCACAGAGAATAAACTACTCCACACAGTGGATAACTGTGTAGTCCTACATACAGGGTGAAGTCAGCTAAAATGGGCTATCAGGTAAAATGGGCCAAATAAGGTTGTAGCATCATATCTCTTTAAATTTTTACAGAAAATCACAATAACTGATCTTGCATTGTTGCTTCAACACTTGTTGACATGTAACAATAATTTTTATTGGTCTGAGTTTTTTTAAGGTGGGCAGGGCAGAGTGTTACATGAAGCTTGTCAGTAAGGTAATTGAGCCTGACATGGAAAAATTCATTAATCACTAATAAGGATACTAAAGCAATCATAAATAAGCTTACCAACAAAGCAAAGGTTTATGAACAATGTTTTGACTTGCTCTTTCAAATAAAAAAGTTTAATTTATAAAAGAAACTTTGATTTTTGTGAAAAAAAGTCATTTTAGGTAGAAATGGCTGGTTAAGCTAAAATGGGCCACAATTTTCAGCTAAAGTGGGCTGCATACATACACACTTTTAGACAGAAATTGAGGGTGAAAATAGGTTTATAGGCCTAGATATGTATCCATACAAAATCTTAACAGTCTTTTAAAAAAAATGCATTACAGACAGTATGGCAGGAGGACAAGCAAAGAAAGGAAACAGAGAGACAAGAAGAGAGAAGAGAAAAGGAAAGAAAGGAAGATGTCCGTAAAATGGGCTGCATACACACACACACACACACACACACACACACTTTCACACAGAAATTGAGGGTGAAAATAGGTTTATAGGCCTACTGTAGATATGTATCCATACAAAATCTTAACAGTCTTTAAAAAAAATACAAGCATACACACATACATGCACACAAAAGCCACCAATGCACAGAAACACACACCTATACAACATGATCAGTTCAGTTTTAATTGCATTGTTTAATTAAATATTCATTTAACTTTCTATTTAATGAAATACATTTATGGTGTTGCTATGGCACACTAAAGGCAATAGTGTCAATTTACTGTTAAAAATAAAATGATTTAAGCTGAAATTACCTGAGTTGTTCTTTTTTTTATATTGGCCCATTTTAACTGAACAGCTGGCCCATTTTACCTGAATGTTGTGCCGGCTCAAGAAGGTACCCACTGATACTCTAACTCTCATAATTTTAAAACTTTTATACTTTTTCACATTTAAAAAATATAAATATATTTAAGAGACCCATGCTAATTTATAAAAATATCATTAGATCTCATGCAAAGTCATTAAGTCATTTACCAAAACGTGGCCCATTTTAGCTGACTTCACCCTACAGCATAGCAGTGCGATCTAAAATACACATCTAAACGTGCCTAAAGAAGAAATTTTGCTTAATGATAAACGAACACGGTTAAGACGTATATTAATAATCAAAGTACATGTACAGAATGAGCAGGCCTAATTGTGACAGCACGGACTTAGAAATGACTCTTTGAGCAACATTTGATTAAATCATTTTTATATAAATTATTTTGGAATATTGTTTGGAACTGATTCTATGTCAATGTCTTGCTTTTCTTATTTCTCTGCTGCCCTTTTCACGTATGTATTTATTTATTTTGTTTAATCTTTGTGCACATCAGGATGTATAACTGATACAGTATGTTATAACTTATAGAGAGAAATAAGTGAAACCGAGGACTTACCATTACTTGAGGAGGTTTCATTATGCCTTTCTAATGTGTGAACATTTTATAAGAAACCTGCAGGCGTTTGTGCACTTATTTCGCACATACAAAATTATTCCCAGCTCAGCAATAAAAAAGATTAACCTCGTGATGTTCGAAAGTGTTTCAAAACGAAACGTAAGAAAATTCTAAAGAATTATTTGTATTATGACTTGACTAAATACATTTTGAAAATGTTATACACTGTCCTGTTATTAGATATTTAGTAGGCCTATTTAACAAAAAATAAATAAATAAATAAATAAAATAAAAAAAAGCGGTTGATACACTATGTCAAAGGGTTATTTGAAAATGTTCAGTAAGACATTATAAATAATAATAAATGTAAAAAAAAAAAAAAAAAAAAATCATCCATGGCCATCAGCAGCAGTTGCTTAATGAAGTATGAAAGGACTTGATGTTATCTTGGTAGGGATGCTGCGCGCGGTTTCTATCTTTCAAAGTTCTTACAGCTAGATTCTGACTGTTTTACGTCTCTGTGCGTCACAGCCACGCCCATACAACACATTATTACACCTCACCAGCTCATGTTTTCATGCGGTTTGTTAGACTGCAGTCCTGGGGGAGAAGGAACTTTGTTATCAGCTGCTCTCTCGCACCCCTGTGGACTGAGAGGCAGCGCAGGAGTCATGAAGCAGGAGGTCAGGGCTGCTCTGGGGTCATCTCGCCCCTGGCTCCACTCAGCTGGACTGACAGAGGCGAACCTTTCTGCTCAGAGGTAAACAGATGCATCTCATCACATCCTGCCCATTTCTTATGTCTGTTTATCTGTAAGATGGAGAAAGCAAGGCTACAGCATTTGATTTATGTATCCTTATGGAAAGATTTGAACAAATTGCTACTGAGGAGGGATAAAGTTAAGATTAGGAAGAAGTTTTGTAGGTGAAGTTTAAGGTTGTGTTAAGGGGTAAAAACTGAAATTATAGATGTAACTACAGAAATTGCTTACTAATGTCATTACATGCAGGCATTTTTAAATATAAATACGATGTAAAACGTAGGCTACACAATAAATGCATTGTATCAAATTATATATTTCAGTGTTAGTACATAGTAAAGATGCTTAATATAAAACATATATATATATTAGTTATTACTATATTACTGTTATATTACTTATTATATATTATTATTATTTAAAACACAATATGGTATTATATATATCATGCATTCTGTATTAGATATATTACATATCATATTGCAGATTTGTGTAAATAATTAGCTTCTCTGTTTCCAGCAGAGGTGTTGATCTTGCCCGGGCGCACTTCGAGAAACAGCCGCCTGCCAACCTGCGCAAGTCAAACTTCTTTCACTTTGTGTTGGCTTTATATGATAGTCAGGGTCAGTCTGTGGAGATAGAGCACACTGCGTTTGTGGACTTTGTTGAAAAGGAGAAGGTGAGGAGATATGTATGAAACAATGAATTTGGAAATTAAAAATGATGAAGCCATGCAAAGCAAAGCAAATTTGTTTATTCATTCCTTCGATTTAGGAGCCAGCAAGTGAAAAAACAAACAATGGAATCCATTACAAACTCCAGTTACTGTACAACAATGGTGAGTACTGTAAAAAGTGTATAAAGGACTTCTTTAGAATATTCTACTTTTTGAAATACACTTCATTTGAAAATACAACTGTCTTTTGTATGATGTTCAGTATTGATGCTTTGTTATTAATTTTTCTGTCTTTTAGGTGTCAGAATAGAGCAAGATCTATACATCCGTTTGATAGACTCTGTGACCAAACAGGTAAAATTGTTTATGCACTTTAATATTATTTGCAAGAATATGTTATGTGTGTTAGCACTAAAAGAGCACTTCATTGAAGAATAAATGATTAAATAAAAATAAATCATAACTCTGAAGTGATAATGTGAATGATATATAACGGATATGTAATATATAATTTACCAATGGTATGTTGTCTACGGAGCTCAGATGATTTTCTCACTGAAATACATGTAAATACTGACATGATACATTTATATATTTTCTTCTGCATAAATATAAACCTGCTGTTTGCCTATATTACTATGACTCTTTCAGGCAATTGTGTTTGAAGGTCAAGATAAAAACCCTGAAATGTGTCGTGTTCTTCTCACTCATGAGATAATGTGCAGGTAACTGATGCACACACTTAACTTATGCAATCTCAGGCAAACAAACACATGTAGTCATAAAATATTCTTTATTTGCTGTAATTAGAATATGCAGGTTTTTTTACAGTTGATGCAGTGATAATTGTGTTAATCTATATATGTGAATTTTCAGCCGATGTTGTGATAAGAAAAGTTGTGGAAACAGGAACGAAACACCATCAGACCCCGTCATTATTGATCGGTAGGACATTCAGCTGCATTCTGTAAGATTATAAATAAATAAAGAAATGTATGTATGTACTATAATATGTGTAAGTACAAATAAAGGCAAGAAAAAGTTTATTGTTATTACTTATAAAGATATTACTTACAGATATTGGGATTCGTCAGCTTTAAGGATAAAATCAGACAGACAGATTGCACTCTTTCATCTCTCCAATTCTCAGTTTCTAATATTTTCATCTTCTTACATCATTCTCTCAGTGACTGTTTTTCTCTATTCCCTGATTCACAAATACCTTCACATGTTTGCATGTTTTCTATTTATTGCATAGGTTCTTCCTGAAATTTTTTCTCAAATGTAATCAAAATTGCCTGAAAAATGCAGGGAACCCACGAGACACACGTCGTTTCCAGGTACACACACAAGGTCATTCTGTATATTGATATCACTGATGTCTATTAATGTGTCTGATAATGGATCTATTTAATCAACATGAAATATTTAATGAAAAAGGCTGTCCCTTACAGTACTGAATTACACTTTATTTACTGTTTTTAATAATCCTTGTGCCACATCAAAATGTCCTTTTGTGCCAAACATTTCCTGCACTAGATTACTAGAAAAATTTCCTGTGCTTTGCAGGTGCTGGTCTCTACCACAACCTCTGTTAAGGGCCACATTCTAGCCATTTCAGATAATATATTTGTCCATAACAATTCAAAGCATGGCAGAAGACCAAGAAGATTTGAGCTGATTGAAGGTACAGTAATTACAAACGTGCTTCTAATAATTCTATGATTACTAATGATTCAATTCAAAATCAAACGCACACAACCAACTATGCAGTTCACATCAGTGTGGTTACTGATTGTTTGTTCATATGATAATGTGTAGGTAAATATACAGTAGAAGAAGAGTATAAAATATTTTTTTGTTTATTTGATATTTCTTTTAGCATAAATTTGCTGTAGTTTATGTAGGCCTATCTCTGAAGTGCAGTACCCTTACTCAGTGTATTGAGTGAATATTTGTTTGTTAATTTAGCTGAGATCCCCTGCATCAAGGCCATCAGTCCGAGTGAAGGTTGGACGTCAGGTGGAGCCTCAGTGATTATTATTGGAGATCAGTTCTTTGATGGTCTACAAGTGGTTTTCGGAACAGTTATGGTCCAGAGTGAGGTGTGTAACAGTCTCAATCTCTGCTGCCAAACAAAGAATTACTATAAATACTTTTTTGTTTCATTTTTAGCTTCCTTGTTCCATTTGTTCATTTTTTGGACGTGCTTCACCACAGATTTCCCACAGAGCTTTGCAAATTTTGGAAGGTGTGGAATACATTGTTGCCAATATATATGCCTTCAGTAATTTTGTTTCATATTTTCAAATCATGATGTACATGGTGCATTCTTTCCACAGAGAGAGATCTGCAGGTGATGGTGAAGTTAATCTAAATTTCTACTTCCTGAGAGGGTGATGACTTTCCTTTTTGTTGTAGGTGATCACACCACATGCGATTCATGTGCAGAGTCCACCTCATCACATCCCTGGTGTTGTAGAAGTTACACTGTCCTACAAATCCAAGCAGTTCTGCAGGGGACCTCCAGGACGCTTTATTTACACTGGTAAAAATTATAGAGTTTGGAAAAACTCAAAGATTTGCAATTTACTGTAACCATAGTTATTTTCCATTTTTAAAGAATATCTGAAAAGCAGAGATTTGATTTTTTCCCAGTTATCAGACAATAGTTTTCCCAGTTATCAGACAATCGAATTTGTTGTTGCTGGCTGATACATTACAGTTTAACTTTGGAAAGTGTTTCACTTTTAAGCTTTAAATGAGCCAACCATTGACTACGGGTTCCAGCGGCTGCAGAAGGTGATTCCTCATCATCCAGGCGATATGGAAAGACTACCAAAAGTGAGCCAGAAATGCTGAGTTGATTTCTTCCTAAATTCTGTGTTGTCCATTTTAATTGTTCTAGGTTCTGTTTTAAATTTTTAATTAAATTTTAAGTCATAAAATAGCATGTCTAATAAATTTAACTGTCCAAAAGGTCATTTCTTCTGTGCTCATTATTTTATCTGACATTTAAAAATACAATTAAAAATTATTTTGATTGACAGGAGGTCTTACTGAAGAGAGCAGCTGATCTCTTAGAGATGTTTTATGGAATGCCTCACAACAACCAGGTCAACATAACATTTAGATTTACTCAGGCTTGCTATCCCGATATGCTTTACTGTTTGCTGCTGAAATCCAGAGTGGGAAGTGATGTCATTTCTGTGCTTCTATATGTGTCTGACAATAGGAGATTATTCTGAAGTGTGCATCTGATGTAGCAGAGGTGCTCCACGCCATCCCACGAAACCCATCCCACACAAATTCACACAGAATGATGGGTGTAAACTCCTTTGATGCACAGTTACCTGTGAGCACAGAAATTTCACCGGATGTAGAACGAGGTATGTTGTATAAATGCATTTGAGAATGGTACATATGCACCACAACAGCGTGTTAATACATGAATGTCTCTCAGTGCCTCTTTCAGTGGGTTTCAGTCGGAGTTCAAACAGTGGCTTCATTGCAGGCAGCACATCTCAGCAGTCTGAATTCAACAATACCAATACGTGCATGAACACACACACACATTCACACTGTCACTCCAACATGCCGAGACACACGCACTCAAACACACACCCGTCCATGGCTGGGCACACACAAACACACACACGCCCTTCTGTGTCAAACTTCTCTGTGGCCACACAGCCATTCTTAGACAGTTCCACAGCGGACACACAACACTACATCGGTAAGAACACAGCTTTCTCTCTGTCAATAACTGTCTGTAATTAAGAAATTTTAACCAGTTTTTTTGTTTGTTTGTTTGTTTTTTCGAAAAGTCGACATTCAAAGTTCGTTACAGTTGAATTTAACAAAATTTAAGTTAATTTTGATTCCACTTCCTTGCATTTAAATTATGAATGCTGCACAGCCCAGAATTTAATGAGCACTTATAATTAACCCAATTATACTTACACAAAATAAAAATTTGAATGATTTTCTGTTGTAAAAATCCATATATATTATAGACACATTTTCATTTATTTTTAGCATAATTATAAATCAAGATATTATCAGACTGAATCATGGTCAAATTGCATAATGATCATAATCAATTATTTACACTAATCCTGAAAACAAATATATATATTCATAGTTTAGATGTTCATTTTAAACCTTCCTTGTCTCCTTTTCTTTCATGCATGTCTGCAGTGAAGCAAAAAAGCGCATTTGCTCCAGTTCTGAAGCTGCAGTCCTCAACAGCAGAAGCTTCAGGTGTCTCCATCTGCACGGTAATGGCACTTTTCATCTACCCAATACTACCTTAGGGATTGTGACTGTACGTACACACATGAATAGTTGTGGAGTGTGCAAATTTGACAGACTCGTATCTATTCTTTTTGTCTTTTACAGCATTGCATGGACTAGTGACACCAGTCACACTCTCACATGGACAAATGAAAAACTCCATTCAGAAGTTGTGATCTTTGTAGTCAGGGAACAACAACGTCTGTTTTGCATTTTGAAGGTTCTCTCAGTGCAGGCAATACAAAAACAATTAAAAAAAAATGTTAAATCATATTGGTTGGTGATAAAGCAACTTTTTCTCGTTACATGTCTACAATATGCACCTCTCTATTATTAGTGTATTTGTGGTCTGTGCCCAAGCCATTAAATATAGATATTACCTATGTATGTTAAATTTGTGTGTCATCTTGCTGAGTTCTGATTGGCTACTTAATCCCTCAGAGCGCTAGAAAAGTTTACATTTACACTATCATTCAAAAGATTGGGGTCAGTAAGATTTGTTCGTATGCTCAACTAGGTTGCGTTTATTTGATATAATATTGTGAAATATTATTACTATTTAAAATAACTGTTTTCTATATTAATATGTTTTAAAATGTAATTTATTCCTGTGATGCCAAAGGTGAACCTTCTGCAGCCATTATTCCAGTCTTTAGTGACATTTTACTAAAGTTAAACTAAGCTTTTCCTGGAACATTTGTCTACTAAAACTCACTGTTATTTAAGGAAAAGTAAAATGGTCAAAACATTGGACATAGATTGGTACTAGACTAACTGGTAACAATGACAATGGTTATTTTCTAACAAGGATTTATTTCAGCTCAGGTTTCACATGGCTCATGTCTCTACAAGTCTATTCTTCATGTCTCATTAAATTCTCATATAGGTTGAGAATTGCTCTTATGGCAGGGGAGGCAGCTCTGTTTGTGTTCTAGAAGGTACTTCACTGAATTCTCAAATTAGCTCTCCTTCAACAACCAAGTTTTACTACAAGGAGGAGGCATCAAATATAAAACCAAATGCTGAACATGGAGTTTATCTCTTATAAATCTGAGCGCATGAGTGAGTCCTCCCTGTGTGTGAGAGGAGGCTGCACATTCACCTGATCACTGAAAATCCTGTTGTGGATGTTCAACCCCCTTCACAACAGTACCAATGTGTGATTTGTCTTTTGTTCACATTTGTTTTTATGAAATGGAGTTATTCTCTTTAATAATAATTAATGTATGAATCAAGTATATTATAATTTTTCTGTTATCAACATTTGCTCGACCTAAATCAAACGACATTAAATATGTTATTATAATACGCTGCTGGCAGTGAGGCAGATTTAGAGCAAAATTGTCCAATCACAGAGCAGAGCGCAAATATGCTGTGCTCTGATTGGTCGGTTGTCCTTACACGTAGTGCTGCTAGTAGTGGGGGAAACGAAGCTATTTGAAATTCTGAATCAATTGAACCTTTTGTTTCTCAAAATGATTCAGTTTCGAAGCACTTCATCAATATCACATGCTTCACAAGACGATTATTGATGGAGTCGTGTGGATTATTATGATGTTTTTATCAGCTGTTTGAACTCTCATTCTGACGGCACCCATTCACTGCAGAGGATCCATGGTGAGCAAGTGATGCAATGCTAAATTTCTCTAGATATGCTTTAACAAATTAATGAACAAACAAATTAATCTACATATACAGTGCATTTTCAACAAATTTTCCTTTAATGTGTATCCCGTTGTAGTGTACACCCTGTTGGCCAGTCAGAAATGAGCCCTGAGTTGCAGTGCTGTGTTGACTGGCTTCAGTGCTACTTCATGAAACCCGAATCCATCAGCGCTCTTCCTTTGCCTGCCTTACACCATCCGCTAATGCAGAGCGGTTAGTCACACACACACACTACTCCACTATATCTGTAGTTCATTTCAAGTAAAAACAAGGATTTTAACTGCCACTGTTTTCCTCCCTCTTTCTCTTTTCCAGACTCTTTTAAAGCACATGTGCTGTGGACTCTGTTTAAGAAAGTGGGACTTGGTAAAACAGTCTCCTACAAGCAGCTTGCTGAAATGATCGACAATCCAAAAGCTGTGCGAGCAGTGGGCTCAGCCATGAAGAATAACCCAGTGAGATTGTTGCAATGATCATGACAGACTGATTTATCTTGAAGTTTTTTTTTGGGGTTTTTTCTCTCATTTGATGTAGCTTTTCTGTGTTGTTCTGTTAGGTTCCCCTGATAGTGCTGTGTAGTTCAGGGGACAGTGGCTCATATATGGGAGGAAAGGGAGATGATATTAAAGTTTGGTTGCTCACTCATGAGAAAAAAGCATTGGAGCTCAGTGCATCAAAGAGTGAAAAATCCATCTGATGGACCCCAAAACCACTTCACGCTGCTTCTCGGATTGCTCACAAACATTTTGTTAATAACGTTTTTTGATTTCTGATTGATTGGACAAATTATATTCCACTTTAGTAAACGGATACTTTGTTGTTATCTATATATCTTCTATAGTTAAAGAATATATTGGAATTGTGTTTTTGAGAGCAGGTGGTTTAATTAGTTGGTTGTCAGTGTTACAATGACGTTGTTGAAATGTGATATAATTTTTTTAGCTGATATGCATAAGCAATATTTTTGCAGCAAATTATTTTGTATTATGTATCTCATTTAGAATTATATAAGAAATGTTTTAAGCTAATAAACAGCTCTGTAAAGCAAATTAAATAGTCAATAGAGTAATTACAATTTATAAATATTTTTGAAGGAAGCCTGTTATGCTTACCAATGAAAAAATGTATCAAGGTTTCCACAGAAATATTAAACAGTAAAAACTTTTCAACATTAAGCTCCAATAATAATTGATCTCCAATAATATTTGAGCACCAAATCATTATATTATAATAATTTATAAAATTTATAAAATGGCTGCTGAAAAATTATCTTTACCATCACAAGAACAAATTAATTTCAAAATATATTCAAATAAAAGATAGTTTTTTTTTTATTATCATTGCTCTATTAATGTTTTTTTTAAAATGCTGTATTAATAGTTATGTTTATGTTTTTCCAAATAAAGAACAAATAAAAGATCATAAAATAGGACCCACTTTATATTGAGTGTCTTTAACTACTATGTACTTGCATTTAAATTAATGATTTTGTACAATCCACTTATTGTGTACATTAATGTTTTTTACGATGTACTTATATTGAAATCCCTTCCTCTAATTACATCTAACCCTCCCTTAAACCTAACCAAACCACTAATCCTGTCCCTAAAGTTACCCATATCCCACCTCAATAGCAGAAAAAGTGATTTACAATATAACATGAACATAATAATACATTGTATCGTTCATTATTCTTTATGTAAATACAAAGTAGTTAAAGACATCTAATATAAAATAAGACCAAACAAAAATACTTTAATTATTCCAAGCTTTTGACCATTGTTACTCCATAATGTGTCTAACATAATGTAAATTTAGTTATCCTCTTGAACACAAATATCAAAAATTTCTGATTAAATAGTCTGAGAATCACCATTTAGCTGCCATACACTTCCACTTGCAATAACTAGTTCCTCTGGATGTCAGACAGACAGTCTCTTTTAATGGGAGGATGAAGGAGGGGCGTCCCTGGGGAGATCTCCACAGTCAGTGGTGTGATACTGCCTTATATTGTGTTTGATCACATGTGACATGCACAGCTTCCACTGCCTCAGGCTGTGCTGATCTCTCACTAAGCCTTCACACACGGCTTCATGCCACCTTACAAAAGAGCAATTTGTGGCTGACAGAATAAAACAGTTGGATCATGCTCAGTGAACGCAAAACCTCCCTGCAATTTCAAATCATTTAATCAAGTGTGGGAGCTGCTATCATAACTGTACAGGTTTGTATCCATTTCCTGTGACACTTAACACAAAAAGGATAGACTATAGGATCTAAAACTCTTTCATTTTCTTTTTTTCCTTTTCAGTAGATCAAAAAAATTGGCTGTTTTCTATTAAATAATATTTGTAATTTACCAAATCTATTTTGTTTTTGTTACTAAAAACCTGAGTAATGTGTAATTTTGTACAAAAAATAAATAAAAAAGTAATAAAATAATATTTTTTTAAAAAAGCTTGGGCAACATGTTGGTTTGTAGTTATTGAAAAATATCTTTGTTCAAGAGTAAATTACTTAATTTTTTTTTTTGCCTTAAAAAAAATCTCATCTGTTTAATTCACTTTAAAACCAGTGTTATTTTATTTACCCTTTTTAGCCGAGTTTTTTAATGTCTATATACATGTCTGTATATATTGTTGTATTTTTAGTTATTTTAATAGATCAAGTTAAACTAAATAAAAATAAATAATGTTGCTTTGGATATTAACTGAAATAAAATAAGTTTCTGTTTTTATTATTTTATTTAATTTAAATTTTTTATTCCAAGTAACATTTTTTTTTTACATGGCTTAGTTAATAACCATATCCAAAGCAACTTACGAATGAGGAATACAAGCGTTTCATATTACTCAAAAAATATAGCAATCCACAGTTTCAAACATCTTCTATAATAATACAAGTGGGAAGGACATTTTATGGTGTTAATATTATTATTTCCTACAATATCTATGGTAGAGGCTGAATGATTGAGCACACATTTCACACTATATTAATCTCTATAATGTTTTTAAAAATTTGATTATTAGTAGGTGTATCAAGGATCAAGTCTGATAAATTTTAAATTATAAAAACTGAAAATGTCTTTGTGTTTTTATTGCACGGTTTGCTGCAGAAATTTTTCTTTGGTGTAATAGCATTCAGAACAAACTGCTTGAAACTTGAAGAAACTTCACAGGAAGCGATGTTGGGTGATGTTCTTTTGAGATGTCAGCAGAGGTAGAAGGCTAATCTGCTGAGGATAAGACAACACATACTAATAAATCCATGTAAGGTATAAGATTTAACATTTAGATTATTATACACTTGAACAAGGGACATGATCCAGGGGGAGTATCTGTGTAATTAGTCTACTGTAAATCATTTGTCAGAGTAAGACGTGATCAAACTGTAGCTTTTAACGGTTCAGAATGATAATAAACTATGATTTAAAAGTAAAGATTCTTTTTTGATTGACAGAATGATGGTGATTTACAATATTATCCATGTGCTGCATTAGCCCCATGCTGCTGTTATAATCTTCAAAGCATGTTATGTGTCAGAACAAATCATGAGTTATGGGTTACTTAAAGAAATTGTTCTGATTTTATGAGCAGGTTTTTGCTAACCACTAACCCTCACCTTTGAGACCTGATTTTCAGAGTCTTTCCAAGAAGATTTTCAGTTTGTATCTGTCACAGGTGAACGTACCATGCTGTGTATGTAGATGCTGCATTAAGCTTCATGTTCAGAGGTGATAATGTCTAAGCACTTAAATATGATTAATGTGTCACACCATCCAAGATCTCACCTCACAGATTCACCTTTGACACTCGCATTTCACTGATGCTGTCACAGCTCTCTGAATTCCCTTCATTTTGTGAACTGTGTGGATACTGAGCAAAGTCATCAGTATCAGAGGTGTAAAGCTGTCTCAGTCAAAATCCTAATATAGAAGACCTGTTAGAGAAGGTACATATTCAGTCGCTAATAGCTCAGCTATTTGACCATCTGCTCAGTCCTAATAAAGTATATTGACACACTTTTATTGAACCGTGCATGTTTTCGGTTTACTGACCCCTATGGGAAAAAAAACAGCATGCTAGTTCTTTTGAAGGCAGCTGGTTTGAGGTGGTTTAAGCTGGTCCTAGTTGGTTATTGAGCTGGTTTAAGCTGGTCCTGAGCTAGCAAGCTGGTTATGAGCTGGTCCTGAGCAGGATCTAGTTGCTTACGACCAGCTTATGTCCAGCTAAAACCAGCTCATGACCAACTAAGGACCAGCTTAAACCAGCTACCATGCTTCAAAACATAGGCCTACCTAACCAGCATATGCTGTTTTTTTTTTTTTTTTCAACAGGGACAAACTCGATGTCAGTTAAGCAGAACATAAAGGCCTACCAAAATAATTGTCTAGTTTTCGACGTTACACTTTAATTCAATTTTCATAGTTTGTGATCTCTTATTCAAACCACAAATGTTACGAAAACAGTTTTAATCATATTATTCAGTGCTTTGAAATCTTATAGGCAAACAAATGTGATAAGCTAACAGATAAACTTTGTAAATGCTTATGATATAGGCTATTTATTAGCCACAACATATTTAATCGGCTTCTGTCTTAAATATTAAAACAATTTACAGCCAAATCTACAGAGTGAATAAACTATAAAAATGTTGTTGCAACTTTTTCGTGAAGTCACTGTGTAGCCATATCCAGATACAATAGCGCCACCATGTGGAAGAAAAGATGGGATGTGTATGTTTTGTCTGTATTCTGGGAAAAAGGTCTTTGGTTATTTGATCAATTAGTGCAACTTTTGCTTCAGCTTTGAGCACATTTAATATTCATTTTGAACAAACTAGGCATACTAGGTATTTACAGTATAGGCTATATGCCTCAAATGCAGTATATTTATTAAAACCATAGGGAGGAGGAGGATATTTCACCAGGACTCAATAAAACATGCTGTTCACATGGAATAAAACTTAAATTTATTTTCATTGGCTCCAAGGGTTTATCTTCATCTTTTATGCTTTTACACTCTTCCTCGTCTGTTGGGAAATCTCTGTTCTTTCAGAGGCAAAGCTTCAGCGTCCACCTCATTCGCCTGTAATTATAATAGAAGGACATCACTGATCAGTTTCGCACTGGGAAATGAACCTGTGGATGTTTCCCAGTAAGAAAGAGGAACAGTCATGCTCTTACTGTGTGTATCGGTGAAAGCCGCTCCATTGGAGAGTCTGCAGGAATGGACAGGACTGCATCACCAGCATCCATCATCTGATGGAGACAGTGTTTTACTCGATTTTTAGTACTCACACATCTCAGTACTTTGAATGTTTTCAGTTTTTCATGACCACCCCAT
Organism: Spinibarbus caldwelli; assembly: GCA_039654775.1. Classification (NCBI taxonomy): domain Eukaryota; kingdom Metazoa; phylum Chordata; class Actinopteri; order Cypriniformes; family Cyprinidae; genus Spinibarbus; species Spinibarbus caldwelli. The sequence goes on along the minus strand of CM077250.1, from coordinate 10,851,560 downwards.
GTTACAACACTCCCTGGTTACTAAAAAAGACCAAAGTGGGCATGCAATGGGATAGAAAAACACTTAAAAAAAAATCTAACAGACAAATGAGAACAAGAGGATAGGCTCACCCTAAATGTTGCCTCCACTTCACCAACACTTCTCTTTCCACCAGGAAGCCAACCGTATGACCAGTGCTGGCAAAGACTAACCTCCAACACACACACTAGCATTAACAACCGGACCAGCAACCTTCCGTTCCACTCCATGCTAAAACTGAGACAAAGACATTTGACATAGGCAACATTGCACTGCCATATAATAAATATTCATGTATAGGATCTTTTGGTGGATTGTTTAGTTAGTTAGTTAGTTATATTATTTCCCAGTTCAGATTCTTACAATAGGAAAAATGCAATGTTCAATTATTTGGTTCTATAAATCCATTAAAACAAAATTATTAACGTCACACATATTAATTTGTTACCTGTCTAAGGAATAACAACTAAATGGACAGTCAAAGTACAACATGATTACATTCATCTCTATTCTTCAACAATTTATGCAACAGAAACCATACACAGAAATTTTATAATTTCTCTAAACAATGTAAATGTTCATGAAAAGGAATTCAAGTTTATTTTACTTTAAAGCAGTGGATAAAATTATGCGAATGAATATAACAAAGGTTGTTGTAACTATATTATATAAAAATGATGGTTAGCTAAGATTTCAAATATATATTTATAATACAAATATAGATTTTGAGTCACTTGAATGTTTTCTTCTGTAAGTTTTAAGTCACAATCCGTCTAGATATTCATAAAACAATACGAAATTTTGATAGTAAATAATCTCTTACCTGCTGTCTTTGCTCAAGATGAAGTGTGTTGTTCTTGGTCTCTTTTATACAGTCCTTCTAAAATGAGTTGTAATGCTCTTTCGTCATCGGGAGACTTGCAAGCACAGGTGCAGGTTTCTCTCTAATGCACGCTCTAATGCACACCTGGGGCTGGATTTCTAAGACTGAAAAATTACTGTCAGGGGAACCAGCTAATGGACCTGTTTAAACCCTGAGATGAATTAAATAATGTGTTTAAATGGTTTAAACTGCCACATCAACACACAGGGGAACAGATGAACTATATAAAGGCCAAAAGACGTAATGGATGTGTCAAACAAAGGCTGAGTCATCAATCAAGTATTTGCTGGGGTCTGTTTTTAAATAGATCAACATAAAATTATGTTCCATAACTAATTAAATAACTGTTTTTCTCTCTGTGTGTCCAAATTTAATATAATATTTCCATATTTATCTGAAAGTAACTGACTAAACAACTAACCAACCAAACAAGCAGGCCAATGACGTTTAATGCTCTATCTCTTCTAATGTAGGCTTATCTGTATTTTCATCATTATTCTATCAGGAATGAATTGTGTTTGTATACACACTACCATTCAAAGGTTTGGGTTTAGTAGGGGTTGGTTTTGGAGACTCTCTTATGCTTACAAAGGCTGCATTTATATGATGAAAAATGCAGTAAAAACAGTATTGTGAAATATTAATAGCTTTTAAAGTAACTGTTTTCAAATTGAACGTATTTTAAAATGTAAATTTATTCCTGTGATGGCAAAGCAGAAGTTCAGCAGCCATTACTTCAGTTTTCAGTGTGACACAATCCTTCAGAAATCATTCTAATGTGCTGATTTTGAAAACAGTTGTGCTGCTTAATATTTTTGTGGAAAATGTGATATATTTTTCAGAATAATTAGATAGTTATAGACATGGTTCAAAAGAACAGCATTTATTTGAAATATAAATATTTTGTATAATTACAAATGTATTTTCTGTCACTTTTGATCAATTAAATGCATTCTTGATTAATAAAAGTATTAATTTATTATTATTTTTAATCGCTCTCCAGCGGTATTTTCAATTAGTATCACTTCAGCATTTTTGTTCATAGTTTTAACCCTAGTGATGGATTTTGCTAAATCATAAATTTTAGTATATATTACTTCGGTATTTTAAAATTATATAAATTATATATTACGTTATATATATATATATATATATATATATATATATATATATCGGTCCAGTATCAGTTGTTTCTGGTTCATCCCGACCCATCAGACGCAGAAGCCCATGAGAGATTCCTCCAGCGGATCCTCGCTGAGATCGCCCCTCTTCTGGTGCAGTACATCTGGCAACATCAGCCTTTCAATCTAAGACACCACCCTGAGAAAGGTGTGCATGTGGATATCAGTTTTGCAGTTCTGGAGAGTGCACATGTGACTAATCTTCTTTTGCACTCTATAGGAGATGTGCCTGCGCACCTGGGCGGTGTTACTCAGTTCGGTGATAATGTGGAGGATGAATGGTTTATCGTTTACCTGCTCAAACACATCACACACACCTTTAGTGATGTAGCTGCTGTTGTCTCCGATAATGATGGAGAGTTTCTTCTGATTGAAGCAGCTGAACACCTGCCAAAGTGGCTGGACCCTGACAGCAGTGAAAACAGGGTTAGTATTGGACATTTATATATTTATGATATCATCATGTTTTGTTGTTGTTACCATCCCGAGGTGCATAAATATGCTCTGTTCCCATTGATTTCTCAGTTCACCTCTCTGTCATCTTTCTCAGGTGTTTCTGTACCAGGGAGAGCTGCATATATTACCCAGCCGCACAGGTTCTGGAGAGGTTGGCTGGCCTAGAGACTCAGTGCCTGCTGTGGGTCAGGCTCTGGAGGTGCTGCATTCACACACTGAGAGCTGTTTAGCCAAACAGCCCATACGCTCCGCTCTAGCCAGGAGGCTGGATGGGTGAGAGTGATGATATTTTTTAAAATAAGTAGTTATATTGTTTATGTTTTAGCACTGTATGTTTATTTTAGGTTGTACTCATTTATCATCTGTATATGTGTGCAGGTATCCAGATAAAATCCAGCAGAATTTCCACCGCGCTCACTGTTATGTGCCTGCGGGCATTGCTGTGGTGTTGTCTAGGAGGCCTGACCTTATAGCCCCTGCCGTGACTGCTTTCTATCTGCGTGACCCTGTTGACCTCCAGGCCTGTCGAACTTTCCGCACGTTTCCTCCTGACACTAGAGTTATGACAGCAGTAAGCAGTCTATTCAGTTTCAAATAAATGCTGTTCTTTAAGCGACATTAATGAATCCTGAAAAAAAAAGTCATGATTTCAATTATAAGAAATGCTTCCTGAACACCAATTCAGCATATTAGAATACTGGAGCTAATGTATTATTACTGCTATAATGAAACTGTTCCCTTCCCCCATTCCTGTAGGTAAAGTTTACTCGCTGCTTGTACGCACAGCTGCAGCAACAGAGTTTTGTTCCAGATCGGCGGAGTGGTTTCTCGCTTCCCGCCTGCGCTCATCCCCAGTACAGAGCTCATGAGCTGGGAATGAAACTGGTGAGTTCATGGTATGTGTTCTCCAGTCATGTATGGAGAAAGCTGACTATTAAAATCCAGATTTTAATCCTACAGAGATGAACATCAAGTGGATCTTTTAATATGCTCAGAAATGTGATTTTTCACGTAAATAATTTTGTAACTATAGTGCAGTATTCTGTTTTCTGTTCATGTCTAAGGCCCATGGCTTTGAAATCCTTTGCTCCAAGAGAGGACAGTCCTCATCAGGGAAAGAGGCTTCAGTCAGCAGTAACCCACTATGGAGCGCCTTTTTAGACAGTCTCAAAAAGAATGGATATTTTAAGGTAGGAGAGAGTTTCTGTGTTCACAGTACTCACATGAAGCAGAAGATGCAAAGATTCCTTTGCCTGAGAGAAACAATTTAATAAAAATAAACATCTCTTTAATTTTGTATGTGTGTAGATGTGTTTTTGCTTATGTTTTTGTGTATTTTTATAAACCCAGAGTGAACTAGAAGGATCCATTCGATACAAAGATCTAATGACTTCAGCAGAGAGTTTCTTCAGACAGTCTGTAACCAGCACTCACCGGTGAGAGTGACTTTTTTTATTTGTAGCTGATTGTCATGGTTCAAAATCAAGTTTATATGACTATATCTGTGTGTAAATGTACTGTTTTTGTGTGTGTATAGACAGTATGTGTAGTTCAAAAGTTTGGGGTCAGTAATAAATTAATATTTTTATTATTAATATTTTTTATTTAGCAGGGATGTTGTAAATTAATCAAAAGTGACAGCAAAGGTGTTTTATGTTACAAAAGATTTCTGTTTCAAATAAATTCTATTCTTTTGAACTTTCTATTCATTAAAAAATCCTGAAAAAAATGTATCACAGTTTCCGTAAAATATTAAAGAGCACAACTGTTTTCAGCATTGATAATAATTAGAAATTTTTCTTCAGCACCAAATCAGCATATTAGAATGATTTCTGAAGGACCATGTGACAAAACATTTGTGTTGAATTTTAATTATATTTCAAAATATTGCTGCGTTTACTGTATTTTTTTATAAAAGAAATGCAACCTTGGCGAGAATAAATGACTTTTCAACAGCAGTGTGTAAGTCTCCTGTTACTCTTTCTCAAGCGCTGAAATTCAGAATCCTGGTCAAGAGGTGATGAATGTCTTGGAGGATGCCTCCTACAGTTTAGAAGAGCTGAAAAATCAAGAGGCACATCTACCACCAGAGGACAGTATGTACCATTCTATCTGATATTGTTTTCTGTGCACTGCACATATTGACATCAAATATTGAGTGTAATCTAGCATAAATTTTTTAAAATTTATTTTATTTTTTTATTTGAATTCTTTTTTATTATTATTATTATTGCAGAAAAATGTAACAGTCAAATAATAACAATACAAAATATAAATGAGAAAAAAATAAATAAATAAAAAGGCATAGCTCACATTCAATTTTAAGGAATAAGGATATTACAAAGTACCAGGGGGATTGAAGAGTGTATCATAGTATTTTAAACATTTCACAGACTTTTTGTTTTTTAACAGTCTTTTTGAAGAAATATAAAAGTCAAAGTCAGAACAAAGCAAATTTAAAGGTGGGGTAAGAGATTTCTGGAAGCCAATGTTGATATTTGAAATCACCAAAACAGACATGCCCCTACCCCAAAAGGGTCTCGCCCCTATTTTGATAGCTCCGCCCCACACATACGTAGCCTACGCAACCCAGGCAACGATTAGTTCTGTGAAACAAAGCAAAACCAATGTTACACCATATCTACACCAGACACAAGCGGCTCGACAAAATACTATAGAACTCATTATAATCAGTGATGCTCTACACTGGATGCTGCGCAGTGTGACAGATGTCCGACAGAAAACTGCTGCCACGTTCTATTTATGAAGTGCTGACACAAATTTCAAATGATTTTCAACGGTCGCTTTATTGCGTCCAGTGTAAGCAGACATTAGCTGTTGCGGCGCTGCGCGTCCCGTGTAGACACGATGTTACTCACCTATCAAGAAGAAACAAAGCAACCTCGGCGTCCGATCGCAGGCCTTCTGCTCCTTGAGTTCTCTCTCTCCAGTGCTGGAAAGCTGATCCGATATTTACACGGGTCCTACTTCTTGCCTTATCGTTCCGCAGACGTTTTCCTCTTTTGTTTTTTATCCGCCATCTCTATCTTTCTGTCGCTCGGCTCGGCTAATGTCCATCCTGTTCACTGAACCCACATCATGAGTAGACACGCCCCTTACTGCTGATTGGCTACAAGTTTGTTTTGGTAACTCCGTTTTTTAAAGCGTTTTTGAAAAATTACATACCCCACCTTTAACATAGGAGATGAATTAAGAAATTTTTGTTTATCTATGTGAAATTTTGCTAATAAAATAAAAAGATTAACAATAAATTCTAGATCCTTATTGCTTTTGTTTTCATAATACAACATAACATCCTTTAAAATCTAGCATAATTGATTCACAGCTTTTGTTGAAAGTGAATCGGAATCAATAGTGTTGTCCTTTCAATCACCCCTTGTAGGTGATGCGTGGTTAGACATCTCAGCTCAGGAGCTGGAGAGGCTGCTTGAGGAGAGAGGAGGTCGAGGGGTGAGCGATGGCACTCGCAAGACGGCACAATCTGATGAGGAGCTGCAGGAGGAAGAGGCTGGCTAGTCTCATAGCTGTAACGAAAGGCATGAAGAGCTTCATCAATGCCATGAAGGAGCTGAAATACCCAGGTAATGATATTCCATCTGAATTGTCAATACTTCAGTTATTATTCACTATGATAGTTTATCTTTCTTTCTTCCAAATTGTGTTTCAGATCTTGTCTGACTGAGCCCTTCAGTTTTGATCCAGATTCAGTAACCAGTGCACTTGATAGACTGCTAGGTGAGTTTGATTTTCAGAGAAATTAGACCATCTAAATCAATCCCACTTTTGCAAAAAAAGTGTGTGTGTGTGTATATATATATATATATATATATATATATATATATATATATATATATATAAAATATACTTTTTTGTTAAAGCTGGTTTATTATTTTTTAAACTGAACTCTTTGTAATTTTATTTAGAAATCAGACTGATGCCTATTTTTATGCCCAGTTGAATTGTCTGCACTGGTGGCGAGTCGATGTATATGACATTGTTTAATTTAAAGATAATAAAAACACATGCATAACAATTGCTGAAATGAAATTCCTATTTATTTCACATAATATTTACTAAATTGGAATTAAAAAATGAATACATTTAAAAACAATAATTTGACCAAAAAACGAAAAATAAATCTGTAAAATAAACATTTATTCATATGGCAACTTCTTTATTCTGTCTGTAATCCCATTATAATATTTTTCCCAAAAAAGTAATTTTACGCTATCAAAATAAAAGTCCATTTCTGATACATTGGCCAAATAGAAAAACCTTTTTTGCTGATGGCAGTAACTAACAAATGCAAAATATATTGGTTAACTGCTAATGTGCACTACCTGAAAAGCACTAATAATTTGCACTTCCTGTTTTACAGGAAGTAAGGATGATCAGTTAGACTCTGACGACTTTGAGGATGATGAAGAGGATGGCAGTGATGATGATGAAGAAGTGCAGAATGGCGAGTCTCAGGAGCAGGCAGGTGCCAAGGCGCTGGACAATCTGAGGAAATACATGGATGAAATGGACCAGGAACTGCAAAGCACAAATATTGGCAAAAGCTTTACACAGAATAACAGAGTGAGTCTCCACAGATGTTTGTCCTGTGCACATAACCTTGTGAAAACTTTCTATTGATTTATTTATTTTTTCCATTTCCTTTTAGGCCAGTAATAAAGCAGATGCATCTAAAAACTCATCAGCCGCCTCAAGGTCAGAGCTTGTTGAGGAAGAAATCCAGCCGCTTGATTTGGATCTCAACCTGGTTTCGAATTTACTGGAGTCTCTCGCTTCTCAGGCCGGCCTTGCTGGGCCTACTTCTAACCTACTGCAGAGTCTAGGCATCTGCATCCCACCTGACGCAGATCAGTCCTGATACGCCAAACTGAAGTGGGAAAAATCAACTCACAGACACTTATCACACACTTATCACGCACTCGGTGTTCCTTTACCTAGTGCACATCAGCTGTTCCTCTGTCAGGTGGCTTTATGGTCTTCTGCTCCACACCCAATACTGAACTGTGAATTATTACATCCTAACATTGGCGTTTCCTTCAACTCAGAGCACTTCTCAAAAAAAAAAAAAACTAACTGGGAATTTATTCTCTTAAGATGTTGTTTATCATGTTGTTCTCCATTAAATATTACTTTATCTTTTTGAATAAAGGTAATATTTTCTGAGATGTTTCGTAAATTACGAATACATAATTTGAGATTAGTCAAACCGATAAGTATGCCCTAACAGAAAATATCAGTTACAGCTATCTATCATAGAAAAAGAACGGCGATATTTCACCGTGCTTATCTACGCTGACATTACTGATAAACCAAACAAATTGCATACTCGTGTAACATTAACCAAGTCTTTACAGATAAATCAATCATGCCTGATTAGAAGCAAAGCCTCAAAGCTCTGATGCTGAACTTTTTTAACCTCATGATTCTCGCTTGGGCAGACTTTGGCCTATTCTGGTAACAATACAAATGCGTAGTAGGACCAGGTGTGATCTGTATCTGTGCGTTATGTCCTGCTTACATCATAAGGAAAACGTGCTGGAAATGTTATAATTATATTTATACCAAAATATGAGAAGAAAAACAGAAACACTAGTTTAGGTAGGAGAAAACCTCATCAATATGTTTTATTTGCTTCAAACATTAACAATAATACTGTAATTTGTACTGTATATTAGGAGCTAAATAAATACATGAGTCACAGGTATTCTATTTAAATAATATATTACTACTGTAATAGTCTTAAGTCATTGTATTGCAGTTTATATCTCTTTATAGCTTATAGTTTATATTTCTAGAAACCACGCAGTGAAGGGCTCCTCTGGTCTAAGTTTGTAAGGTCATTGTAAGAGGAATGGCATACATGGGTAAATCTCACAAAGCTTGTCAAGAACATGCTTGGATCATATTTCACCCTTAAAACATAAAAAATATATATTGCATTAAATATGAAGGTGTTTTTACAGCCTTTAAGGTTCATTACTTTTGCATTTTGTAGTTATTTTCATGACAATTAAGCGCATTCTCCATTCTTGTTACTGTAATGCATCTGGATGTTTGTCATTTTCATGACTTTTTAAAAATAAAAGCATAAAATAAAGGCATAAGTTACACTCAGTACAACCAATAGGCTACAAACATAACTTCATTTTTGCATTGCAGTAATTAGAATGAGGATTTTGCGCTGTGAAATTGTGGTTTATTTATGAAACTATCATGAAAATTACATTGCAATGCGAACCCTAAAGGTCCTAAAAAGACAATTTTCTTTATGCAAAATAAAAAAATGTTTCTTTCTCAGAACTTCCAGCTGACACATAAAAATAATAATATAGTCTGTACAAAAACAGTTGGTCTGAGAAACCTGTATTTTACCTTTAATTTAATTCCAGAACTTAAGTATTAGCTCCTTCATGAAAACACCCCATTTGTAGGATGTGTGTCATAGTTGTGTTGTAGTTTCAGTGCAAGCGAAGACAGGAGTCGCACATCAGTGCTTACTGGTAGCATTGTCATATTAATTAACTATAATTATCTTTACATGAGGTTGTCATGCCTATAAATTTGGTTTTAATACTGTTATCAATCGTATTTGATTGCTCAGGTGTTTTATTGGTTACTCTACACAGACTGTTCCTCTTCAGAATGATCTACACTCTGATTGGTCCATATGTCCTATAGCAGACTGAACAGGGGCAGAACCAGCCCTCTGGTCGCATGCAGCATGGCTGCTGGGAGAGCAGAAAAATACAGTGCTGTTACATCCACAAAGAGAAGCTGGACAGCACCCAGTAGTAACATCCCGAGCATGTATCCCAGAAACAGCAGACTGTGCCAGTTGCCATGCATCAGTGCCTTTGGTCCATCAGGGTGCAAAACACACAGGAACCCTAACAAGAGGGTACGTGTCACTGTCAGAGTGTAGTAAAGGTCAAAGGTTGAGGCTTGGCCTCGCTCCGTTTGGGAGACTTTGGCTAGCCAGGCAAGAGAGAGGCTGTGGAGGACAAGGTTAAGGGGAGAGTAGACGTACTCCAGCGGCTCTATCGCATGAAGTCCTTTACATCCTGAAAAGAGAAATTAAATGTGATTTAATGACTTTCAAAAATGGCCTATTCCTCTTCACAGATATTTTAAGCCATCATGCACTGAAAAAAAAAAAACCTGATGTAAAAACAATTTTCACTCAGAAATTGTTAGTAAATTTCACAGCAGAGGGCATTTTTAGCACTGTTGTTTCTGTAAGTGTTTTTTTTTTTCATTGATTTTCCCCATAGGGTATTTAAAAAAGTCTTTGGTAAAGCATTATAAGCTATAAACCAAACCAACCAGCTACAAGGTGAATCACAATATATTTAAAGCAAAATAGTATTCAAGTATTCATACAGAATGACAAAGGTACAAGACTGTACTTTAGTGACTTTGACAGCTTTAGTGAGGGAAAGAACTACAATCCCAGGAAGCATTGCGGATGACATAATTGAATTAAAAAAACGGTGAAATATAAAACCATTTATTTAAAGTGTTTTGAGGCTGTCGGGAGACCGAAACGATTATGTCATTTGTGGTGCTTCATAAAAAAGGGCATTCATAGCAAGCTCATTGGATGAAATTTTATGGCCGCAACTCTGATTGGTGGAATTTTCTGCACTGCATAACGGGTAATGTAGTTCATCATGAATTCAGCTTTTAAACTACAATTACGTTCTTTGAATCTTCAGAATGTCGAGTTTTATAAATGTCTTATGAATGTTAAGGATATATTAATTTTGATAATTTTGCAAACATTACTGGAACGTTACTTTTGAGTGTTCTCTGAACATTCTGAAATGAGTAGTAACATTTAAAAAAATGTTAGATTAACATTTAACTAAATCATTTCAGAAACAATGATTCATGAATGATGTATCATGTTTTTGTGCTGACATATTGAGAATATTCTTAAAGACCAGACAACTTTTAACAAACCTTCTATTAATGATACTGAAATAATGTTCATTACTTTGAGAAAACCTTTCAAAAACATTAGCCAAAGTTCTGCGAACGTAAGCTGGATAACAACGTTGGGGCTCAAAACAGCTCAGTCTTTAAAGGTTTATATGTTATCATTACAAAAAAAAAATCCCTATGGTGAAAATGAATTAAGTTTTTACTTCTGGAACCCGACTGTTGCAAAGAAGTTAGTAACACACCAAATTAAACTTGAACAGTGTACCTGTGATGGTGACTGAAGCGACAGTGAGCACAGTCAAAAAGGAGGAGACGTGGATGGAGCCTGGCATATTCAGTGCAAACAGGTGACCCAAGCTCAGACTGACCATTGGGAGGAAGCGGGCGATTAGCGGGTACAGGCCAGAGTGGGAACAGGCTTCAGCCCATATGGCCAGAATGCACTGGACGCTACCACAGACCGCCGGCACAAACAAACGCTCGCCCAGCCTCAATGAAAAAGGCTTCAGGTGGATCAGACCTACGCCGTGCAAAGCTAGCAGTGCCAGGAGATTTAGAAACACCTGAAGGGAAGGAAGCAAAAGCAAGAGGAAGTTTAACAAGCCTAAAACACACTGGAGATTAAAACATGATACACAGTGCCATAAATGCCCGGAGTCAAATAACGCTGACTTTTCATTGTGTACCTAAGAAAACCACTTTCAGAGCATAATGATAAACATAACAATGACATGACATTTAAGCAGTAACAGCTGTATCACACTACTTTAAACAGCAACATTTTACCATTTTTAGAATTATTATACATGCAGTTTTAAGACCACATTAAATACACTGAATATTTGTCACACTGCAATCCTACTGAATTGTGCAAGTGAACTGCAAAAAAACTGAATTTTTAAAAACTGTTCAACAATTACAGCATAAAAAATCTACACTTTCCCTTATATATACAGCAGAGCGGGATCCAGACATCTGAGATCGGATAGAACATCTGGGATTAAAGATCTAATTTAAACCTGGAAATAAAGTATCAAGATTTTGAAATGATGAAACTTTATTTAATGCAACATGAGTAAGATTCTGTGCTGTTTCTAGGTCAATAATCAAACAATTTGTGACACTGATCATGTGACTCTTTGTAGAGATGGTCACAAGCTCAAGATGCTCTTTGGATCAAGTCAAATTATGCTTGTGGAGTTCATGCAGCTCACATGCTACTGTAATTAAAAGCAGAAGAGGGATGACCTAAATGCTAAGACGTTCTGTACTTTTATTAAATTGATAGTTTTACTAGTATTCTCAATCTTTGACCCCATTGTAGATTTAATTTTAATCTAAAATCTTCCATTTGTCAGCTGCTGACATCCCGTCTGCATTTTAAACATATAGCCCAGCCATAACATTCAAACACAAACAGTAAAAGGACTCCACCAGTTTATGGCACTAGTCAAATGATCAAATGTAACACACCTAATGATTCATCAGAGATCTGCCCAGTCTTGTGCTTTACACCCTACAAATAATCTATGTACACATTGAGAGATATATATAACACTGAAGATGATATGGTTTATATGCAAATTACTTGTGTAGGACTTTAAATACATGTCTATATATTTATTTATTTATTTATTTTTTCCAGTTTCAAAGTTTTAAATTAAAATGATACATATTTTCTTGGCAACTAGCTGAAATTAAAAAAGTTTTCTTTTTTTAGTGCTGTCAAACGATTAATCGCATCCAAAATAAAAGTTATTTATCTGTGTGTACTATGTATATTTATTATATATATATATATATATATATATATATATATATATATATATATATATATATATATATATATACACACACACACACACACACACACACACACACATACAGTATATATTTAGAAAATATTTACATATATACATGCATGTGTATTTATATATACATAATAAATACATACAGTACACAGATATATTATGTAAATATAAATTTTTATTTTGAATGTGATTAATCACGATTAATCGTTTGACAGCACTACTTTATTTCAGTTTTATTGGTTTTAGTTAACTATAATAACCCTTATTAACTTTAATTAATAATAACCCTTTTAAATTTTAAATTGGCCAGAGCTTTCTGCACTGACCCCGAAGGGGATCAGAAAGCCAGAAAAATCCTCTAATCATTAGTTATGTTAGGCAACTTTAAAATCTGCATGTTCAAGATCATATAACTGAGAAATAACTGATAAAGATGTAGCTGTGTGGGCAAAGTACCTGTATGAATGCAAGTGGCACCACATAAGGATAGTGATACTGGGGAATGAAGATCCTGCTTACAAAGCTGTGTAGATTATCTGCCAGAGCGTACACAATCACAGCCACCAGGGCCGCGATGCACAGCAGAAGTGGCACCAGAGGTTTACACACTTCATACACACAAGCTCTCAGAGCATGCGGCGTATGCATCTGCCACCATGCCGAACTGAAACACACATAGACAGACAGTAAATTGATTAAGCCTTAATAGACATTTTTACACCTAAATCTAAGAATATCACGTTAAAGCTACTGAAGCAGTATAATGGTATAATCTCACAAGCATTGATGATAAAGATGTTAATGTATTTTATGGCTACTATTTACAGCACATTAACAAGCAAGTTTTCACATTCACAAATTTTAACCGAGCTTTGTGCTCATTAAGGCTTTCAGTCACAAATAAATTTGTTCTTACCATCTGGACACCAGATTTTGCCAGGGGTCCATACTAGTGGTCCACCCACCCCAGGACCAGTGGAGTGGAATATTATTATTAATTTTGACCACTTTACAGCATCAGGGCTTGGAGGACGGATGTAAAACTACCTACACACAAACACAAGTTATTAAAAAATCCCAAAAAAATTCACCATCACTATAAGAAACAAAAGTCTTCTAATATAGATTTTAGAAAACCTTTACAAATAAATCAAAAGCAGCATATATGTGACCCTGGACCACAAAACAAGTCATAAGTAGCACAGGTAAATTTGTAGCAATAGCCAACAAAATATTGTATGTGTCAAAATTCAAAAATCAAAATCCATTAGAATATTAAGTAAAGATCATGTTTCATTAAGAAATTTTGTACATTTCCTACCATAAATATATCAAAACTTAATTTTTGATCAGAAATATGGATTGCTAAGGACTTCATCTGTACAACTTTAAAGGTGATTTTCTCAATATTTAGATTTTTTTTTTTTTGCAACCTCGGATTCCAGATTTTCAAATAGTTGTAAGCCAAATATTGTCCTATCCTAACAAACCCTACATCAATGGAAAGCTTATTTATTCAGCTTTCATGTGATGTATAAATCCTTATGACTGGTTTTGTGGTCCAGGGTCACATATAGGCTATCACGGAATACACTGACCAGTATTTTTGCCCAATGTAATCTTCATTTCAGCCATTAACACAAAAAACGTTGCCATATATCTTTTGTCCTGTAATTCAAATTAACATTGTACGTAAAACACAAAGTCCAAAATCTTTGTAAACGTTTTAACTTTTTACAGAAAACATGAAAAATAGAATAATATAATTTAACATTTTAATTTTCAGATTATAATAACATTAGCCTCCTAAAAAGTAAGCCCTTTAGTAATTAAAAAATACCTAAATAACTAAATAAAGCATACAGTAGAACATAGAGAAAAGAAAAATAAGGATGATATAGACCAACTCACATCTCTTGGTCGTCATGAGATCTTGTTTTCGCCAGGGATTAACTGAACCCTGATCAGTCTCTGTCATGAGGAGCCGAGCACGAGAGGACTTTGATCTCTTCTCACTCTGAGAGGAAAAATACTAAGTATTTGAACTAACTTCCGCAGACGAGAGGTTTTCTTTCACCCGTTTGTCTGGGGCCGTTCAAATCTGTGTTTTATCCTGGATTTAGTCCGTGCGTTTCCCCCTCTCTCTCTCATTTGAGTGCTTTGAGAGAGCGCATAAATCTGCACCTGCGACAGACTCTGAGCACGCGCAGAGTTAATGATTGAATACGACACCTTGCAGCATGAACGCGCATCACGTTGCTCAGTAAATATTTTCTTACCGCCGACGCATTTATGTTGTTATGCACCACACACACACACACACACACACACACACACACACACACACACATTAAGCGTTTTAGGCGTGGAAAAATATATTGAGCAGTAGTAGAATACAGGCTACATCAAAAATGCTCCAGTTTTTTTTTTTTTTTTTTTTTTTTATATATAGCTTTACTCGTGCTGTTATTTACTCAAGATGATTAACTTCTCGTTTCTTTATTGGATGTATAATGAAGTGGTATCCTTATAAAACAGACAGAAGAAGGGCATATTTGTCAGCCAAAATGTTCCATCTGATGCCATCTGTATATGACAATCACCCAGTCCCCCCACCTATAAACTGTATTGCTTTGATAACCAAACATTTGTAATGCCAAGTACACAATGCACAAATATATAGAAAAAATAAAGATATGACATTTTAAATGTCAGTTATAGCAATTAGTTTATTATAGTAATGTAATTAATAATTAAAATGAATGTATTGCACCAAAATTGCACTATTCATTTTGACTCGTTATTTCTATTTATTCACTGTATAAATTGTCCAAAACTAAGACATGACTACACAGACAGCATTTGTGTATAAAGGAGACTGATTTTTATTAAGGTCGATAAAGGCATCTCAGCAGACAGGATGTGACTAATTTAATTTGGATGTGCTGTCTTAATTCATATACTAAGAGTTATTAAAATTGAATGACTCACTTTAACCATCACAGGACGCTGTTACAGTCTGTTTTGGGTAATTAAAAGTATAGGGATCATTTTATGTTATGCTTGAAAGTAAATATGGCATCCAATTAGATAAAATGAATGCATTACAACATAGACAGTGTAAATAAAACATCCATTAGGTCCATGATTAATTACTAATAATAAGACAAACATTTCTGTCTGAATATGTGTGTGCACACATGAGAGTATTTTTGTGGCTAGCAGCTGCATCCACAGAATAAATGGAGAAGTGTACTGAGGGCAAACAAGCACATTATATCCATGACAGGTGGGTGAGAATCATAGAACAGACAGTCAATGCAATATCACCATGGCAACCCAGCACTTATTAATCAGGTCAAATATCAGTAAGAACATACCAATATGGTGACATCATAGTACTGTGGAATGGCACAGTGATGGTGGGTCAATAAATGAAAGGACGTTCCCCCCAAGTCATTATTTACTCACCCTTATGTCATTCCAAATATTCTAGAAAACCCCCTTTTTTCGTTCTATTTGGGCTCTATTTGTGTGTGTGTTTTTTAGCTAGCATATACACTACCCATTAGAAGTTTGGGATAATTAAGAATTGTAAAGAAACATCTAATGCTCACCAAGGCTACATTTATTTGATCAAAAAACTGTAAAATATTATCACAATTTAAAAGGAACTGTTTACTATTTTAAAAATGTCATTTATTCTTGTGATAGCAAAGCTGACTTTTTGATCCTTCAGAAACCATTCTAATATTATTATTTAGTGCTCAATTATCAATTAATATTGGTGTTTAAATATTAATAATGGTGCTCATTATAATCAATGTTGACACTGTTTCCTGCTGCTTAATATTTTCAGTGACATTCTTTGATGCATAGAAAGTTCAGAAGAACAGCATTTAATTGAAAGAGAAGTCAATGGTGACATTCTAAATGTCTTTACTGACACGTTTGATCAATTAAATGCATCCTTATTGAATTAATTCTTTAAATTTTTTTCTAAATTTACCTCATGCATTTGAATGGTATTGTATTGTACCACGATTTCCAGAAAAAATATTAAGCAGCACAACTGTTTTCAACATTGATAATAATAAGAACTATTTCTTGCGCACCATATCAGCATATTAGAATGATTTCTGAAGGATCATGTGAGTATGAATTCTGAAGTAATGGCTGCTGAAAATTCAGCTTTGCCATCACAGGAATTACATTTGACCTTTTTATTACATTTTAAAATATATGAAAATAGATAACAAATTATTCACTATATTTTTGATCAAATAAATGCAGACTTGGGGATCAAAACTTCTTTAAAAACATAAATTATTCTTTAAAATCATAATTATTCCAATAGTGTATTCTGGAGGTGTATTAAAGAATATTTTCCGCAGAAAAAAATAACAGTATACAGATTTGGTTTGATTAGGGTACATGATAAATAAACTATTTTTATTATATTATAAATATATATGCATTTTGTTATTTGACTTTCATTCACAAGTGTCTGCGTGTGACACTCTGACCTGTCATGGCCAGCTCACCCCCTGCTCATGTAGAGCACTTCACTGTCCCGCATTACCCCGGCAACCCACTAAAATAAGGACCTGACAAAGAGGGAGGGAAAGAGTAGAATGTAAGAGAAAAAAGCAGTTGTTTTTTACACAGTGACATGCGGAGAACGATTTAACAACCACAAGGATGTAAAATTCTACATACATTCCAGTTCTTTTTGGTAGATTTTGGATGTAATGAAGCAGAGGAATGCTGTAGGCAGTGTGTATTTTGCATGGTGTTGGCTTGAATGTGTGTATCAGGATGGTTGCATTCTCTCTCTTACCTTTTGGCCCATAGAAGAGAGAGAGAGAGAGAGAGCTTCGGTCCCGAATGACTCCCATCCAAAACCATGGGCATTGTGGTGTCCAGGTGAGTACACCTGATAACATTATTATTATTTTCTTTCTGATAGTATTATTTGTTCACAAAATAACAAGGCAGGCATTGACAAAGGACTGTGAAAATATCTCAAAATAAATGTAAATACTTCACCTGATGTGCCTCTAAAGTGCATCACTTGTCCTCTGACCTGTGTGTAACTGCTGATTACATTAGCTAGAATATAGAGTGTTTTGAATTGTTAGAATTCTCTTCCCTCCCCCCTTCTCCCTCTCCTCACAGAGCTGAAAAATGTGGTTTGGTTCGCTCCACTGGCTCAAGGGGCTCTCTGCAGGTTCAGAACAGCGCTCCCTGTAGGGAGATCAATGGAACAGTCAAACTCTCTCAAATTAACATCACTGAATCGTCTCAGAACAACACTGAAGGTAATAATAATGAATAAAGACTATGCATAATTAATCACTGCTTGTGTGTATATCAATGAGATAGATTTTTTTTAACAAAAGACTGGTTGAAATATCAAACATGGGCTCATATAATATATTGTAAATAAAAATAATTTTCTAAAAATAAATAAACTGCCTAAGTTTTAATTGATTGGCTGTAGAAACTGTCTGTGATAAATGTTAAAATAATTGTGTGTGTGTGTGTTTCCTTGTGTTTTTGTGTGAAAGAGCTTCTGATTCCTGCACTTCCAGAAAAACCAAATATAGAAAGAGGTTATGTGACCCCACAGCAGGTATACAACCTCCTGAATGCTGAAGCGGGCCAACCTTCACTGCATGATCCCTATTATATACTGATACTGGACTGCCGCTCTGCAGAGAGGTAACAGTGATATACATAAATATATACATATACATATGAAGAGTTCAGATGCAAAAGCCTCTAAATGCCGTCTGAAATTTTCATCTAAAATGAGCATTTTTATCAGGCTCCTATGTTTAGGTTCAGTAATTTTACTCTAATGGCAGTGTAGAGGTCCTTTTCTATGCAATTAAAGTGAAATAACTGAGCATAAATATAGGAGCTTGATAAAAATGCTCATTTTAGAAGAAAATTTCAGATGGCACTTAGAGGCTTTTGCATCTGAGCTCTTCATATATAGATATGTACATTCAGTGAAAGGATCATGAATGGTTCTGTCTTTTAAGTTTAATGGTAACTAACTTGTGTGTGTGTGTGTGTGTGTGTGTGTGTGTGTGTGTGTGTGTGTGTGTGTGTGTGTGCGTGTGTGTGTGTACATGTGCAGATATAAGCAGAGTCACCTGGTCACAGCCCGTGCAAGTGTGACGGTGATGCATCCAGAACTGGGCTGTTTGATAAGCTGTGTTCAGCTGCAGGAGTTTTCTATAATACTACTATATGCTGAAGAAGGCCAGAGTCCAGGTATAACATTTTTATAATATAAATAAAATAAAACCTAATTGAACTGATTAAAATGATTAATAATAATAATATAGCTAAATAATACATTTTATAAATGATGTTATACATTTATAAATTAACATAAATGTATTATTAATGAATATACTTTATATTATGTTGAATAAATGCCAATAAGTTTAATAATAATATAAAAAGTTATTGTTATTATTTAAAAGGTTATAGCTTATATTCATAATAATACCTTAATATTAACTGATAAATGCTTAAAGTATAACATAACCTCATAATTAATTAAAATGTTTTATTAAGCTATATTATTATTATTATTATTATTATTATTTTAAATGTGTTATATAAAGTATGTGACATTATACCTTCATAAATTAATATAAAAAGTATTATTTATAAATACAGTTATATTAGTTGAATAAATTACAAGTTTAATAGGTAACACTTTGTTCTGATAGTGCACTTGATAGACATTTTACTAACTATAAGTAACTTTGCGAGCATGTCAACTATCAGTCAGTAATAATAATAATAATAATAATAATAATAATAATAATAATAATAACTTTTAAATATTATATATTATATTTATAAATAATACTGTTGTATTAATGGATAAATATATAACATAACATAATTTATAAAATGTATTATTTACCTATTATTATTATGTTAACTGGGCAGTTTTATTAGACTTTAATAATAATAATAACAACAACAATAACTTTGTGTAAAACAATGAAAATAATATATTAAAATAATGTATAATATTAAAAATAATGTAATAAAAATGCAATAAAGTACAAATATTATGATAAATATATTAAAATAATAATGTATAAATATGGATGTATATATGGCTTTGTGCTCTAGTTGGCAGTCAGGAGGCACGCGCTGACTCTCCTACTCTCCAGCACTGTTTCTTCCAGCTGAGTGCTTTGGGAATGGACCCTGTAATCCTCCAGGGGGGCTATTCTGCTTTTCACTCTCTCTATCCCTTTCTGTGCACCCCTCGCATGGTCCTACTGGAGTCAGAGCGCCGTTCCCTCACCATCTATCCCTCTGAAATCCTGGAGGGGGCGCTGTACCAGGGCTCTGCCTCGCAGGCACATGACTACCGTATCATCAAAAACCTCCACATCACACATGTGGTCAATGCCACAGCTGAAATCTCAGATGCCTTCCCTAGTGTTTTACGTTATCTTCGGCTACGGCTTAGTGATGACGCACAGCAGGATCTTCGGCAGGCCCTACCAGAAGCTTCTCGGTTCATTGCTGAGGCTTTGCGGGGGACACCGGGGGCACCAGGGGGCCGGGTGTTGGTGCACTGCAGCCTTGGACGGAGTCGTAGCTCAGTGCTGACATTGGGATTCCTGATGGAGCATCGCCGTTGGTCTTTGCTACATGCTTTTCGTTGGCTGAAGGAAAGACGAGCTTGCGCTGCCCCAAATGCTGGGTTTCTTCGGCAACTCTCTGACTACGAGGAACTGCTGTTTGGTCAACAGCTCACCTCACTGGATGACATCCGTCTCTGAGAAATACTGAAGGAAAATACAATGACATGAAATGAAGGAATCCTCTTCACAGACTTATATAGTTAGTTGGTTGTGTTGATCTTTATTAATAATAAGAATCTGACAGACTGAAGAAAAACTTTGTTCGTCATATGATGACTTAAACACACATCCATTAATCTAACACAAATGGAAGTTTGTGGATGGCCTTATCCACAAAAAAGAAAAATAGAATGTATTAGGGAATATTAATGAATACATTTAATACATCATAAGCCAAAGAAAGACAAATATCATGCTAATATTTCATATGTCCTCAAAACTAGCAAGATGAACATTCAGGTAGGATGAGGGGGGGAAAATCAGAAAAGTAATTATTTTTGATGTGATTTTACTGTTTAAACAGGTACAAACCAGTGAATGGTAATTACAACATTTTTTTATCTTTGCTTTTTATTTTTCTTTTAGGATGTGGTGGCTTGAGGGATTAAATGTGAAAAAATGTATTTGTGTCTAGTTTAGGTTTAGTTTGTAATAATATAAATGTTTTGTTTTTTAGATTCTTCCAATATAGGAGAGAGATCTATTGACCAAAAAAGGCAATAAAGTGAAAAAAAAAAGTTTGAATCACTGGAGTAAATACAAACGGCACAGAACATACACAGCTGCAGACTGCAGTGTTTGACCTTTTTCTGCCCTTAATGTTTTACTCTGAGGACTGGGATGAAGAAAAAGTTTGGTTTCAGTCTTACAGGAATGTGCCAAATTCATTTTAGTAGTAGAGTCAGATGTTTGGCTAGCGTTGCAATGACAGGAATATTACGATCAATCATAATTGATTTTTTAAAAATTACTAATAAAAACACTGAAGACAACTCTCAAAGGATTGTGCTAAAACATGTTGAAACATGCTAAAAATGTTTATTTTTATTTTGTAAATGAGCATGTCAAATAATACTGAATATTTTCTTTTAATTATTTTGAAATGCTGAATATTTTTACATCAGTTATACACAGAGTGCAATAAACTGTCTTTATAACACAATTGCGTGCCATTGTATCTCTGTTGTGCTACGGTTTCACAAACATACAAACATTCTTCAGGCTATGTGACAAATGTTTGCCTCATAATAGCCCAGTGTTAATTTGGAAAGCAAAGGTTGCATTCAGAGTTGAAACCAGCCGGAGTAACTTCAAAGTTAAAAATCAGCTGACACTTTATTTCAACCCAAAAAATCTCAGAAAGTTGTTATAAATCAAAATGAGAGGAAGCAACAGAGAATGTTGAGTGTTAGAGTGCAGAGTGTTAGAGGAGAAAGAGAGAAAGAAACTTCACTTTTTCGCACAGAAAAAAAAGACTTCCCTTTTCAGTGCATATTCATTATGCAACAGCTATGAAATACACAAGAAGATAACATGAGTTCAATTCAACCTTGATTGACACATAATGGCATGTTTTTTAAGGAATAGTTTACCCAAAAATGACAATTTTCTGAAAATGTACTCGCCTCTAGGCCATCCAAGATGCAGATGTGTTTATTTCTTCATCGAAACAGATTTGGAGAAAGCATTACATCACGTGCTTGATCCTCTGCAGTGAATGGGTGCTGTCATGAGAGATATTCACAAGACAATGTAGGTAATCCACAAGTTCTCTATCCATAATATTGTTTTGGGGTGAACTTTTTCTTTAATTAAGGATGCATTATTGATTATGCAAAAAAAAAAAAAACAACAACTATATTTTGGATGTTTTTATTAGATACAATGTGAGTATAAACTGCTAAATATGTATGCAAACTCTGTAGGACAAATTCACACCCACAGCTGTATCATATCATAAGGATGAGCCCAGTGGAATGAGATGTAGGAACTGTACTATGCGCATGCGCAGCTCGAAATTCCACCTGGTTGATGAGTTTGGGAGAGTGTGTGAGACTCTGCACGTAGCGCAGCGGAATCCCCGCCGCCAGATGGCGAGGAGAAGAGCCTCTCGGATAAAACCCAGCTGCACACCAGAAACATAGTAATCACAGAAGAGTCCTCCATTCATGCTGAGCTCCTCATCAGCATCACTAGAGCTACATCTGCATCGATTCACTGTTTCTCTGCGCGCGGTGACGGCCTGAAAGGTACGAGGATATTTACTTTACAACCTCTCTCAGGACATTTCGTTTGTTTTATTTGGGTTTATTGTTAAAATATTTATTATTGCAATGACCTTTTTTTCGGTAGAGCAGTTGTAATGTGATACATCATAAAAACAATACAAAGATATCTCCTTCTCTGGATATCTAAAAGAGTTGAGAAACTTTTCGTTGAGAAAATATGGTGCACGTGCACTCAGTCTTCAGTGTAACACATTAATATAGCCACAATAATAAATCCGAGTGTTCAATGACTCAATCTTTAGGAAAACTAAGTTTCAAGCTAGATGTCAGACTTCGGATCTAATTTTTCATATATGTTAAACTTTTCAACTTTGTATTTTTGTTGTTATGAAGAATATGTATGTGGTCTAAAGCGAATTTGGATAAGGCAAACGAACTTTAGGCTATATTATTTGCAGCATTATATTTTGAGAATTAGCCTAATGTTGCAAAAATGTTGCAACACTGTTTCTCGCAGCGCGGGGTCCATTGACTGACACACTGCTGCAGTGAGTAGAGTATTAATTAAATTGTTTAATAAAAACGATAGAGTCTCATCTGTCCTGCAGCACAGATGTCCTTTTCCTCTGGCATCTGTTATCTGTGAACTTCTAGAAGAGTTTACATCCCGGTTAAGTCATCTCGAGTTTTGGAGGGGGCGGGGCGAAGACGTGGCAGTGCCGTGGCTCTGCACCCAATGAACTGCGGTCGGCTCCATACCGGACCCTCACGAGCTCACGCACTCCACTAGGGTCTTTCCTGGAATTATGCAGTGCCTTTTCAACTGCTGTATGCAATTTGTAAGAAATTAATATACCACTGCTGTAACCTAAGTAAATATTTCTATAAGTGGATACTAGAGAAATATGGGCAAAACTGTAACAGGGAGTCTAAAAGGATGGGAATGAAAAACTAAATTTAGCCATTGCTGGAAGACTGACAGTGTCAACTCAGTTGAATATGATGATATTGATTATGATAATTCATCAAACACATTACGCAGTATTCATGCTAATACTTACTGACATCTGTGATGTTGTTTCAACCTGGCATTTGGTTAAAATGAGATTATGCTACATATAATTAACAGGATTGTGCTAGTGGCATAGAAAGTGATATTAGGGGACACGTTAGGGGAAAAATTAATCAATTAATTATCAACAGTATTCTCAAAAATGAATTGAATTTTGACTAGATGAAATAAAAACAAAATCAGTTGCAGTTGGGTATTGAAAATCAAGATTTTTCTTTAGATTAGGTTTCTTTTTTAGATTTAGGTTTATGTAGGTTTAGAGGAGATATTTCTGGGAATTAGTTGTGACTCCATTTCTCTTGATGTCTTTGAAGAGTTGAGGATGTTCTAATGCTAGATGTTAGCTTTGAAAGTCAATTATTTGATTAAAGATTTCAGTTTCTACTTAGATCTTTATGATAAAGCCAGTTCTCTATGTTGAGGCATGCGTGTTCATGCGAAGTTCACGTGTTATGTTGTATCCTTCATGATGACCTTATACCATTCATCTTATTCTGTCATGTGGCATTAAGAGTAGTTCATACAAGATGCCTGCTTGTTCAGACAGGTTCCTCCTGCGGAGCACATGAGCAAGCACAGCAGAGCAGGTCCTGTGAGTTTTTGATTTTTGGCCCTTAAGGGCATTACTTTTGCATATTTCATGTGTCAGATGCTTTTTGCATACCATGTCACATCTGCAAAATATTAAACTCAGATATGCATTTAAGATGCAACAGTTGTAACTAATAATACAAGGGATGCTTATGATTGTGTGTTTAACAGCTTTGTGTGGATCTCTCAGTGTGTGTCAGGATGTTTGTCTAATGAGGCTTTCTCTTTGCCTCGGGGCTTCCCACTGGTTGCCATAGTTGTCCATTTCAACAAACAAACATGACATGTTGTTTATACACGCTGACACTGGCTTAAGCACACAAAAGGTCTGGCGTGGTGCTCTTTGTTTGCCCTCTGGATTCCACCTTTGTGCCAAAATTCTGATCCAGCAGTGACCACTCTGTAGCCATGTGTATCCAAATGGGTGTGCACTGGGGGTTATTGCAACCAAAGCCACATTTTTCAATGTATTTTCAGTGTGTTAGTTGGTTTAGTAATGCATTTTCCTTGCTGTGAGAGTTGGCTGTAGTATCTGATTGTGTTAACACCTCAAAAGGCAGAAAAAATAAATTCTTAGGACATCATTGGGAAGATGTTGTGCATTGCATTGTGTTAGATGCATGACCGTCTCTGTTTCTTTCAGGATGAGTTTGTGTTGGTTCCTGTTGAATTTCCTCTTCCATTCTCTGTATGCCCACAATGACTTCTTCACTTCTATAGGTGAGTTGATCTTCCATTGTTTTATTCTGTATCCACTCCTTAGGCTATACATCCTGCCAAACATATAAAACCTGCAGGAAGTGCTTGTGACTCAAGGGTCATTCAAAAGTAGCAGCTTTTTTTCTTTTTTTTTTTTGCAAAATATATTAAGCAAATTTCAGAAAAACTGATAACATTTTACAGGGTTAAATTTGTCATTGAAGCTTTGTACAGTATTTAGTCTTCTGAAAACCTTTGTTTAGTTGAGTAGAGGAAGTCTGAGGTGTTTCAGATTTGACGTTTGACTTTTTGACTTGTAGGTCAGATGACAGACCTACTGTACACAGAGAAGGACCTGGTGGTATCACTGAAAGAATACATCAGACAGGAGGAGAACAGACTGGAGCAGGTCAAAGAGTGAGTAAACACATATTGAACATGTCTACCTGCATGAAGAGTGGAGATTGTCCTTTGCTTCACAAATAACTAGACATCTGGTGAATATTCTGCTTCTTTTTCCTGCATCAGATGGGCAGACAAACTGGACTCACTGACAAACACAGCCACGCAGGACCCTGAGGGATTCCTGGGGCACCCGGTCAATGCCTTCAAGCTGATGAAACGACTCAACAGTGAGTGGGGTGATCTGGAGAGCCTGGTGCTGAAAGACACCACCAACGGTTAGTGGCATTCAAAGTCGACATAGTAATTAGTGATGGGCAGAATGACATATACATCTCTTTAAAAAGATAGTTATTTATATATAACATATATATTTATATAGTTATTTATATGTATAGTATATTTATATGTACTGATGTCTGACTTATTGTTTATTTGCTAAAGTATGACTATTTCACTTGTTTTGTATCCATCAATTGTCCCTTTCCACATGACTAGGAAATATCTATAACAATTCAGGTTGAATTTGAGCAGAAATAACAATGTTCTATGATATTCACTAACCTTTAAATGTTTGTAGTTGGTACGATGTTTGTAGTTGGTACGAATATTAAAACAGTAATATTGTGTAATATTATTACAAATTAAAATAGTGATGGAAAAGCTGAATTTTCAGCAGCAATTACTCCAGTCTTCATCGACATTGTTCAGATTTTTAATAATAGATGTAACTGATTATAGAATGATAATAAGTGATAATGATTGATATTTCATTTTAATATGCTGATTCAGAACTTCAGAACAAATTCTTATCATTGTTGAAAACAGCTGTGCTGCTTAATATTTTTGTGGAAACTATTATTAGGTTTTAATTAAGATTTAATTAAGATTATTTGATTAATAGAAACTTAAAAAGAACAGTATTTATTTGAAATAGCATTTTATAACATTATAAATGTCTTTACTGTCACTTTTGATCAATGTAATGTCCTGAATTTCTGCCAAAAAAATCTTATTGACCTCAAAACTTTGAATGGTAGTGTACTGTTACAGTGATATATGATTTTAGTCATACATCCCACTGCTTATAGTAATTGCATTATTTGCTTAAATGTCTCTATATGTGTTATAAACCTCTTAATCTGTTGTAATCTTGTAATCCTCAAGTTCAAGCCTCTCTTCTCTGTTTGTTCTCTTTTGTAGGGTTTATCTCTAATCTAACCATGCAGAGACAGTTTTTCCCAACAGACGAGGACCAGACAGGAGCAGCCAAAGCTTTGCTTAGATTACAGGACACATACCAGCTGTCTGCCAACACCATCTCTAATGGAGACTTGCCTGGTGAGCAGTTGTGCACGTCTGTGTGTTTTTGCATTCCAGACTGTGCATATCTTCATCAAGTACATTGCGTTACCACGGTCAGCATGAACCCTATGAGAAGCATCATGCTGTCTGTGATAAATTGCATATTTCTTTGAAGATTCTTTGTCAGGTTCCCATAAGATAGACTGATAAAACCATAAAAAACATGATAAAACCAGTGCCATTTAAAAAAAATAAAAATAAATAAATAAAAAATTTTAAAACACCAGTTATGATCCATCTTGTTGTTTACACTTCACCTGGAAGTAATGTGTGTTTCAAATATGTCTCCACAGTTGGTTATTTAGGAAACTAACCATTGTCGTAGCGTAATGGTTGTCTTATGGGACAGCAACAAAATAGATATCTTAAAAATAACATTATAAGCATATTAGTTTCATGATACCTAGAACAACGCAAGTAAATATATGACATTTAATTTTATAGAAACCATTTGTTTTTGTGTTTTTTTACTGGTGTGACCTCAGGTGTTGTGCACAAGAGCCGGATGACAGTGGCGGACTGCTTTGAGCTGGGGAAGATTGCTTACTCTGAGGCAGATTACTATCACACAGAGCTCTGGATGGCTCAGGCTCTCACACAGCTGGATGAAGGCGAGGAATCCACTATAGAAAAGGTCACAGTCATGGACTACCTCAGTTATGCCATCTACCAGCAGGGGGAACTAGAGCGAGCCCTGGAGCTAACCAAGAGGATGCTGAAACTGGGTAAAAAAATCTAACTAATCATTTAATAACGTATTCTTTTAATATTATTTATATACTTTATAAAATGTATTAAAATGTTTAAAATAATTAAATATTTTTATTTTATATTATTGTTTTTATTTGATATTATTTTGTTTTTATTAAGATTTTAGTTTTAATAATTTTATGTGCTTTGTCATTTTTTTAATTGTTTTTTTACATTCATTTTTATTTCCGTTTTCATTTTAGTAATTTTTGTACTTAAACTTCTTTATTTCAGTTAGTTGCCAAGGCAGCATTGTTATTTTCATTTTCTAGTTTAAGTTTTCCATTTAACATTTATATTTTATTTTATTTGTTTATTTCATATTTATTTAATGAAAATGATTTTTTGTAGTTAACAATAACAGCACTGGGCAAATGTAGTCTTCAGAAAATCTTAAAATGAATATTAATGTTTCATATTATACATTATTGTAATGCTGTGATGTCTATAGCATTTAAAATGTAGCATTTTAAACTAATTTAAAATGAGTTTTATTTTTTAATGTTTATTTTTTGTTTAGTTTAATAATTATTGGCTTCTAGGGAACAGACAGAATTTTAGTATATATCTTTTTGATTTTTAGTTTATTTTGAGGAGATAGGACCTGTGCCTTTACCTATATAGAAAATAACCTTGCCTGTGGTGTTGATGACAGTTGAGTGAAATAACTAGCCTTAAAGGAACTTTAATTACAATGAATGAATGAATGAATGAATGAATGACATATATGGGTTAGTAAGGACAATGGTACAAACAATGAACTTACACAACATGGAAAT
Source organism: Spinibarbus caldwelli (assembly GCA_039654775.1). Taxonomy (NCBI): domain Eukaryota; kingdom Metazoa; phylum Chordata; class Actinopteri; order Cypriniformes; family Cyprinidae; genus Spinibarbus; species Spinibarbus caldwelli. Next base: position 10,823,651 of record CM077250.1, on the reverse strand, counting down.
GATGACTGATGCCACTAAAAAATGTTTTTCCTAACTTGTGTGTGTGTGAATCTCAGACCCGAATCACCAGAGGGCCAATGGGAACCTAAAGTACTTTGAGTTCCAGCTGGAGAAGCAGAGAAAGCCAGAGGCCGAGAAGAAGGAACAGGAAAAGAAAGTGCTGGACAAACGTGACGCTCAGAGGAAACGCTCCAAAGACCCTCTGCCAGAGAGGAAGAAATATGAAATGCTGTGCCGAGGAGAGGGAATCAAACTGGTGAGCAGAACATTTTAAACATTTATTCTATTTTATTTATTTTTTGTGCGTTTTACATTTTCTCTCAAATTCTTTTGCTTGCTTTATTTGCAGACACCCCGCAGACAGAGCCGACTGTTTTGCCGTTACTTTAACAACAACCGTAACCCGCTGTTGCTTTTGGCTCCGGTGAAGCAAGAAGATGAATGGGACCGCCCACGTATTGTCCGTTATCATGACATCATCTCCGAGAGTGAGATCAAGACAGTGAAGGAGTTGGCAAAACCCAGAGTGAGTTGTGCTTTCTGAAGTTATGCTGTGGTTTGCAGACCACCACTTTTTAAATAAAAAGTTTAACTACAAATAATGACATTTTCAATAAGTTATAAATATATATTTTATTATACATTTGATTATAAATTTTCCAGACAATGTCTTATATATATGAACCACAACAGGGTAAAATTCATTTTAAGGTTTTAGGGTTTAGGGTTTTTTTGTAAATATGAGTGAGGGTTGGAGGTGGTGTGCAGGAGCCTGTGTGTAATTCTTATCTGGCTCCTCAGCTTCGTAGGGCTACTATATCCAATCCCATCACGGGCGTGCTTGAGACCGCCCCCTACAGGATCAGTAAGAGGTAAGGCAATCAGTGTGCGAGTCTAGAACGCCGGAAACAAAACGAACCGTCGTGCCCTATCCGACCCGTAGAATCCGAGAACTCCTTAGCAGAAACAATGCAAAACATAGTAAATCCTAAATCACAACTGTTCAATTAATTGCTATTAAAATTTGCATTAGATAACTAAAAAAATGTTTAAATTACAAATAATTAAAATGATATTTTATTTTCTTTAAAAAAGTATTGTTTAATAGCATACTGAAATCTAGAATCTAAAATGTCATATTTTGTTGACAGGAACTAGCTGAGACTTTAACTGACACTCACTAGATATTGCTTTCATGCTGAGGAGTTGTCCACCATGCTTTTCTGTCTTTTTGTCATATGGTGCTGGATAAAAGAAAGAAAGAGTAAGAAATGCTCTACTTTGTTGCTTTTTCTTGAAGTAGTCATCATGTGGTCTGTGCGGAGGGCTTGAACTGGGACAGAGTGATTTGAAATTAGTGATTCATATATTAAAATATGCTAATAACTTTGACTTGAGGGATCAAAATTATTTCAACTTTTGCATCGCTGCTGGTGTACTGTCCCTGTTCTTTACATGGCTTCAGTTCAGAAAATGACACTAAAGTGACCTTTCTCTTTCTCTTTCTCTTTCTCTTTCTTTCTCTTTCTCTCTCATTTTCTCTCGTCTTCATTCTTTTTATTTGCACTTTCTTTGTCTATGTTTTTGTATGTCCTTGGTCCTCTTTCAACCTTTGCGCTCTCTCTCTCTCTCTCTCTCTCTCTCTCTTTCTCTCTCTCTCTCTCTCTCTCTCTCTCTCTCTCTCTCTCTCTCTCCTCTTTGTTTGTGTAATGGTGAATAGCTAAAGCGAGCCACTGTGCACGATCCCAATACGGGAAAACTGACCACTGCCCATTACAGAGTCTCCAAGAGGTAAGGGGTCAAAGGTCAAAACATCCTATCGAAAATCATCATCATCTGATCATCTCTAGAGAGTCCCCTTTGAAATGCAGATTCACAGTGTGTTCTGATACTAGATTTAGCCAAGAAATCCAACATTCAGTTTGCTGTAAATTAGCCGCAGAAAGTTTGGTGACCCACTTTCACAGGCAACACATGTTGGACTCTTTCTTCTACTACAGTCCCCTTAATATTTTGACTATCTGAAATATTTAGAATTGTTAAATAAATAATTGTGCACGCACACATACAGCACAGTGCCTTGATTTTCCGCATGACGAGCTGTTTGAGTCTGTGGACTAAAATATCTTTTTTTTAATAGAGCTATACATAGTTCTGTTGTCTCACTCACATTTCCACCCACACCAGAGTGGTTTAACTTATCCTAGTTATTATGAGAGTTTGAGAACACACGTCTCAGCATGGGCAGACTGGGTGGAGTCGCTGGAATACTCGAGGGTTCCTTTCACACCAAAAGCTATGCATGTGTTTAAGACCGGATTATGAATTTAAGACCATTAACACTCTGAAGAGGGAATGAATATATTAGAATAAATTATATATACACTACCATTCAAAACTTTGGGTTAGTAAGAGTCTTTTCAAAAAAAAAAAAAAAAAAATAGTATGTTTATTCAGCAAGGACACATTAAATTAATCAAAAGTCACAGTAAATACATTTATAATGTATTTTAATATACATTTATAATTAAAAGATTTCAGTTTCAAATAAATTCTTGATCACCAAGTCAGCATATTATAATGATTTCTGATTGCTCATGTGACACTGAAGTCTAGAGTAATTCAGCTTTGCACCACAGGAATAAATTACATTATAAAATATATTAAAATAGAAAACATGTATTTTAAATTGGAATAATATTTCACAATATGACTGTTGAGAAACTTTAAAAAAAAATCTCACTGACTCCAAACTTTTGAACAGTAATGTGTATTAAATGTAATTAATTAATTAATTTAATCAGTGTTTCAGGTGTCAGTTAGCAATGGCTTTGAGGTTTCATGTGAGAAAACGTGGTTAAGATTAATGTTTTAGTTGATTTGCAGTAGCTGAGGGGTCTCTCTTTCTCTTTCTCCCTCCCTCACACACACACACACACACACACACACACACAAAATCACACTCATTCATACTCCTGAATGAGTTTAGTGTTGCTAATCTCCTTTACTCTGATATTCAGTGTGAAAAGAGAGTGAACACATTTTGCTGACTGCTGTCTTTGTTTTTAATCCCTTTTTCCACTCTTCACGGTTTCACTTGTCTGTCCATTTACACAATCAGACATTTTCACATTCATAGCTAAATAAAATCAAATAATTTTATTCCACATTAGAAATCTTTTCACTATAAACGTGTGAAAACATCTAAAAATCATTCATGTGCATGTTGTGGCATGTGGTCTGTTTATTATATATATATAATGGCATATTAATTGCTTTTGTATTTATTTGTTTCACTTTTTTTTTTTTTTTTTCAACTTCCACTCTCTTTTCCTCATTCTAGTGCTTGGCTGTCTGGATATGAGCATTCTACGATTGAAAGGATTAACCAGCGTATTGAGGATATAACAGGTCTGGAAATGGACACAGCAGAAGAGCTGCAGGTAGGAGGGGCTTTCACATGATCAGCCAATAAGATGCTTTTAGTCTGATGATGGAACATTCATGTAACAAGAGTCCACCCATTGTATTATTGCTTTGTTGAAATGTTTGTCATAATCAATGTTTTTCATCTAAGGTTGCAAATTATGGAGTTGGTGGTCAGTACGAGCCTCATTTTGACTTTGGAAGAGTAAGTTCCTGTCCTTCTTTCACAGATAAAAAGACACATCAGCACTTTAAATCAACATAGCATTATTATACTGTTTATATACATTACCGTTCAAAAGTCTGGTCAGTAATTTTTATTTTTATTTTTTTCACGAAATTAATACTTTTATTCAGCAAGGACACCTTAAATTGATTTATGTTATGAAAGATTACTATTATTAAAAAAAAAACACTGTTATCTTTAACTTTCTTTACATCAAAGTATCCTGAAATGTATCACTGTTTCCACAGAACTGTTTTTAACACTGATAATCATAAGAAATGTTTCTTGAGCACAAAATCAGCATATTAGAATGATTTCTGAAGGATCATGTCAGATGTGAGACACTGCAGAGTAATGGCTACTGAAAATTCAGCTTTGCCATCACAGGAATAAATTACATTTTTAAATAGTAATAGAAAATAGCTATTTTAAATTGTAATAATCTTTCGCAATATTACAGTTTTTGCAGTATTTTTTGATTGAATAAATAATGCAGCCTTAGTGAGTAAAAGAGCCTACTTTCAAAAATATTTAAAAATATTTGCATGTATTTCATTTTGCCACACTGCGTTTTTTTATACATGCAGAAAGATGAACCAGATGCCTTTAAAGAGCTGGGAACAGGAAACAGAATTGCCACTTGGCTCTTTTATGTGAGTAACATGTCTTTCACATGCACACATACTATATAACACACTATATGTCAGTCTTTACTTTCACCATTTTATGTTCTTCAGCATGATCTATCACATGTCTGATTTCAACTAAATATGCTTGTTAAAATGCCTGCAGTAAAATATAAAGTAATATAGCATTATACACTGTGACTGTACTGTCATTACTTTTGATGTGTTGCAGATGAGTGAAGTACCAGCAGGGGGCGCTACAGTCTTCCCAGATGTTGGAGCAGCAGTGTGGCCTAAAAAGGTGAAACACCACTAACAATGAATCATTTTTCATAATCTGTAAACTAGTTCATTCATTTTAATATTCACTCTCTTCTTTGGTTGCTATTTTTCAGGGTACAGCGGTATTCTGGTATAACCTTTTTGCCAGTGGAGAAGGAGACTACAGCACAAGACATGCTGCCTGTCCAGTATTAGTAGGCAACAAATGGGGTGAGTTTGTAGTAAATATGACATTTATGTATTATTCTCTTAATAATAAGCAAGTATGGAAATGGAAATGTTTGGCCAACCACAAACTTTTCTCACTTGTTTTATTCTCTCTTTCTACTCTTTTCCTCCAGTATCGAACAAATGGATACATGAACGAGGTCAAGAATTCAGACGGCCCTGTGCAATGTCTGAGATGGAATGATAACTTCATTTCTTCTTTTATTTCCTCTTTAGTGTCAGGGTGTCAGTATGGGATGTGTGTCTGTACAAGGAGTGAATGACTATACATCAGTCTGTGCAGTGTTTCTATTGTTGTGCCTTTCTACCCAAATATTGAAATGTTGTAAGCACCATGAATATGCAGAGATCCAATCAAACGATTTAATTTAGTTATTTATTTAGGATTGATTTTTAACTCCATGTTTCTTTTGCACTTTCTGTCTTGTCTTAAACTCCAACAGACCTCTATTTTTTAAAAAGTTACTTAAGTCTTTCATTTAAACCACTGAACACTCCATAAACATTAATGTAATTGTTACAGGGAACATATCAACCTTTTAAGACCAAAAGATCTGTTACAAAATATGTTTTACCAATCCCTGAAACACATACAGAAGTACCAAAGAGTATTTTCTTCAATCCTGAGGCCAATGCAAACAACTTTTAGTTGTATTTGTTCTCTTTTTCTTTTTCTTTTTTGTACTTGTGCATATGGACGTGTGATAGTTTTCTACAGAAATAAATTCTATGCTTTGAGTTTTAGTTGACTTTTGTTTGCCTCAGTTTATAAAAAATATGTGTGAGCGCCAAAGGTCAGTTATCAGATAAAAAAGCATTTAGCGTGAGGTGGTTTGGAGAATTTAAAATACTGTTGAATGGCCACTCTTGAAATTATTCTGAGATTGATTTCTAAGCAATGTACAGTAACATGGATGTCTGACTGAATAATGAATCGCCTGTTCTAAATTGTAGCATAACAATTTGAGTTGAAATTTGAATTAAAAATGTGGTATTTTGCCCTTTTGCTTTAATGAGCATCAGCTGAGCTGCATGAACTCCACAAGTTTGTGTAAAACCACATAATCATGTTCTCCAGTATATTTTGAGAATAATACAAAGACCATCTTGTGGAGAATCTTGTATAAAAAACCCTCCTGCGTTCTTTTGCATTCGGTGTGCATAGCACCACCTAGTGGACTGTAGTGTAATCAAGATTTATTCTGATTCTTCCTCCTATTTTTCTTTTTCACAATCCTTCTCTGTCTTCCTCCCTAATTTAAGTAAATAATGCTTTTCTATACCATTCAGGATCATATAATACACATTTTTTGCTACCCCACACTAGCCAATTTTCTTGTGCATTGTAGGGGAGAGCAGGGTGATTTGAGCCAGTGGGGAAGTTGAGACACCCCTTGTTTCTAGGAAACCTTAAACAAAATTGGTGATATGACCACACATATTTGAAGAGTAATCCATTTTACTCACCCTGTGATGGAGAGAGCCCCATGGAATATTTAGTAACTACATTATAGTTCAAAAAAAACTTGCCCTGGGGTGAGTTTTTTTTTTAAACCTGGGGTTTCAAAAAAGCCCTGGGGTAAGTTGAGCCAGTGGCTCACCCCTTAGATAGTTGATTGTTGATGAAAATTGGCCATTGAATTTTTTATGAAATAGTATTTCCCTGCAACATTTATAAGTGGGATGTTGAGTACTATTAGCCCATCTGTATGGTCAATTGCAGTCTGTTTTTTTTTTAATTTTTTTATTATTATTCAATTTAAACTTTTTTTCGGCCTGAAAATTTTAAATAATTAAAAAAATGCTTTCAAAGTTGTGAACTGTATCTTTAAATAAAACTTTTAAGAAGACCATCCATTCATTCATTCTATTACCCAAACCACTTTACCCTTATTGGGTTGGGGAGCTGGATCCTAACCCAGCCTCTTGAGCCACAGGTGGAGAAACTCTCTGGATGAATGGCCAGTCCATCAAAACGCTTACACATATTTTAAGAAGTAATTTTTACTGAATTTCTCTTCCTTTGATATAGCATGAAGTGAAAATGTTCAGTTTTACTTCAGCATAATCAACGGCACAGTTTAACCCCATGTGGCTCAACTTACCCTCTCCTTATAGACTCAATTTACACCTCACTGGGCGCAAGTTGAGCCAAGAGACCACTTTTTTGGGGAAGCCATATTTTGAAAGCAGTTTATTTTAGACCCAAAGTTATTATTCCCAAGCATGCACCACATCCTGAAATTTATGTACATTTTTAAACTGGATTCATTACTGACATGTGCTCACTTTAAACACATTGTAAGTAAAAACTGGCTGAACTCACCCTGTTCTCCCCTACAAACTGCAAACTCTGCCTAATCAAGAAAGGAAGGTAAAAATTAACAACATTTAATAATGAACCCTATTAATAATAATAATTGGAAAAAAATCCTCAAAATAATATACCCACAACAAACATAACCATAACTAAACTACCTTAATAATGCACTAATTATGCATCAAAACGTTTGTCAATGCAAACATTCAGCAATTGTAGTCCAATCTCCTGCTCGACCGGTGAGGAGCCAATTTTAGCCAAAACAGTTTGTGCATTGTCCTGGTTGTAAATTGAATCTCTTTTGCTTGATGGTGTTATCACTATAATTTCACTAATTTCCTCATTGGGAAGAAGCTATTTTTGGCGATTAACAAACACAAAACTCTGTCATAAAGTGAGCTGATGTTCGTGCTCAACAACCTTCACTGTCTTGTGGAAATTTTGTAGTCCAGGGGTGTCAAACTCAATTCCTGGAGGGCCACAGCCTGCAGAGTTTAGCTCCAACCCTAATTAAACACACCTGATCCAGCTAATCAAGTTCTTCAGGCTCAGTTGAAAACTACATGGTTTGTGTGTTGGAGCAGGGCTGCGGCCCTCCAGGAACTGAGTTTGACACCCCTGCTGTAGTCCTAAACTGGATGGGACAGGGATTTAGACTGTTTATGGTCGCCATGATTACCATTGATTTCACTCTTAATATTGTGAAACAGATATTTTCTCCTGTCTGTAACTTAGTAGCTACAAGTCGCACATTTCGCACAGCCCAGACACAGCTTATGCCAAAGTCTTGATCACCTGTCACGTGACAATTGTCAAGATTAAAATTTTCCCGTGTATCATTGGGTTTGAACATAAAAAGATAATTATTATAGGCTGTATTACAAGTGCCTGACCTAGTACCGAATACAAACTGTTTAAAGGGGCTTTAAACTTTAATCTATGAAATGACAGCATAAACTATTTATACCTAAAACTAACTTTTTAACAGAGCACAATTAAAAAAACAAATCAAAGCAACTTCTGGTAGGACCAAATTAAATTATGCACTGAAGCTCGCTTAATTTGAAAAGATTTGTGTGATTTTATATATGTAATATTGAGAGTTTAGGAAGCTTTTAAGGTGTGACTGCACTTGTTTAACGTAATGGAGAAGGCTGTTGGTGTTACATTAACGTTAAAATAACTTTGACGTTCCTCGGGTGGAAGGAGAAGAGGTCATGTGACCCATCAGTACTAATTGACAGTCGCTCCTCTCGTTGCTGTCACTGCTAGAAACCAACACGAACGAGAGAGAGACACCTGAGGCACTGAAGAGTCCACTTACACCAAAAACTCAAGCTCAGAAGCAGAATACCACAAGTTACCCATCAAATAAGAGAATATAACGCTTGAAAATGATGAATCAGATCGAGCTTTCAGTTCCGTATGATAATGGATATGAACCGGACGACTACATGATGCAGGAGGAAGAATGGGACCGGGATTTACTGCTGGACCCAGCATGGGAAAAACAGCAACGGAAGGTAAGAATAAGTCATTTGCACTTATATATTATAATTTTATTGTAATTTACAGATAATTAGTTAAGTTAGAAATATAATTGAACTTTAAACTAAGTCTAAAACTTTGATTATATTTGTATATTTTCTCATATTTAATTATTTAATAATAGCCTATTAATACTTATTTTTGAATACCTAAGTTTTCATTTTTTTAAATAAGTTTTTATTTATTTATCAGTCATTTAGCTTAGATTTATCAGTTGTTTGCGAAGGAATCCCGTCCCGTTATGGGCTCTGTGGTCTGTCAGTGTCACGGAGGGGTCTGGTTTGGCTCTGGATGGATGCAGCGGGTACCGAACTAACAATAGCGCAGCAGCGCGCGGCTCTGTGTGTCTGTTGCTGATATGATTGGAATGCGGAGCGTCAACAGATGCTTCCAACACAGGATGACGTCCTTGGGATTAGAATGGATGCAGGGGCTAATTTTAACTCCACCACCAAAAGGCCTTATAGTAGCTTAATCCGATGTCCTTGGTGGGGAATTCTTTTGTATGTATAAACAGCACCTTTATTTATTGTGTAGTCTATTATAGTGTTTTCAGATATACACTGAATTGAAGTGGTCAGGCGCTTTACTGACATGTAGGCTACTGTAGATTTGGTGTATGGATTTTTTTAAAGATTTTTTTTTTAATGATCAGAGTAAACCAAAGAATGTGGGATTTTGTTTTGAGGGTCTTATATGTGTCTTAAGCAGGTGATCTTAAACTCTCTTCTTTATCTGAACAATCCACCGCTTCAATCCGATTATAGACTAGATAACCATAAGTAGACTTTCTCTCTCTTGCAGGCTCACTCTTACTTAAACAAATTCATTCATTTCTTGCTGTATCAAAATTACAGCACTTCTTTCACTCTGAATAATAAAACATGTACATTGATTGCCAGGGCTTTCAACACTTTCAGAACAGATTTAGTCCATTTATGAGTATTTGAGCTGTAATTTTTTTTTTTTTTTTTACATTAACAACATGTTTGGTGATTACACTTACATGTCAGACAACGTATCTTTGAGATAATTTTAGTGTAGCAAAAACATAACACAGCCTTCGTGATCTTTTTCTCAGTGCAGCCCCATTTAGTAAGTAAAAAAAGTTTAGTAAGGAAGTTAGTCTCCACCTGTGGTCTGCATATAGATCCTCTGTTAAATCTGGTTGGCTTAATAGAACATAATTGCTTGTCCAGGCCTATAGTTGGGTGATAATAGAATACATTTAGGCCTTAAACTGAACCTTACTGACTTTGTTTAGTAGAGATCCTTTCTTACCAAAGTAACTTACAACATATTTATTAATAGCTATGGCTCAAATGTTAGACGCAGACTTATATTGCTTGTTGATCTATGATGTTAGGGTCTAATAACTTTTTTTTTTTTTATTCTTCCAGAGACCATCGCCCCACGCAGGCATGTTTCTGCAGACACACCCTACAGTTTTACAGAATGAATGAAATTCTTTCCTGTCCGATTAGACAACACAGCAGTGCGATACACAAGTTGTATTCACTGCATTCTCACTCATACCTCTCTCCTCAGTGTGAGCCTACTTCATCAGGTCTCTTATCAGAAACAGACTCTGCAGAGAGAGCTAAATTTACACTCTTACCTCGCAGGAATGCACTCTGGAGTCCACAGTAAAGCTTTCATCTGCCCAGCAATGACTGAACCTGCTTTGAGGGATTAAAAAGATGCTCCATTAAGTCTAAAAAATGGCCAAAGGGTAGTGGTGGATTTGAGAGTGCAACCTAATACAGATGTGGGCAGCAGTACAGCAAAATTTTGTTCCATGAAATGGTACCCAGCATGACAGTCCTTTAGATAACGTTTGTCCTTTAGATTAGATTTGCTTGTAATGCCAAATCCAAATGAGAAAATGTTTGTATATATATACCCTATATCCCTGTGACTTATATACAGTAGCAGCCAGCAATTTACATATTTTTGGCAAGCAGCACAGGTCATTCTGTAACTTGAGATTAGCCAGTCCCCATCTCTTTGTAAAACTGCACCTGTCACAAATATGTGAACTTAGTAACTTTAGTGGACAAACCTGGAATTTAGATGCGGATGTGTGGGAAGATGTTCCTAATTTTAAGTGCCCATATCCTTTAAAAATGGTTCTGGAGAGCAATCATAGGATGATGCAGAGGATGATATACAGCAGCTGGTAGTTTCCGGCTTTGTAGCTTATTGTACATGTAGTTAAGTGCTGGTTATTTCTGGAGGATGAGTTCAGTGTTCAACTCAAGTGTAGATGCTCATGTGTTCAGTGCAAGTGTGTGTTGTTTTTTTTTTTTTTATAATGCCGATGCCATTCTATTGTCTCATTGACTGATCTGATTACACTTCCTGTTCATAGTTAGAATGTCTTTAAAAGATCATCGATTAAATAAAGAACAGGAATTGCAGAATCTCTGTTATATACGGTCATATGTTTTCCCCCATGTTTTTTCACACAGTATTTGAGAACTAGTTGAAGAACTACCAACTACTTCCTCTCTTGGCATAGGCACAAGATAAGATTCATTTTGTTGGCACAGTCCTCTGCAGTTACCCATGCAGTGAGGTTTTGACCTGAAAGTGGTGTCAAAGGCTTTCATTGTATCCCAACAAACCTGTTAAGACTTAATGGTCTACTCCCACATATTTGGTTTAGTATATGATTTGTGCAAGGATTCTGCATTTGATGAATGTTGAGTGTAGGATACAAATGCTATGCTAGTGATTGTAGGACTGTATAAGAGGATTTGCATGTTAGTGTGCATGACAGGTAAGACATAGAGTGTCTTCGTGAGGTTGGAGAACTGTATACTGATGTATATTGTACTTGTTTCCTAGACGTTCACGGCCTGGTGTAACTCTCACCTGAGGAAAGCTGGGACACAGATTGAGAACATAGAGGAAGATTTCAGGAATGGCCTCAAACTAATGCTGCTGCTTGAAGTCATCTCAGGTAAATTAATTTCGAGTTCATCTGTATAGTGCTTTTCACAATGCAAATTATTTCAAAGAAGCTTGCATGCATGGTTCAATACTGCAATCAGAAAGTATTCTGTTATCAGTCAGAGATGAGTGTGTCAAAGTAATATAATTGGTCAAGCAAACACAATGAACATTGCAATAATTACAGCTTGTGTTCCTAATGATTACAATATAAGGATGATATTTGACAGTTTTGTATGTTCAAAGTAAACATGCTGAACTTCCTCAACAATATGTAATATCAGCTATATGCCAATTAAATTTTTCATGACACGTTGTATTTTGGCAGGTGAGAGGTTACCCAAGCCTGACAGAGGAAAGATGCGTTTTCACAAGATAGCCAATGTCAACAAAGCCCTTGATTTCATCACCAGTAAAGGAGTGAAACTGGTCTCCATTGGAGCTGAAGGTATGCTTTATTGCACAACTGTAGTGTTACCTGGATTTCTGATATTTTATAAATAAATAAATTGAATAAAGAAAGAAATTAGGGGATGCAGATTATTAATTTTGCATGTCACAATGCATATTTTAAAGCGCCCCTATAATGGGTTATGAAAGGTTCATAATTTGGTTTTGGGAGTCCCCAACAACAGGTTGACATGCATGTAAGGTCAAAAAACACTTTCACTTTTTTTTACCTTATTTGCTCAACGACACCCAAACGATTTGTTCAATGATGAATTTTTCCAAACCCCTCCTCTGCGTGACACTAATCTGCGGTGATTGGTTCCGATTGGTCGATTTCAATTAAAGCAGCGTTTGTGAGCGCAGTGCTGCTTTGTGTACAGCTGTTACCGGGGTAACAGCTATTTTTAAAGTCCGCATGAAATCAAAATTTACAATATTTATTTTGTTAGTGCACATTGTTAGTCTTAAGGTGAACAATTAATCCATGCAAGTTAATCCTCTGAAAAAAATAGTTTGTCTAGCTTGACGGCTTGGGCGAACCATACCCCTCCAGCCGGTAGTGAGAGACGGAGAGGAGGAGCGCTAAAATAAAAACCCCACCCTCTATTCAATATTCCGTTTCAGCTGGAAATACATCACTGAAATAAAGTTGGCGTGCAACTTCCGGTTCATGCAGACTTTAATGCTCCAAAAGTGCCACTTAGTGGCAAAGAATGAATTTGCATTTTCATCATTCAGACCAACGGGAAAATCAAGTTTTACCAGGTCTGCGCATGCAACAAGTGGGTGGGCAATATGCTAATGTTTCAATTCAATTCAAGTTTATTTGTATAACGCTTTTCACGATAAAAATCGTTGCAAAGCGCTGTACAGAAAATTAAGTTTCTACAATATATTTAGTAGTAGCTTATCATTGGTGACTATGTCAGGTAATGTACATATGGCAGAAATGTACGGAAAATCAGTTAAAGACGTAATCAAATTGACGTCAACATGAAACGGCTTGGGATTCGTTTTAAAAACGACTCGTATAAATGATTCGGAGTCGACTCTTTCTTTTGAGAGCCAATAACTTTACACACGGTGCACTTTCAGATTTAAAACTTTGCAGGATGTTTTTATTCACTTAGAGCTGTGTTGCACACTGCATGAAAGGTAATTTTCAAAAATCCATAATAGGGGCACTTTAAAATATTATATATCCTATATTTTTAAAAAAAGTGATGTCATTTTAACTTGCTTAGCCCTTTATTTAATTGAGCAATGATTTTCCTGTCATATTTTTGCAGAAATTGTGGATGGAAATGTGAAAATGACTCTTGGAATGATCTGGACCATCATCCTTCGCTTCGCCATTCAAGATATCTCTGTTGAAGGTAAAGAATACAAGTCCCAAACATAAAATGCCACACAATGTCTGCACAAATAGCAAAAATGTATTATTATAATTATTATTATTAATAGCACATTTCACAACCCTTAGTAATGTGTAAATCATTTTATAGCAAATAAGTACAATTATATCAGTCATGTGTGAATTTTATATAATGATTCTCTAATCATCTTTCAGAAACTTCGGCTAAAGAAGGGCTTCTGTTGTGGTGTCAGAGGAAGACTGCCCCTTACAGGAATGTCAATATTCAAAACTTTCATGTCAGGTGAGGTTCTTTATTGGGTGCAAAAATGTTGAAAGATGATATCAATGTTTTTTTATTTTAATGAGTAAAAAACAGATACTCTGTTATTTTCAGTTACATAGTTTCAGTTTTTATGTTAATTCCAACACGACCCTGATATTCTCTCTCTCTGGTGAAGCTGGAAGGATGGCTTGGCGCTGTGCGCTCTCATCCACAGGCACAGGCCTGACCTCATTGACTACGCCAAACTCAACAAGGTCTCAAGTGTGACCCCAGATTAACCTTTTGATCCTTTGGGACATTTGATCTAACAGTCCTATCACAGTAGTAAAATAACATGTCTGCCACAACATCCTGATGTTCCCTTTTGTTGATATCACTGCACAGATGGTTTGTGTTTACAGTATGTGTGTCTAACATCTTCATCACAGTTCATCACACTCCCACCCTCAGGAATCTAAGGACCTTCTCTAAAAACTAAAAGTTTGACTTTTAGTCTGTAGTAGATTCACATCTTATTGCATGTACAATCAGAAATTCACTTTGTTTTTTTCTTTTTTGTGGCTTCAATAGCTGGAAGGATGGACTGGCCTTCTGTGCACTTATTCACAGACACAAACCAGAACTGATGACTTCAATAATCTGGAGGTGGAATAAGTGTTTATGCTATTGGATGTGATGTTTTCCATAGTAAAATGATTTTAATAGATTAGGGGTGCTCAGTCCTGCTGGACATCTATCTTCCTGCAGAGTTTAGATCTTGTACTTGGAGAAAGTTATCTGTTAGCATTGCCATTCATCTCAGTGGCAGGATGCACCCAGAACAGTGCCCCAGACAGAGTTGAAATGTTGATTAGAAAACATGTAAAAAGATAAACAATACTTTGCCTGTGTTTATGTTTTAGCCAGTAGTATCCTAATTGCCCATTTGTGTGTGCTATGTTTTCCTAACTTTTGTGCTTGTTAGATTAAATTGTTAGCTTATTTAAATGCTAACTCTATTGGAGTCAAATGTGAGAGCAAGAATTTTGTGCAATTCATATGAAGAGTGCTATCTGTCTACCTTGTGATTGCTTAAAAGTGTTTCAAATCATTAATTTGGCAAGGTTATAGTGATTAAGACTATGATTGATTATGATTGATTATGTTTTGATTAGCAGATTCAGGTCTGTTTTCTGGTTGGAGCTAAAATAATCAGGAATGTTGTAGGAGCAGGATTGAGATTCTCTGTGAAACATAGAGATGTTTTGTTGATGGCAAATTTGTGTAGTTAGCTTACATTTTTTAGCTGTAATTTTAAAGTAACTTAGTTAGCTTAGTTTACTGATGTAGTTAAACTACCGTTCAAAGGTTGGGGTTAGCAAGATTTTTAAATGTTTTTGAAAAAATCTCTCACGCCTTGGTAACGAGGCTGCATTTATTTGAATAAAATACAGTATATTTGTTAAAAACAGTAAAAAACAGTAATATTGTGAAATATTACTACAATTAAAAATGTGTGTGTGTGTGTGTGTATATATATATATATATATATATATATATATATATATATAGAACTGTTTCTAAAAGATGCTTTCTAAGAATCCATATTAGAACCTATTGTGTCTAATGACCCTTCAAAGTGGAATTTAAGCAGTTGTAGAAGCATGTTAGTTACTCCAGTGACATGTTAGATTTGATTTCTTTGCTCCCAGCTTAGAATAGGGAATCATAAATGCGTGAGCAGGATGAGACATTGTTTCCAGCCATGTTCCAAGTCAGTGTGAATGAGTGTGTGTGCGCTATGGTTTTAATTAGTTGGTTGGATCAGACTGCTGAAGATTAAGGATTTATTTATTTAGGGTCAGTCAGTTCAATGGTGAGCGACTAAAAGACCCCTCACACACACACAGACATTCCTATCCCTTTCAGCTGTCACTGACGGCTCCAGGTGAGCTTGAATGGGGTAATCCAGCATTTACCATGAATCCCAGTGGTCCCAGTTTGGACACAAGCATCAGAAGGGTCCAGGACCCTCTGGATCCCCTGCAGCTGCTAATGTCCTGCAACACAGCTTTTTATTGACACAGAGAACAAAAGCTTGATCTCCAGACTCCGCTTACACACACATCCACAAATACAAGCATTTATAATAACCATAGACATGCACATTTAGGATGAAGAATAGAAGAATTGATTACTATTCTTGCAGGAAACCTTGTATTTTTTTATTGTCAATGTTGAAAACAGTTAATATTTTTGTGGAAACCTTAATACATTTTTTTCAGGATACTTTGATGAATAGAAATTTCAAAAGAACAGCATTTTTTTTTTAAGTAGTCTTTTGTTTCATGAATGTTTTCTCTTTTACTTTTGATCAACACAATGCACCCTTACTAACTAAACTTATTTGTTTTGAGCAGTAGAGTAGTTATTTTTTTTGTAATTTAAAAGGCGTTTGTATTTAAAGGGCAACCAGTCCTTCAGTTTTGTCAGTGCTGAATTTTAACTAATTTATTGTTTGAAATCCTTATATTTTATTTAATTTTTTTTTTTGTCTAAGAATTTCAGAGCTAAACCTTTTCTCTCTCCTCTAGTGGCACCTGAATACTGACACTCACTTTTGCATGGAAATAATTTTGATTTATATTGATTGTTTTTCGGTGATATGTATTATTTTTTATGCTTTATTTATTGGTGAAGCAGTATGCCTTATCTCTCCTTTTGTCTTTACGCAGGATGATCCATTGGGTAATCTGAATTTGGCATTTGACATTGCTGAAAAACATCTGGACATCCCCAAAATGTTGGATGCAGAGGGTAAACGATAAGCATAGAAAATTCCACAATACTCCATATACCATTCCAGCTGAATACAAAGCTTTCAGCCAGTGAAACATTGAAATATGTCTTTCACAAACATGTTATGGTGTCCGAAAGCTTGTGACATAAGACCTTAAGACACTATTGGCTAAAATGTGGTATCTATCCTGAGTATTGTCTATATGTCAGTTGACTGTGGCAAATTCAAGCAACAAACTTCCTATTTTTAGCTTTATAATATTACAAAATATGGCTTTTGCTCCACAGTCCTAATTAGCAGTGTTAATGAGAGGACAGTCTTGACATATATCTTCAGTTATTATCACACCTTTGCAGAGGCTCAGAAGGTACATCTGATCCCTGAGCACATTATAGAAGTGTTAGGAATATAGCTATGCTATGCATGAGTGTACAGCTCCTTCAGTCCACTTAGGCATATCCTCATTTTCCACTTTAGCAGATGAACATGACTTGTGTTTTCTTCCCTTGCACCTTATTTCCACCTTAACTTTATGTAGTTGTCCCTTAGCTCATCTCCTCTCCCTGCAGACATCCTGAACACCCCAAAGCCTGATGAGAGAGCTATTATGACATATGTGTCCTGCTTCTACCATGCCTTTGCTGGAGCTGAACAGGTATTGAGTTTTGCATGTGCTAGATTGAGCAGATCAACTATCTTTCTATCCATCTCTACCTTTGTTCTTTCTCTGCCTCAGGCTGAAACTGCTGCTAACAGGATCTGTAAGGTGCTGGGAGTGAATCAGGAAAATGAGAAGTTGATGGAGGATTATGAAAGACTGGCTAGTGAGGTCAGGAGACATAAACACACATCAGATACACTCCACACACTGCACACAGACACATATTACACATAAATATTCCCTCTGCTCTCTAGCTGTTGGAGTGGATCAGACGTACCATTCCCTGGCTGGAGAATCGTGTGCCGGAGAAGACCATGTCGGAGATGCAGCGGAAGCTGGAGGATTTCCGAGATTACCGCAGGATGCACAAACCTCCCAAAGTGCAGGAGAAGTGTCAGCTGGAGATCAGCTTCAACACCCTGCAAACTAAACTCCGCATCAGCAACCGGCCTGCATTTATGCCCTCTGAGGGCAAGATGGTTTCGGTGAGAGTTTGACCCACACATACGCACACATGACAAACCTTTACTTAGATTTCTAATTAGACGCAACCACTTTGCTTATTTATTGATTTATTTATTTTTCAAATTTATTTATTTATTTAATAGGTTTTTATATTAATGTATTTTTATTTAATATTTTATTTATTTTATTTTTGTATTTATTTATTTATTTTTATATTTATTGAACATTTATTCTTTTGAACATTTTTATTTTAATATGTATTTTATATAATATTATTAGTTTTTATTTAAATAGTTTTTATATTAAGATGTATTATATGCTTATTTTATTGTTATTTTTATGTTGATATTTATTGATTCTAACTAGCTAGCTTTAGGGGCATTATTCAGCAAAAATATAATATATAAAAATATTTTTGGGGAACTAATAATATAAATTATTAGTTCCCCAAAAATATAGTTTTATAGGTATATAACTCACAAACACATACCCATATAAACCAGTAAGGTGAACATGTTCGCAACTTCTTATTGGTTTCATAGTTGATGTTTTTTTGGTATGTGTTTGTCTGTGTAGGACATAGCAAGTGCATGGCAGGGGCTGGAACAGGTAGAGAAGGGATATGAGGAATGGCTGCTGACGGAGATCAGGAGACTGGAAAGATTGGACCATCTAGCAGAGAAATTCAGACAGAAAGCTACCAACCATGAGACCTGGGCTGCAGGTGAGTCCTAAATATGAAGTGGTGTCATCAATAAAATATCATCATCCTGCACTTGCATACAAATGAAATGTAAGCCACTTTGGATAAGAAAGTCCACTAAATGATACTTAATATATGTTTTACATGTGTTTTGCAATAGGTAAGGAGGAGATGCTGACCCGGAAGGACTATGAGTCAGCATCTTTAATGGAAGTCCGAGCTTTACTGAGGAAACACGAGGCATTTGAGAGTGACCTTTCTGCCCACCAGGACAGAGTCGAGCAGATTGCTGCTATTGCTCAGGAGCTTAAGTATGACCTATTAGATTTAATGTCTTCAAAAATACTTTGTAGTATCTTTTTTGCTGATCTTCATTTCATATAGCTGTTTGTATGTAAACTCTGATATGTGCATTACCATTCAAAAGCTTGGGGTCAGTAATATACATTTTTTTTAATTAAGACATTATTCAGCAAGGATGTATTAAATTGATCAAAAGTGACAGTAATTGAAATAAATGTTCATCAAAGATTCATCAAAGAATTCTGAAAAAAAGTATCACAGTTTCCACAAATATATTAAGCAGTACAACTCTTTCAACACTGGTAATAATAAGCATATTAGAATGATTTCTAAAAAATCATGTGAGAGTGGACTGGAGTAATGGCTGCTGAATATTCAGCAAGAATATATTACATTTTAAAATATATTACAATGAAAACAGGTATTTCAAATTAATAATATTTCACAATATTTCTGTTTTTATTGTATTTTGATCAAATAAATGCAGCCTTGGTGAGTGTAAGAGATATTTGAAATAATCTTACCAGCATCAAATATTTGAATGGTGGTGCACAAGTACTTTGTCCTTGTAACTAACCTGTCAGTTTCTCATCACCTTACAGGGTCTTGATAGCTTCATATCTCTCACACTACTTATCCATAACTAGACATCCATATACACGCACCATGCTTACAGCATACTTTAACGCTTGAATCGCTGACTTTCTATTTTAACATTCATTATCTCCCTGCAGGCTTGGTTAGTGTGTGTGTGTGTGTGTGTGTGTGTGTGTGTGAGTGAGTGTGCATGTATTTAGTAAGTGACTGACTGCTTCTGACCTTTCTGTTGTCTCAATAAGTACAGGGTGATATTACTGGTAATCTATGGAGCATACTTATGATGATTAGCATACTGATTTTAATTTAGACACAAAAAGCAAAGGAAGGAAATGTGTATATAGCCAATCATTACATATCTTAGAGGTACAGAATCAAAAACAGTCTGTTTTCTTCAAATACGTAGAGAGAGGGTGGAAAATGCTCATGAAAAACTAAATTGTGAGATAGTTGTCAGATGGTCTACATCAGGAGTCACCAAACTTGATCCTGGAGGGCCAGTGTCCTGCAGAGTTGCCTCAAAACACCTGGCTGGAAGTTTCAAGTATACCTACCCTTACCAAAAAGTAGTATACTTCAAGTTTATTTTATTAAGTATACTTAAGTAAAGTTCAAGTATATTTTTAAGTATACTTTATGTAGTAAGTAGATCAGATCCTCTGAAAGCAAACACAGCGGTGTTTCATTCATGAATGAAAGTGCGTTTTTGAACGTCTCTAGTGAGTGAGTGATTCATGATTCCCCATTCATAAAGACAACACTTGCTTGTTCAAACAAATCAATTGAATGAATATTCAGTGATAACATCAGTGACTTACCACCACCCGCTGGCGGTTTCAGTTTAATTTTTAGGGGATAATTTCTGTTATTTAAATCATTTAATATTTCTGTATTCAAAATTGTATCTTTAAAACATTAATCTCCACATGAATCTATGAATTTAATTGCACTCATGCCACCTCTGAGCCTCATTAAACATCTGAAAATGTGCCTACAAGCCATTTTTGTGTTCTTCTGTGCCACCTCTGTAGTACAAATTAATTTTGTATTAATACTAATTTTAAATGATTGGTAACTTATTTGTTTTTGTTTTAAATAGAAATGTTAAAAAACTTATAATTTTTGAATTTGACAGATGAAAATGATGCCATTGCAAAGGTAAAAAAAAAAAATACACCTGTAAGTCACTTTAAGGAGTCAAATGTCACCTCGTATTAGGAAGGCGAAGTTTTTATCAGAATTTTTGATTATTGATCATAAGGTGCTCCTAAATTTTTTAAATTAGGAGGAAAAATGCTCCTAATTACAAGAAAAAAACAAGTGATAGGTGTGGCTGTGAAATGGGGTTTGTCCAAGGAAAATTTTTCAGTCAAAAGATTTTTTATTTTTTTTTGCTTTAATCCATGGGGACAGACTCAATAGCAAATGCAACATTTTGGCCTAAAGTCTTTTGTCTTTTATCTTCTGTTTTATCTTTCTAAAGTGAGCTGGACTATCATGATGTTGCATCAGTGAATCAAAGGTGTCAAAGTATTTGTGACCTCTGGGACCAACTGGGTACACTCACTCAGAAACGCAGAGAGGCTTTGGAGGTATGCTGTCTGTCTCCCAACCGGTTTTGTCTAGAAAATTGTTGTTAAATCAAAGTATTAAAAGGTTTGAATTTGAAGTGTTTAATTTCTGCAGAGGACAGAGAAACTTTTGGAGACGGTGGAGCAGTTGTTTCTGGAATATGCAAAGAGATCTGCTCCCTTTAATAACTGGATGGAGGGAGCCATGGAAGACTTACAGGATATGTTCATAGTGCACACCATTGAAGAGGTCCAGGTACACACAACTTACATGCTTATGTTGTCAAACAGACTAGTATTTACACAGCTCCCAGCTGTCAAATATATATTACTTTCTGACTTTTTCTAAGATTGTTTTTATGTTTTTGAAAAAAGTCCCTAATGCTCACCAAGGATGCATTTATTTTATATAAAAATTCAGCACAAATAGTAATATTGTAAAACAGTATTACAGTTTAATAACCGTGTTTTCTGTTTTAATATACCTTAGTCATTTCATTTAGTCATTTACCTGACGCTTTTAACCAAAGCGACTAACAAATAAGGTCAACAGAAGCAATCAATTGTAGAATTAAAACAACTGAAACAGATCTAAAACTAAAAGCTAATGCATACAACAAAATTTCAAAATTTAACATTTAAATGAAAACAAAAAATAAAGCTAAAAACAATTCAAAATATTAAAGAACAAACGGTATAAGAGCATAATAATGATTCTAACATACCACTAAGACAAACACCAAAAAAACAACTACATATGTGTATGTACAACCACACACACATACATATATATATGTACATACATACATACATACATACATACTGTCAGGATCCTGCCCTGTCTGTGTTGTCTTTGTTTCCTTGTCTGCGTTGTGTTGGAGCACATGGCTTTGTCTTTGTTTGTGTCTGCCATGTGCTCCTCCTGTCCTGCCTCCTTATTTCCCGTTACCACGCCCCCTTGTTTTGTCCTCGTAGAGTCCTCATTTGTCTGAGTGTTCTCACCTGTTCCTCATGTTCTCTGCCCCTTTATATGGTGCTCCCTTTCTCTCTTGTGTTGTCAGTTCATTATTCTTACCTGTTGTGCTTATGTCAGTGTTTTCTAGCTCTGTCTAACCAGTCCTGTGATTCAGTGTATTCCCAGCCAAGTCGTTTGTTGTTTTAGTCTCTCGTCAGTCCCTAGTCTTGTCTTGTCTCGTCTTGCCCTGTCCTGTCCTGACTTGCAGGCTGAGCTCCTGGTCGGCTCCCGTTTCCTGCCACACAGCTAGTCCTGTGGTGTGTCTGTGAGATCACTAGTGTGGAGTGGCTGCGCCGCATGTTCCTGTCAGGCCACCGCTGCCTACCTCCGGTCATCATCTGCACAGTCCCTTCTCCTCTCTGGCCTACTGTCAACCGGGGCGGGACCCTACGGCCTCTCTCTCAGCCTGCCTGACTTCTAGTCATATCCCTGCCTACTGTTTGTACTGTCTACACTCCCCTCCTCATCATATCTTGTCCTGTCAGTCGTGTTGTTTAAATACTGTCACTACTCATTTGCATTTGAGTCCTCTCTCATAGAAACCCTGACACATTTATAAATTCTACTAAAATAAAAAACATACAGACATAATTTAAAAAAAAAACTAATAAAATGACAAACATTATTCCAACTTTAACTAAAATTAAAATAGACAACAAATACAAATCAAACTACATTAGTTTATCAGTAATCCTAAAAAAATAACACTGAGCCAAACACACATGCAAGTAGTAGGAAAGAGGAGAAATAAAAAGCGATACTTATATCCTTTGCCGGTGTCCCTGCCCGGTGGAGTCGCATGGTAGAGTCGATGGTCTTTACCCTCTTCAGTCTTCACAAGACCGCTGCCGCGGTAAACTAAGTGTTTTTTTTTTTTGTTTTGTTTTTTATACCCGTCTAACAAAATACTAATTGAATTCAGCTGAACATACTTTCCTTTTATCACAAGAAATGGCCAAGCAAGCGCACGAGTCGTCACTGACAAGGCACGCGATACAGTATACTTCAAAAATGAATTTTATTCCTGTGATGGCTTCAGAGTCACATGATCCTTCAGAATCATTCTAATAATCTGATTTGGTGCTCAAACATTTCTTATCGATAAAGAAAAAAATATTGCTTAACATTTTTGTGGAAACCACAAAGTTCCAAAGAACAGCATTTATTTGAAATATAAATATTTTGGTACAATGTAAAAGTCTTTACTGACATTTTTATTACTTTAAATGCATCCTTTAAGTATTAATTTCTTTTAAAAAAGTCCTATACTGACCTCAAACTTTGAATGGTAGTGTATATATAAAAGCAATTTTTCCATTGTGTGTAGACTCTGATAGCTGCTCACGAGCAGTTTAAGGCCACACTTCCTGAGGCGGACGCTGAAAGGCAGGCGATCCTTGGCATTCAGCAGGAAGTCCTGAAGATCTTCCAGAATTATGGCATTCGTGGAGACCTCACCAACCCCTACAGCACCATAACTACAGAAGAGATTGCCATCAAGTGGGACAAGGTCAAACACACACTCCTCAGACCTTAGTTCTGTTTCATTACTGCACAGAAAATGCAGAAGTGTTCTTTAGTTATAACTCCAATCTGTTAATATCTAATTCTAAGCCATTCTAAACAATTCCTGTGATCTTCAATACAAAATCCTAATCATGGTAATGATGTGTGCTTGTGTATTCAGGTGAAGAAGCTGGTTCCCCAGCGTGACAGTGCAATGCAAGAGGAGTTAGCGCGACAGCATGGTAACGAAAGGCTCAGACGCCAATTTGCTGCCCAAGCCAACCTCATCGGACCCTGGATACAGGCCAGGATGGAGGTGAGTGGCTTCAGCCATCACCTGTGCCAAAGTGATAGACCTACATAAGACATGTTCTTTTATCTATCTATCTATCTATCTATCTATCTATCTATCTATCTATCTATCTATCTATCTATCAGGAAATTGGTCATTGTTCTATGGCGATGGGTGGGACTCTTGAGGATCAGATGACGCAGCTGAAGCAGTATGAGCATGTGATCGTCAGCTATAAACCAAACATTGACAGACTGGAGGGAGATCACCAACTCATCCAGGAGTCACTTATCTTTGACAACAAACATACTAACTACACTATGGAGGTACACACACGCAATTTTTTTTTCAGCAAGGATGCATTAAGTTGATCAAAAGTGACAATAAAGACATTTTATAATGTTATAAAAGATTTTCATTTAAAATAAATGCTTTTCTTTTGAAATTATTCAAAGAATGTGATTTCCACAAAACTATTAAGAAGCACAAATGTTTTTAACACTGGTAATAATAAGACATGTTTCTTAAGCACCAAATCTGCATATTTGAATGATTGCTGAAGAATCATGTGACACTGAAGACTGGATTGCTTAAAAATAAGCTTTGCCATCACAAGAATAAATTACATTTGAAAATGTATTAAAATAGAAAGCATTTATATTAAATTGTAATAATATTTCACACTGGTACTGTTTTTACTGTATTTTTGATCAAATAAATGCAGCCTTGGTGAGTATAAGAGACTTCTTTCAAAAACATTAAAAAATCCCCAAACTTTTTAATGGAGTGTACATTAAAATGTATGTAACAAATCTTGATTTTACAACAGTATTTCTCTTTCCTCTGCAGCATATTCGTGTTGGCTGGGAGCTCCTTTTGACTACGATCGCTCGCACTATTAACGAAATTGAGACTCAGATTCTGACACGTGATGCAAAGGGCATCAGCCAGGAGCAGATGAATGAATTCCGATCCTCTTTCAACCACTTTGATCGGGTGCTGTACTCAGCCTTTGTGTACTCTAACTACTCGCCTGTTTCCTTGTAGAATGGATGCTATACTAATCATCATTAAACCATACTAATTAAACTGAACCCTTTTCTACTTTGACTGAGCATTATACAAACATCTGTAAGTCTCTCTTATTTCAGCTGAGACACATTCATTTCATATTTGCACTGTTATGTCTTGCCTTCACTTCTTCAGAGGCATCGCAATGCAAGAGTGGTAATTATCTTTTCATTCATTTAGTGGAACAATTTTAGTTTGACGTGAGAGATCATTTGCAGTATTTAGTATGTCTAAAATCAGATGTGAAATAGATGCAATTTGTACTAAAATCAGAGTTAAATGACAGAGTTAAATGGCAATAATTTGAATAAAATGTTGAATATAGCACTCATACTTTATTAAGAAATTTTGCGCTGTTTTATCTATTTTTATTAATCACCTTTTACTTCATTTCTGCTCACATTCTGTGCATGTTTTTGTTTGTTGTGGGTACTTACTCTCAGGAGGAGAGGGGTAAACTCAGGACTGATGAGTTTAAAGCATGCCTGATCAGTCTTGGGCATTTAGGATGTAACAAACAGGTACTAACCAACATGACCTCTAACCTATGACCCTAATGTGTAGTTCTTTGCATAGATTTATACATATGAATTCCCTGGGCAGCAGTATAAAGTTCTAATGTACCTCTTGTGTTTTTTTTCTGTTTGTGGTTGTGTGCTGTCTCTTTGTGTGTTTCTGTGTTAGGTGCTGTCTCTTTCCCTGCTCCACATTGCTTCATTATTCCAACCATGTCCCTGCATTACCCACACACCTTCAACCTTTGCCATTTAACCTTTCCCATGCAGAAGAAGAATGGGGCGATGGATTCTGATGACTTTAGGGCCTGTCTGATCTCGATGGGTTATGATCTGGTAGGACATTAAATAGGGTTCACTGATTACAAACCTTTTCCAGTGTAAAATATCTAGGCAAAATACATGTTTTTGTATTTTTATTATTATTATTATTATTATTATTTTGCTCAGTTAATTTTGATTTAATTTTAATTTAAAGATAAAATCAAATAAAATTTTGTCGTTTTAAATAAGTTAATTCTCAAAACAAGAAACTATTTTGCCACTGGTTTTAGAAAATAAACTTAATTTAAAATCTAAAATTATATAGTAAAATGTTTTATTAAGCATAATGAATATATTTTCTTAAAACAAGTCTCATTATTTTATACAGTTTTGTTTGTCAAATATATTTATTTTAGTATTATTATTATTTTATTATTATTATTATTATTATTATTATTATTATTATTATTATTATTATTATTATTATTATTATTATTATTATTTTGCTATTTTTATTATTATTATTTTTATCATTATTATTTTGTGTGGCATTTTTTTAAAGATGAAATCTAATAACATTTTGTGAAGTTCATGTTCAATACAAGAAAAAAAACTACTTACCTAATTATAATTTTATATATATATATATATATATATATATATATATATATATATATATATATATATATATGTATGTGTGTGTGTGTGTGTGTGTGTGTGTGTGTGTGTGTTGTTTGGCAAATACATTTATTTAGTTTTACGGATATTTTCTCCCGGGAAAAATATAGATTATATATCTGAAGCGCATATATATATATATATATATATATATATATATATATATATATATA
Source organism: Spinibarbus caldwelli (assembly GCA_039654775.1). Taxonomy (NCBI): domain Eukaryota; kingdom Metazoa; phylum Chordata; class Actinopteri; order Cypriniformes; family Cyprinidae; genus Spinibarbus; species Spinibarbus caldwelli. Next base: position 10,797,357 of record CM077250.1, on the reverse strand, counting down.
TATATATATATATATATATATATATATATATATATATAAAATTTATTTATTTAGATATTTAATTTAATTTAAATGCTATAAATGTTTGTATTTGTGTGTTTTTTCAGGGTGAGGTGGAGTTTGCTCGGATCATGATGCTGGTTGATCCAAACGCTTCAGGCATTGTGTCATTCCAGTCTTTCATTGACTTCATGACAAGAGAGACAGCAGACACAGACACAGCTGAACAGGTCATCGCTTCCTTCAGGATCCTCGCTACAGACAAGGTGTGTGTGTGTGTGTGTGTGTTGTTTACTTAACTTTATCGATTTTCTTCAGAAAAGTCATATATACCTGAAAAATTCTTTCCATATTCCTTATCTGTTGTTTATTGTGTCTTGTGCAGCCATATATTTTGGCAGATGAGTTGAGGCGAGAGCTTCCTCCAGACCAGGCGGAGTACTGCATCAGCAGGATGCCCCCATACACCGGCCCCGGGGCCCTGCCTGGAGCCCTAGACTACACTGCATTCTCCACTGCCCTCTACGGAGAGAGTGACCTTTAACTCTCTCAACAGCTCTGACCTTTTATAATCCCATCTCAGATCAGCAGCCTCAAGAAATGAAAACATGACAAATAAACACAATGAGCACAATTTCAGTTTTTAGTCTCAATTGATGTATTTTGCTAGATGATTGATATGAATTGTTGAAGTCAATACACATGTAATGCAGTCTGGAAATGAAAAGAATGCAATTAATAAGGTAAAAAGAACATTTATCTGTAGCAGTCCAAAAAAAATTTGAATTTTAGATTCACATTCTCATAAATTGTTTAATTCAAGGCATAGGAAACTATTTTAATGTCTTTCATGTAGGCTATTATAATAGAGAAAATTTACAAAGATTTTGTCAATTGAAATACATTAAAATCAGTAATTACACTAAATTCAGAATTAAATACTTTTAAGTACATTATAGGTTTTATGCATTTTACTCTGATCTTTTCCAGTCGCACTTTTCCAGAATGAAATCTATTTTGTGCAGTAGTGTTAAACCCACAGTCTGTAAGATTTTACACGTTTGAATTATCCCCTAATGAGATTCACCTAACCACTGTGCTTTTCTTATTTTTGCTCTGGTACTGTAGTGTCCCTGGTTAAAGAATTTTTTGATATTTTGGCTGGAAACGAGACAAAAAATCTAAGCAAGAAAAGCATTTTTTGCAGTGATCTATCTGACTCACTGACAAAGATAGCCTCTTCCCACCTTATATAAACTGTTAATGTATATGAAATCAGGCACTGTTAGATTTTTGAGTTGAGCTACTGTTCATGTGGCTTTTTTAAATCAAGAAGGATTTTCTAGACAAGTAAAAATTATTGTCTTGTTTTCAGAAAAAAACAAGTAAAAATTAAGTGAGTTTTTGCTTGAAACAAGCAAAATAATCTGCCAATGGGGTAAGCAAAATAATCTTTTTTTTCTGTTTGAAATAAGACTATTTTGCTTACCCCATTGGAAGATTATTTCTTAATTTTGACTAGTTTTTTCTGAAAACAAGACAATAATTTTTACTTGTCTAGAAAATCCTTCTTGATTTAAGAATTTTTAGATATTTTGGCTGGAAACAAGACAAAAAATCTAAGTAAGAAAAGCATTTTTTGCAGTGATAAGAGCACCAGCTGTTTATTTGGTTGTACATGACGTTTTAAATATTGCGAATGCTTGAACATTTTCTTCAATTTGGTGATTACATGAAGTGTCGGTCTATGTACTACTACAGGGCTTGTCAAATAAAGAAAACAAAAAACAGAAATTATTATGAGTGAAACACTAAATTTACAGTTGCGGGTAAAAGTTTGTGAACCCTTTGGAATGACACACAAACAGCCTGCTTAACACACAAGCAATTGTTTTCTTGTCTGTATTAAACATAGCATGCAAACCATTCACAGAACAGTTGCAAAGTATGTGAATCCCAAGCTTTTATGAATACAGCAAATTTCACACTAGTTCAGTGTACAGTGACAGTGCATTTTTAGTCAATTTGTTAACCTATCAAATCAGTTTTAACATTAAAGAAGTGATTTGTGAATGTCTGCTGTTGAATTCTATGAACAAGAAAGCCAAATGTGTGTTTTACAGTGACATAAATGAAATAAACCTTACTTATGAAAAGGTCAAGTCTCTGCTTTTTTATTGAATGTTTTGAATAAAGCTTAATTAACACTGTAGGCCTAAAATATGTATTTATGTATGCGTAATAGAGTATTTTGTACAATATAGCATACATTACTTGTTTTTACTTGTCTAAAATACAAGTTTTTAGTAGCTTTTACTTGTATAAAGTATTGACAGTAAATTCATTATTAATTAGTTGATCATTCACATTAATTGCATGTTGTTTTATTTGATGTTTTTGTTTGTTTTCTTGTTTTCTTTATTTTTTTCTTGCTTGCTTTCTCCACTGTAACTTACCAAATATGGAAAAGCCCTTTCTTTCCCACTTTACCTTTATCAGATCTCAGCAGCATTATCTCATTATGGGTGGTATTGTGGTCTCTCTGTCCCAGGATGAGTTCAGCACCTGCGGCTGGGTGAGTGGAGCTCTTCAGTCTTCTGGTTTTTACACACAGGTCCTTCAACAGACCAGATCCAAAGTCCGGCTACATAGTCACTGAACATGGATATAGGAGAAGCGGAAGATGAAATACAGTTTCTGCGAACTGTAAGTAAAATGGACTGCATTAAAATACAAATTTGAATGCAATGAATAATATCTTGACTATTTCTTTATGCTGAACTGCATTAACTTCAGACAAAAAAGGGCTGATTATTAAACTGCAATTAGATTTGTTACTAGATTGATGTAATGAGATTCTTGGACATAAAAATTAGACGCTAACAGATGGGTTACAAAAGAATATAATTGAAACATTTTTGGCCATGCATATGGATCCACAGTCATGTTTCCAGCATACGTGAAATTTAGATCTGCACCACAGACATTAACAGTGTTATTTAGTAATATCATACTAACTGTGAGAAATTACTCATGCTGCAAGTGTGTGTATCATTAATTGTTGGATCTATTGTTTTATGTATGTGGTTTTATATGTATTTACATTGTTTGAATTGACATTTGAGAGAGTTTGACCCATATCACTGGTGTCTATTTTTACTTTATATTATCAGTAACAGAGGAACTGGAGAGCCTTTTGGATGTGTGAGCTATTCCCTCTCAGCTCCATATCTCTAAAACAGAGATAAATGGGATGCTGTGCTCTATCTTTCTCACACACATGCAGTACACACTTCCACTGATTCACTGAATGTATTTTAGCACATAGGTTTGTAACAGTATCATGCTGGAAATCATTAATTGTTTGACGTTGTGTTAAATCTAGGCTTTAAAAGTGACATGAATGGCTGAATATGTGTGGTTGTGTGTTTGAGATCCACTGGTCAGTGAAACTCATATGACAAGCTGGAGGTGTTGGAATTCTCTGTTCACTGACTGATAAGTCAGTCCTAAGTATTCAGTCCTTATAAGGCTACACTGCACTGATGACACAGAAACACTGCTATTGTCCACACTGTAAGAGAAGCAATTACACGTCATCTAGCATATGGGACTTTTCAAATAACAAATATTGACAAAAAAAAAAAAAAAAAAAGGATTGCATTATTTAGTCAATGAATTAATTCCATTAAAACATTGAACAACATTACTGATTGTGATTTTTATCTGATTTTTCTTCATTGTTGATATCATTGAGGTTTGTGTGTTTAGTTTTGAGGTGTATGTGCCTTTATACAATCCTATTGAATGTAATGGTGACTTTGCACCATGTTAAAAATTTTAATTTTAAAATGAAAATTTAATAATTGATCATTTTGCCTTGACAGTAATTTATTGGCTGAATAGAATATTTTACATTTAACAAATGAACATCAGCAAAGTACTGTTACTGAGGTCAGTTAATCAAATCTCAATGTATCATATTGCCTTGATTTTTTTTCTAATTTCCTTTTTACAATTTGACATTTTTTATCCCAGTGTAATTCAGATACTATTTAAAATAAAATACAGTTCATTTAAAATATAATAGTGCTATTTTCATTTTCAATTTGTTCCATTTGTCTGTAATGAGAACATGTTTTTCAGAGGGATGAGCTGGTATTGAGGTGTTCCTCATCAGGCCCTCATCAGCAGAAACTGTGTTTAGCTGCAGAAGGTTTTGGTGATCGGCTGTGTTATCTTGAGTCCACCTCCAACTCAAAGGTGAGATGTGTATTTTGCTTATTAACATTTTTAAACTAAAGTTAAATACATTTTTATTTTAAGTTAATTAAAGTTATTATTCTGTGTGTAAGAACAGTCTACCATGTGCATTATCATACTTCTCAAAAACAATCTTTCCTCTTGCTTACAGAATGTTCCCACAGAACTTTCTGTGTGCGTGTTTGTTCTTGACCAGTGTCTGTCGGTCCGAGCGCTGCAGGAGATGCTGGCCAACCATGAAGACCAGTGTGCAGGGGTGGGTAATGTAGCCAAAGGTGTATTCATGTTGTAAACAAATGATAAAATTTGTGCCAAACACTGTAAAATATCACAGAGTGGTTTTGTTTCAGTCACGTGAGGCAGCTGGGCGTCGTACTCTGCTCTATGGCCAGGCGGTTCTCTTTCGACATGTCTACAGCGACATGGCAAGACCAGTCTTGATTTTACCTTCTTATTGCCATGCTGGGACTATGATGTTTTAACTTTAAACCTCTTCTGTCTTGTTTTAGTATCTTTGCTGTCTGTCCACATCAGGCCTCTCCTCTGACAAGCTGGCTTTTGATGTTGGTTTGCAGGAGGACACAAAGGGTAAGTTCATATTCTCCCCCTGTATAGTGTGAAATATGCGTGTGAATGTTTTAATCTTCTGCTATAAATACATGTTTGATAAAGACTAGGGCTGCCATATTATTGATGACATGATGTTTTTGTATGGATTCAGGTGAGGTGTGTTGGTGGACGGTTCACCCTGCCTCTAAACAGAGGTCCGAGGGTGAGAAAGTCAGAGTGGGTGATGATCTCATCTTAGTTAGTGTTTCCTCTGAGAGATACCTAGTGAGTAAATCCATTCGTTTGTTCACCTGGTTATCTATTTATATGTTTGTATATCAGTATTTTTATGCAGTGTGACGACCTGTCTCTCTTTCTAGCATGTGTCGTGGAGTAACGGTGAAGGTAATGACAATGGCATTGGCCGGGTGGATGCTGCTTTCCAGCAGACACTGTGGAGTGTGGCTCTTGTTTCTACTCAGACTGCAGAGACGCAGGGTAGATGACCAGTCACACGTTATCAATTATTTAAACATTTGTGTAGTGTCTGTAGATCCTAATGGCTGATTTTCATGCTCTGTGACTAAATACATTGCCTGAAATTGATGTAGTCTTTGTGACCATATGATAAAACCATATGACCATATGTTTTTAGATATATTTCAAAATGGACAAACAAAAATTTCTGGATATAAATAGATATTTAAAATTTATATAGACAATTTAAATTGAAATTAAATTTTATTTAAATTAAATTTGTTTAATTTAATTAAAATAAAATTTTACACAATGTTATATTTCTGTATATATATATATATATATATATATATATATATATATATATATGTAAATATATATATATATGTGCATTGTAAATACAATATACAGTCAAACCAAAATTTATTCAGACAGCTTCAACATTTCTCACATTATCACAGTTTATTCGCTGTAGTTCAGAAAATGGTTATAAAATATGACAGAGTTAAACTGTGTCAGAACAAATTCATCTTGATAATGTCAGATAAATTTGATAGAAAGGTATGTAATGGATTAGGTATGTAATGGATGTATGTCACAGTTTACTTTATTTTGCTATCCTCACTTACATAAATGAACTATAGTGTCCTGAACCCACTAGTAAAAAGATATCAATAATTATATCTGGTGTCTGAATAATTTTTGGTTTGACTGTGTAATAGATAATAAAAAACAGTTATAGTTATTTTTGTAATATTTTATAATGTAATATTTTTGCTGGAGGTTTGTATAAAATTTGTGTCAGTTTTTCATGTGTTTGATTTTGACCTGTAGGTCATGTGAGAGGAGGGGAGACTGTGCGTCTGCTACATGGACACACAGATGAATGTTTGACCATTCCTGCTGCAGAACACAGACGGGAGGAACGCAGGTCAGAGAGGTCACCTAACTGACTGAATTACATTTATTACATCCTATTTCACCATTTTCCGTCTTTTCCTCCAGGTCTGTCCATTTTGAGGGTGGCTTGGTATCTCTTCAGGCTCGATCTTTATGGAGGCTTGAAACGTTACATGTAGCGTAGGTATTCCTCCAGTTAGTTAGTGTATGACAGTTAGATAAAAGTATATATTTATTCCTTCTGTATTGGTCAGATCACATTAGTGAAGGGTTGTTTGCAGGTGGAGCGGCAGCCACACGCACTGGGGTCAGCCTTTCCGTCTTCGCCACCTTTCCACCGGCTTATACCTGGGACTGACTCATGATCGGGGACTACAGCTGGTGGAGAGAGAAACAGCTGATGTTAAATGTACTGCGTTCTGTCTCCGTGCATCAAAGGTTGGATAATATCAGCTATAAACACAACATAGCCAGATAAACCACATTTTTTATTATATTGTATAGTCTGCATCATAATTTTCCTGTCTGCACTTTCTCTTAAAGTGTGGTGTGGTAATATATTTTGATTATGATTAATACAAACGTTATTCTTTCTGTATTTTATAGGAAGAGAGCCAGGAGAGCACACACTTTAAGAGCAGAGATGGCATGGGTGTACCTGAGATCAGATATGGAGACTCTCTCTGCTTCATTCAGCACGTTGACACAGGGCTTTGGCTCACATATCAAACCACTGACTCCAAGAGACAGAAGGAAAGTGTGCCACAGAGACAGGTAAACTTGTGTAAATGAATAAAATAAGGCCTAATATCATATAAGAACACTTACAATACAGAGCATCAGAAATCATTCTAATATGCTCATTTGATGCTCAAGAAACATTTCTTATGGCATTATCAATGTTGAAAACATTGTGGTGCTTAATTTATTTGTGGAAACTGTAAAACAATTTTTTTCACGATTCTTTGATGAGTACAAATTTCATAAGAGCAGCATTTTTTTCTGAAATAATGTTCTTTTGTAATCAATTTTAAAATTACTTAATTTATAAATGTATTTACTGTCACTTTTGATCAATTTAATGCATCCTCTCTGAATAAATGAATTAATTTATTAAAAAAAAAATAAATAAATAAAAATCTTACTGACCCCAAAATATTTGAAAGATAGTGGACATTAGACAGTTCCAGTAAACTCAGGAAATGCAAGTTAATAATCCACGTTAATAAGCCAAAACACCTTCCTTTTTATTAGTTCCGTCTGATATGAATTTTGGTTAAAGTAATTAAAGAGAAGTGGTTCTCTCTCATAGGCTGTTTTGCAAGCAGAAGGTCACATGGATGATGGAATCACCCTGTCTCGCTCTCAGAGGGAGGAGTCACGAGCTGCTTGTTTAATTCGAAGCTCCGCCCTTCTCTTCTCAAAATTCATTAGGTAAATACTGAAAATAGTAGAGTGGTAGCAGATGAAATAATATGTGCTTATCAGCTTTGCTTGAGCATTTAGATTTCCAAATGGTTTTAAAAGGCCAAAATGTGTTCAAAGAAGCACATTTATGTTTCGTAATGATTTTTCTTCACTCCTAAAGGAGATTAGATGATGTCAGCCAGAAGGAAAACATCACTGATTTGGATCTTCTAGTTGAGATGGTCCGTCTGGCCCTCCAGGATTTGCTTGGTTATTTTCAATGTCCTGAAATGGGGCAGGACCATGAGGTCAGACAGGGAGATATTAGAGCACTGAAGAACAGACAAAATCTCTTCCAAGATGAGGTAATACCTGCGGCATATGAGAAACTCATATATCTTGCTACACACTGCAATAATATCTGAACTGTTTACTTTTTTATTCTGCTTCATTGTGCTTTTCACAGGGTATAATCACTCTGGTGCTGGACTGCATCGATCACTTGCATGTGTACAACAGTGCCACTCATTTTGCAGAGGCTGCTGGGAAAGAGGCAGGAGAGTCTTGGGAAATTATCTTGAACTCTTTTTATGAGCTGCTAGGTATAGGATGACTCAAGTTTCAAGATTTATAATTCAGGTTTAGCTTTTATTAACAAATTTGCTATTTTCCCTGCAGCTGCCCTAATCAGGGGTAATCGGAATAACTGTGCCCACTTTTCTGGTTCCTTGGACTGGCTGGTCAGCAGACTGGAGAGGCTGGAGGCTTCCTCTGGTAGATGTTGTGCAAAATTGTTTAGCTCGTATATATATATAGTAGAATAAGCAGATTTTAGAGCCTAGACATTGTTTTAATACATCACCCTCTCATTTGTTACTTTTGTTTTCAGGAATATTGGAAGTGTTGCATTGTGTTTTAGTAGAAAGTCCTGAAGCTTTGAACGTTATTAAGGAAAGTCACATAAAATCTATCATCTCACTTCTGGACAAACATGGAAGGAACCATAAGGTAACATTTACAGTACCGGGGTCTGCATTTATTTGATCAAAAATACAGGAAAACAGTGTGAAATAATATTATAATGTAAAATTACTGTGAATGTAACACAACTGTAATATATAAATATATTTTTAAATGTAATTCATTCCTGTGACAGCCGTTACTTCAGTCTTCAGTGTAACATGATCCTTCAAAAACATTCTAATATGATGTTTTGGTTCTCAAGAAACATTATTATTATTATTATTATGTTGAAAACAGTAGTGTTGCTTAATATTTTTTTGTGAAAATTAATAATATTTTAGGATACTTTGTTGAACAGAAAGTTCATAAGAATGCATTTATTTGAAATGGAAATATTGTCACTTTATAAATGCCTTTATTGTCACTTCTAATTATTTAATGTGTCCTTGCTGATAAGTATTATTATTTTTAAAAAACTTACTGAACCCAAACTTTTGAATGTTAGTGTATTTATTCATCTGTTTATTTATTTATTGCATCTGCAGATCTTGGATGTGTTGTGTTCACTCTGTGTGTGTCATGGCATGGCCGTCCGCTCTAATCAGCATTTGATTTGTGACACACTGCTGCCAGAAAGAGACCTGCTGCTACAGACAAGACTGGTTAACCAAGTTTTCAGGTGATTTGTTATCAACTCCCACCACACCACAAAATAACATTAAAAGGCACATTTAGAGGTAATAATTAGCACATCTAAAAATATTCTTTTAGTCTGTTATAATATAGAAATCGACCAGCTATGAGTATAAATGTTAAAAAAAATCCTACAGAACATTTTTATTCTTTTTTTTCTGTTTAGTGTACGTCCAAACATCTTCCTGTGTGCAAGAGATGACTGTGCCCAATACAAGAAGTGGTATTATGAGGTTGTAGTTGAGAAGGCAGAGCCTTTTGTGACAGCAGAGCCTACTCACCTACGAGTGGGTTGGGCCAGCACTGAGGGGTACCGTCCCTCAACCACAGGGGGTCACGGCTGGGGTTCAAACGGTGTAGGAGATGACCTCTGCTCTTATGGCTTTGATGGACTCCAGCTCTGGACAGGTAAAATGGAGACTAAACACATGCACTACAGTTCAAATGTTTGATTTTTTTTTTAAAGATATCCAGCAAGAATGCATTAAATTGCTCAAAAATAAAAGTTCTTTTGAACTGTTTTCAATATTGATTATAATGAGAAATATTAAGCATAAAAGAATGACTTCTGAAGGATCATGTGGCACTTAGAAATGTGAACTCCAAAAATGGTTGCTTAAAATTCAGCTTTGCCATCACAGTAATAAATAAAATTTTACAAGATATTACAATAGAAAACACTCATTTTAAATTGTAATAATATTTCACAATATTGATGTTTTTACTGTATTTTTATCAAATAAATGTGAACTCTATTGTTTATTCTTTCCTAGGAGGTGTAGGTCGGAGGGTCACCTCACCCAATCAGCACTTGCTAAGGGAGGATGATGTCATTAGTTGTTGTCTTGACCTTAGTGCAACCTGCATCTCCTTCCGGGTCAATGGACAGCCAGTTCAAGGCATGCTGGAGAACTTCAGTGTGGACGGGCTGCTGTTTCCAGCCATCAGCTTCTCAGCTGGAGTGCAGTGAGTTACCTTTGAATGGATTTTGATTTTGCATGTTGTGTTACTTGTAGGTTTGTTTGCTCATGATTCATCACACAATGAAAAATGTGGTCTGATTCCCCTCCTACTTCATTTTGTTTTAAATTGACCTCCCCAAGTCAAAATTATGACCTGTACATCCTAAAACAACTTAAATAGTGCATTGTTTTGTTTTTTTCATTAGGGTACGTGTGCTGTTTGGAGGTCGACAGGGGGAGTTTAGGTTTCTTCCTCCAGCTGGTTTCTCTCCATGCACCGAAGCTCTCCTCCCCAAAACCCGCTGCAAGCTGGAACTGTTTCACAAACTCACACGAAATCACACCGAATTTCAACGGGACCTCTTAGGCCCTGTGGTACCTATAAGCCCAGTGACCTTTATCCCCATTCCAGTGGATTCCAGTGAGGTACTATTCAATTTTGATTATTTTAAATTTAGCATCAGTACATTTATTTCAAACTACAATCGGTCTTGCATCAACTTGTATGAGTGTCTGACAACCTTGCACTCAACTCTGCATCTTGTCAGGTTGAATATCCTCCACAGCTGGAGCAGATCAGAGAAAGATTAGCAGAAAACCTCCATGAACTCTGGCTTATTGACAAAATAGAGCAGGGATGGACCTACGGACCTGTAAGTATCTGAGTAACATCTTTTAAGTAGCTCCATCTCATTCCGATGTATATTGAAAATACATTTCTTCTCCTAGGTTAAAGATGAGAGCAGAAAAGTTCACCCGTGTCTAGTTGAGTTTTCCAAACTTCCAGATCAGGAGCGAATTCATAACCTCCAGTCATCTGAGGATATCCTCAGGTATTCCATTGATTATTGTGCCTAATAAAGTATTAATTAGCTCTTTATTATTAATCACATGTCTTTTTGTGTTGTGGAAGGACTCTTCTGGCTTTTGGTGTCCATATTGGACTCTCTGATGAACATGCAGAGGAGAATGTGAAATATGTCTGCCTTTCAAATAAGTATGTCAGAATAAAGTTCCTCACTAAGACACCTGACTTTTACTCTTAACATGAATGCAACAGTGAAAAATGTTACATGTTAATTAATACTGATTACCTCATCTGTCCAGATATGAGTTGTGGAATGGATATAAACCAGCCCCGGTGGATCAGTCCCGTGTCGTGCTAACAGCTGCACAGGAAGAGCTGGTGGACAAACTGGCTGAGAATGAACACAACATCTGGGCCAGAGAGCGTATCAGGCAGGGCTGGAGCTGTGGACCACAGCAGGTGGAAATTAAAGTATTTTTATGAAAACAAATGGTTTAAATATGATCTTGGGAATTCTTTATTATCACTGGCATGAAAATGCCAAATTTGTCTACTTGAGACCATCAATATTACCATGAGGAAATTGCTTCTCAATGTATATTTCTATGTTTTAGGATGTAATGTATAAGAGAAGTACTCAACTAGTGCCATTTTCCCTGTTGGATGAGAAGACCAAACAGTCTGGCAGAGATGCCATGAGGGACGCACTGGGTACCCTTCTTGGGTTTGGATATACTGTGGAACCGCTGGAGCAAGAACATGGTGGGAACATTATCATTTTATCGAGTTATAGAGTATAGTCTGGAGAATTACCATTTGAACAGTTGGTTCAATTTCAAACTTACTAACAAAGTTTACTTTTAGAACATAAAAATGAACACTTTTATTCAGCAAGGACACATTAAATTGGTAAGAAACAGTAAGGACTTTTACAATATAACAAAAAAGTAAGAAATGTTTCTTAAGAACCAAATCAGCATATTAAAATTATTTCTAAAGGATCATGTGACCCTGAAGACTGGAGTAATAGCTGCTCAAAATTAAGGAATAATTTACATTTTTAAAAATATTAAAATAGAAAGCAGCCACTCTAAATGATAAAAATATTTGATGGTAGTACAGGTGCATCTCAATAAATGTCATGGAAAACTTAATTTATTTTAGTAATTCAACTCAAATTGTGAAACTCGTGTATTAAATAAATTCAATGCACACAGACTGAAGTAGTTTAAGTCTTTGGTTTTTTTTAATTGTGATGATTTTGGCTCACATTTAACAAAAACCCACCAATTCACTATCTCAACAAATTAGAATATGGTGACATGCCAATCAGCTAATCAACTCAAAACACCTGCAAAGGTTTCCTGAGCCTTCAAAATGGTCTCTCAGTTTGGTTCACTAGGCTACACAATCATGGGGAAGACTGCTGATCTGACAGTTGTCCAGAAGACAATCATTGACACCCTTCACAAGGAGGGTAAACCACAAACATTCATTGCCAAAGAAGCTGGCTGTTCACAGAGTGCTGTATCCAAGCATGTTAACAGAAAGTTGAGTGGAAGGAAAAAGTGTGGAAGAAAAAGATGCACAACCAACCGAGAGAAGCGCAGCCTTATGAGGATTGTCAAGCAAAATTGATTCAAGAATTTGGGTGAACTTCACAAGGAATGGACTGAGGCTGGGGTCAAGGCATCAAGAGCCACCACACACAGACGTGTCAAGGACTTTGGCTACAGTTGTCGTATTCCTTGTTAAGCCACTCCTGAACCACAGACAACGTCAGAGGCATCTTACCTGGGCTAAGGTCCAGAGTCTGGAGGAAGGGTGGAGAAGCTCATAGCCCAAGTTGCTTGAAGTCCAGTGTTAAGTTTCCACAGTCTGTGATGATTTGGGGTGCAATGTCATCTGCTGGTGTTGGTCCATTGTGTTTTTTGAAAACTAAAGTCACTGCACCCGTTTACCAAGAAATTTTGCAGCACTTCATGCTTCCTTCTGCTAACCAGCTTTTTAAAGATGCTGATTTCATTTTCCAGCAGGATTTGGCAGCTGTCCACACTGCCAAATGCACCAAAAGTTGGTTAAATGACCATGGTGTTGGTGTGCTTGACTGACCAGCAAACTTACCAGACCTGAACCCCATAGAGAATCTATGGAGTATTGTCAAGAGGAAAATGAGAAACAAGAGACTAAAAAATGCAGATGAGCTGAAGGCCGCTGTCAAAGAAACCTGGGCTTCCATACCACCTCAGCAGTGCCACAAACTGATCACCTCCATGCCACGCCGAATTGAGGCAGTAATTAAAGCAAAAGGAGCCCCTACCAAGTATTGAGTACATATACAGTAAATGAACATACTTTCCAGAAGGCCAACAATTCACTAAAAATGTTTTTTTTTATTGGTCTTATGAAGTATTGTAATTTGTTGAGATAGTGAATTGGTGGGTTTTTGTTAAATGTGAGCCAAAATCATCACAATTAAAAGAACCAAAGACTTAAACTACTTCAGTCTGTGTGCATTGAATTTATTTAATACACGAGTTTCACAATTTGAGTTGAATTACTGAAATAAATGAACTTTTCCACGACATTCTAATTTATTGAGATGCACCTGTATATGTTAATCAAACATGAACACTGTTGTGTTTTTCCCTTCCATAGCTTCAAGCAGCAATATTAAGTCTGTAACTGCAGAGAGATTTCGTATTTTCCGTCTGGAGCAGCTCTTTTCAGTGCATGATGGAAAATGGTACTTTGAGTTTGAGGCCATAACTGATGGAGAGATGAGAGTGGGCTGGGCACGACCTGGATGTAAACCCGACGTGGATCTTGGGTCAGACAATCAGGCCTTCGTGTTTGATGGTTCTAAGGTATTTCAGTAATAAATTATTATGTTAAAGCAAATTGTACTGAGATCATAAACATGTTTTGACTCTTAGTTGCCTTTAGGAACAGTTAAGGATTATAAAATAAAAAAGATGACAGATTATATATCTTTTTTTTTTTTTTTTGCCTGTCATGTTTTAGGGGCAGTGGTGGCATGGCGGGGCAGAGCGATTGGGTGGCAGCTGGAAGAGGGGGGATGTAATTGGCTGTTTGTTGGACCTGACTACATGTGTAATGATGGTGACTCTTAATGGAGAGCTTCTGCTAAACAGTCGTGGTTCTGAACTGGCTGTAAAAGACTTCAATAAATCTGACGGCGAGTTCTCTTTGATCATTTTCCTTTCAGTTTTGACACAAATTTATCGAATACATTTAAAAAATAGATATAAATGTGTACTTTTCTGCTTTGTATAACATACATTTCTCACTGTTTTCTCTTTGATGAATTCTAGGTTTTCTGCCTGTTTGTAGCATAGGGATCAACCAGGTGGGTCGTTTAAATTTAGGTCGTCAGGTTGACTCACTAAAATACTTCAGTGTTTGTGGCCTACAAGAGGGATACCAGCCCTTTGGTTTGAACATGAGCAAAGAGATCCCACTATGGATGAGCTGGAGAGAGCCTTTGTTCATTCCTATACCCAACGACCATTCTAACATACAGGTTAGTTAATTTACATCAAGTGTGGGTGATGCATTTGTAGATAAATAATATTTTTGCAGATAAACTGAATGCTTGTTGTAATTTTTTAATGTAATTTAATTTATTTTGTTTTATTTTATTAATATGTCATCTATTTAAGGCAAGACTACCACATTGTTACTAAACATCTTAGATTCTATTATTTTAAATCAACATTTGTGACCCTGGACCACAAAACCAGTCTGAAGTCGCTGGGGTATATTTGTAGCAATAGCCAAAAATACATGGTATGGGTCAAAATTATAGATTTTTCTTTTATGCCAAAAATCATTAGTATATTAACTAAAGATCATATACCATTAAGATATTTTGTAAATTTACTACTGTAATTATTTTAAAATGTCGTTTTTGATTTGTAATTTGGACAAGAATTCATTTGGACAACTTTAAAGGCAATTTTCTCAATATTTAGATTTTTTTGCACCCTCAGATTCCAGATATTCAAATAGCTGTATCTCGGCCAAATATTGTCCGATCCTAACAAACCATACATCAATGGAAAGCTTATTATTCTTTCAGATGATGTATAAATCTCAATTTAAAAAAATTGACACTTAAGACTGGTTTTGTGGTCCAGGGTCACATTTAAAATAATGTCAAATGCAATGTTCTATAATGTTCAAATTTCTTCCTAGGTGATTCGTGTTGATGGAACAGTGGACAGCACTCCATGTCTGAAAGTAACACAGAAGTTTTTTGGGCAGCAGGAAAGGGGCACAAGCGATGTTGGATTTTACCGTCTGAGCATGCCAATAGAGTGTGCACAGGCTTTCTCCAGCTCCGGTGAGGTCACTGTGCCCCCCAGCAGCAGTGTGGTGTCCTACCTCAGAGATCCAGAGGAGGGAGAAGCAGATTCTGACTTTGAGGTACTGATGAAAGCTCACAGATATTCAGGATCCAGAGATGAGCTCAATAATCACAAAGACCACAGCCAGGAAAAGCCATCTAGACTCAAACAGCGGTGAGTTCAGTTCACTCCTTCTTGTTCACACCAACACTAAACACAATTGAGCTAACATGAGTAACTGTTGACTGAAACTGTCTTCATTACATACCTATATCAACTGGTGGCTGTAGGTTTCTGCTGAAGAAGAAACCAGAGTTAAACACCAGCCACTCATCTGCACGTCTGTTGGAGGAAGTGATGGCTATCGAAAAAGATGAAAACATCCGCCTTGTTCATTGCACTACGGTAGTCAATAATCCTTTTCTTATTGATCCATTTGTTACTGGATCACTGAGTAGGACCTTTGAAACAAGTAGTTT
Organism: Spinibarbus caldwelli; assembly: GCA_039654775.1. NCBI lineage: Eukaryota > Metazoa > Chordata > Actinopteri > Cypriniformes > Cyprinidae > Spinibarbus > Spinibarbus caldwelli. Next base: position 10,781,486 of record CM077250.1, on the reverse strand, counting down.
TGGTTTGACTGGGTTTAACATAATCTCATCTCTCTTTTGCCATGTTTCTCTCTGCAGTATTATTACTCTGTGAGAATCCCCTACAGTCAGGAGCCTTCTTATGTTTGGGTTGGGTGGGTAACCTCTAAGTTCCACCATCATGATGTGACCTTTGACCTGGACAGCATTTGCACTGTCACAGTCACTCTTGGGGATGAATGGGGCAAAGTTCATGAGAGGTAAGAATCATAGGGCCTTTAAGAGATGCTGTATGTTTAAACAAAGAAAAATAGCTATTTTTTTGTCATTTTGTTGTGATATCTGAAAATACATAATATTTATTTTACTTTGTGTGTGTTTTAGTGTTGTTATTGTGAACTAAAACTAATAAATACTATAGCAGTATATTAATTAATAATAATACTAGTGTGTGTTTATTTATTTGTTAGTGTCAAGCGTAGCAGCTGTTACATGGTGTGTGCAGCAGAGGGCAGTAGTTTGTCCCATAGTCGCAACAGCAGTGGTGTGGAGATTGGATGTCTGGTTGACACTGCAACAGGGCTCCTGACATATACTGCTAATGGCAAGGAGCTTGCAACATACTATCAGGTAAACATCAGTTAACAGTGTTTGCATTCCCATTCAAATATTTAGCTTTGCATATTTTACCATTTATCATATAGGTTATGCATTAATGTTTTCTAATGATCTTTGGATGTATACTGTCCCATAAAGGTGCCATAGAATGGAAAACTGAATTTACCTTGGCATAGTTGAATAATAACAGTTCTGTACATGGAAATGACATACTGTGAACCTCAAACACCATTGTTTCCTCCTTATGTAAATCTCGTGAATCAAAAAAAGGTGAATCAGAACATAACACCGACTGTGACGTTACAGTCGGGATCACTAATATGTATGCCCCCAACATTTGCATATACCCGCCCATGTTCTATGCCAGCCACCAGCCGAACCTACACAGCCGAATCATCAGAAGTTCTGCAGGTATTGTGAAGAAACAAGCAAAGACAACAGCAAAAATGGCAGATCATGGAAATAAATGTTATGTTCCAGGCTGTGCAGGGGATGTGAAGTGCAGGGATGGGTTGGTGTCTGTATTCAGAAAGGCACAGAAAGCAAATAATGCGTTCTAATAAAATAACGCGAGCCACTAAAGGGACATGGTTAGCTCCTTGCTAGCGGTAGCCTGTTACATTACAGTACATAAGATTTCACTTACCACATAAACAGAGTAAGGAGATATGACTGAGGATGATGGCGAATGATTTACAGATCCTGAGCACCACAGACAATCATCTGATCTTGTAAAATGTGTGGTAAGTACTGCTGCTCCATAGTATAAACAGAGTTCGTGTGATAGCGAATCTCGAAAGTGGAAGTGAAACTAAAAAGCGGTTCTGCGTTCCAAAGCAGTTTCAGTGTCCTGCATATTAATAGCGGCTCCCTGATGCCTGCATTTTATTTACAGTGTAATTACCCAATGATATAACTGCGCGAGAAAGTATTGAAATATATTTTCCCTGTGTTTCTTTCCTGCTGTGTGAGCTACTGAAATGAGCCGCACTGTGAAACAGCCAATCAGAGCAGAGCTCAACATTATTATTCATGACCCTTCCAAATAAGGTTAAATCAGACCATTTCATTCTAGGGACAAATTCTAGGGTTTTAAATGGACATGTAGAAATCAGAGAACAATTTAAAATATTGTCAATGCATTCTGTGGCACCTTTAAAATAACCTATGCTTTTATTTTGAAAAATACTTTAATTTCAAGCATGCCTTGACTATGTATTTGTGATTTTAGCGATACAAAAAAAGCAAAGCACTTTCTAGACACTTTATTTGACATACATTCTCCTTATTTAGTCTGTTGTCAAGTTTAGTCTTGACCTCAGCGATGTCTCTCCATTTGTAGGTGGAACCTGGAACCAAGCTCTTCCCTGCTGTATTTGCTAGAGCCACAAGTTCTAATGTCTTCCAGTTTGAGTTGGGACGTATAAAGGTAAACCAATTCATGAGTTCTGTTCTCCATGGCCAGACATCATTCCAGCCTGTGGAAGACCAAATAAATCTCTGAAAAAGTGCATCTTTCAGACCAGTGGGTGTCAGTATTTCATTGCCAGCAATGTCTTCTTTGGCGTTAATAAATAAAATATTGAATGCAGTATCAGTCTTCTTAAAATGGGTTGCAATACATCAATTATTGGCTTGGATCAGAACAAGAATACAGATTATATTATATATCCTTACGTAACTTAAACTGTATTATTACCTTTACATAAACACAGTTAAAAGTGTCAGGACTATGGACCTGTCTGTGTGTGTTTCTCCCTCGTGTTAATTGTTAATTTGTTTCCAGGTGTGTCTCATCTTCCTCCCCTGATTCTCCTGTCCTTAAAAGCCCCAGTCCATTCAGTTCATGTTTGTCGGTCCTTAAACGTCATTCCTTGTGTTCTGTGTCTCCTACTCTCCCGATGTTCCTAGTTGTTGCTCCCCCGAGAAGTGTGACAATAAGCTTCTACAAAAAAATAAAATAAATAAATAAAATATAAAAGCATTTCTGCACATAAGAAAGAAAACATCAAATGACCTTATTTCAATATAGTTTTCCCTATAATATTTGCTGCAAGTTATGGATTTGTATTGTTGCCCACAGAATGTGATGCCACTATCAGCGGGAGTTTTTCGGAGTGAAAGAAGAAATGCAAATCCTCAGTGTCCTCCTAGATTGTGTGTTCAACACCTAACGCTTATGCAGTGGGCCCGAGTTCCTGACCACACTCAGCCTGTGGAAGTGACCCGTCTGGAGGAGAGATATGGCTGGAGAGCTCACTGCACTCAGATCCAACAGATCATGACCCTGCATATACCTGAGGAGAACAGGTCAGAGGTCATGTTGAAGATGTCAAGTAACTGCTAACATGTTTGCCATTTTTATCTATGAAGCTGGAAATATAACAAAAAATATTGCAGTTTTGACATTTAACATTTAATAACATTGTGGCATATTTTATAGTTTTGTGGCATATTTTTATAGTTGACAACATGACATTAGCAAAATGTAATTGTTTTGTGGTGTATTTGTCTGAATATTTCAAACTACCCCCACCCCCCAAAACTGCTGTTTAAAAATATAAATCTATAAAAAATGTGTTTAATGAAAAAAAAAAAAAAAAAATTCTAATACAATTTTTTTATTTCAGTGATTTTCCTCTTTTCCCTCTTTCAGGTGTGTTGACATTCTGGAACTGTCCGAACTGCATGATCTCCTGAAGTTCCATGATCACACACTTCACCTCTACTCAGCCCTTTCAGCTCATGGAAACACACATGTAAGCCACGCCCTCTGCAGCCATGTGGACCAATCACAACTCTTGTTCGCCTTGCAGTGCTCTAGAATGCCAGGTCACCTGCGGACAAGTTACTACAACCTCCTCATCAACACCCACCTCGGTGCCCACGCCAGTGCCAGGCAGGCCATGACCCACGAATATATTGTGCCTATGACGGACACCACGCAGTCTATTACGCTCTACAAAAACAACAGGAAGGTGCAGAGATTCCCTGGAAGTGACCTCAGCACTTCCTTATGGCCCAGAATGTGTTTTACATCACCTTGCTTCATCAGAGCTTATAAAATAGACGTGATGGATAGAGATGAGGGCGGGGCTTTGTGGAGTAACTTGCACCAAAACAGCCCAGAGTTCCCATTGGATGTATTAAAGGATGTTGTCATAACAATGCTGAAGGAGGCAGTGGCAGCAGTATGGCAGGGTGTGAGGGATCCTGCGGGGGGAAGCATAGAGCTCCTCATGGTTCCTCTGCTCAGTTTAATTCACACTCTCCTGCTGATGGGTGTGTATCAGGGGACAGATCTGGAGGCCGTGTTTAGTCTCATCCTGCCAGCCAGTTACGTGAGAGAAACATGTAACACAGAAGAGATGGATGAACTGGAAGAAAGTGATGGAGAAAGAGAAGTAAAGGAGGGTAGAGATTGGGAGGATAATGTCCCTCAGCAAAGTCTTCTTCAGATGAAGCTTCCAGAAGCTGTCAAATTACAGGTTGGCACAGTTCATTTGAAGACACAGTTCACCCAAAAATGAACATTTTGTCATTTACCTACTCATTTTTATGTCAATCAACACTGTTGCCCCTTTTTGACCTGATTCTCTCTCTTGTAATGTCTCCCTTTCTCACAATTTCTCATTTCTCACCATCAGGTGTGCCACCTTTTGAAGTACCTGTGTGACTGCCAGGTGCGTCACAGAGTAGAAGCTGTGATGTCGTTCTCAGGTGACTTCGTAGGTCGTCTTCAAGACAACCAGCACTTCCGATACAATGAAGTTATGGATGCGCTCAACATGTCTGCTGCCCTCATGGCACGCAAAACTAAAGAGTTCCGTTCTCCACCACAGGAACAGGTCAGAGGTCATAGGTTGACTGGATTGGACTGTATATTTCAGTCATTATTTACTCACCTCATTCCAAACCTGTATGACATGGGTGTCCAATCCTGCTTCTGCAGGGCCAACATCCCGCAGAGTTTAGCTCCAGCACATTTGCCTAGAAGTCACTAGTGAATCTGTAGACTTTGATTAGCTGATTTAGGCATGCCTAATGAAGGAACAGATTTGGACATCCCTGCTGAATGACATTCTTTCTTCTGTGGAATGCAAAAGAGGATATTTTGAAAAAAGAAATCTATAAAAATGAAAGTCAGTAGGGTTTAGTGTTGTTTTAGAACCACTGAAACATTTTTCAAAATATTTTCTTTTGTGTTTCACTGAAAGTCATACAGGTCTGGAACATCATTAGGGTGAATAAATGTTGACTTTATGATATTTTTAAAATAAATTATCCATTTAAAGACATGATGTAATGGAAATAGCAACAGATCTTTTCCTCCATATTGTGACGCACATCTGAGTGAAATCTGTTGTTCAGTCCATTGGTTGTTGATTGGATGGAGGTGTATCTGAATGCGAGCTTGCAGTCAATTATAAGAAAGGAGCAGGTTTTATGCAGACAAAATATTTGGAGATGTCTGGCATACTTATCCCAGTGGCAAATCTGTTGTTTCACCAGAACATTGAGTTATGACATTTGGATTAAATATGAGGTTAAAAAATGAAAATGAAATAAATCATTCACAATAAGATCTCCTGTGTAACATATGTTTAGAAAAAAAAATCTCCTCCATTTCATGCAGATTGAACTTTCCCTAATGAGTTGTGTCCTTTTTTTCTCTGTCCAGATAAACATGATGTTGAGTTTCCGGGAAGAGTGTCAAGAATGTCCATGTCCAGAGGACATCCAAGATTTTATGTGGGAATTCCATCAGGATCTAATGAGCCACTGTGGTAGGCAGCCAATTAGGACAACTAATGCCATAATTATATTGCCATCAACTGGCATCACGGCATCTTATATGCATTTATTATTTTTTTGCTTTGTTTAATACAGGAATTGAGATAGACAGTGATTCAGAGATTGAGGATGAGGACAATCAATCAGTCAGGAATCACCTCCAAAGCCTAGTGGATAAAATAATTCATTTAAAGAGGAGAATGTCTGGCCTGCCTGAAGAGATTGTGAGCAAACCTGGTAGGAACCAGTCTCTTTTAGGTCTCAAAAATGATCTTTTTCATTATTTTGGGATCACATTGTTATGTTATGAAGTGAACTGTATTAATACAGCATCTTGATTCTGTTACTTGTAAAACCATACAGGTTCTTTCAATTACACACCAGATGAGTGAAGTTAAAACAGACCTCTCTCTTTCTAGTCTCACTACAGCAGCTGATATCAGAGACCATGCTGCATTGGGCCCAGGAGGGGACGATAGAAGACGCAGCTCTGGTGCGTGCTGTTTTCAGCCTGCTGCATCAACAGTATGCTGGGCTGGGAGGCCAGATGTCTGCACCACTACAGAATGCTTACTGTATCAGCCAGACATCTGTGGAAGATACTCTTAATCTACAGTGGGCTCTAGCACGCATTCGATCATTGCTCACAGCCAGGATGGGCAAAGAAGAGGAGGAACTCATGATCAGAGGACTAGGGTGAGAGAAGATGACTGGGTTTGTAATGTAATACTATATAAATTACTTATTCTATACTGCACTGTATACACTGTGTACTACATTTTTTTTTAAATAGTAAGTGAAACATTATGCAGCATTAACCATTTCAAATAATACTATGCTTTATCACATGACCTTATCAAATAGCATGTGAGTAGCATCAATCTTAATTAATGAATTAATAAAAATTAATATGCTTATTTGACATTTTTTTTGTATCAGTTTTGTGTAAAAATTTACTTATTATGAATCAAGATAGAGGTGTTAAAACTGCAGCTAACTGAAAACCCAAAGAAAGGAAGATATTTAAGTTGATCATTTTAATTTAGGTAATATAATGTTAATATATTCATTGTAAAAGAGAAAAAAATGAACATACACTAATGTTCAGAAGGTTATTTATCCTGAAAAAAACAAAAACAAAACATCACAGTTTCCACAAAAGTTGAAAAAATGTTGAGCACCAAATGATTCCTGAAGGATCATGTGACATAAAGACTAGAGTAATTCAGCTTTGCAATCACGGGAATAAAATATATCTCGAAATATATTAAAATAGGAATTTTAATATATTTTATTTTTATAATATTATTTAAAATTTTATTCCATAATATTACTGTTTTTACTGTAGAGACCTCTTTTAGGATGCTTATTTTTTGACACATCCCATCATACACTTTTCACTTATTAAATTATCCAATATTTCTGATGGACTACTATGCCCAAGCATGTTTTATTCTCAATTTGAGCCCTGTGTTTTCTCTTGTGTAGTGACATTATGAACAATAAAGTTTTCTATCAGCATCCTAATCTGATGAGAGCTCTGGGGATGCATGAGACCGTCATGGAAGTTATGGTGAATGTCCTTGGCGCTAGAGAATCTAAGGTAATCATAATAACATCAAGTACTTGCAGTGATTATCAGCTTCTGCGTTCATTATGGTTGTAAAATGTCAACTACATTATTGAACCACTTAAATTAGAACTTAATCATTGCAGTGTTTTGATTTATTCACTCCCATGAGGTGCTCTGCTAACTCTTATCCTCTGGCCTCATTAAGGAAATCATGTTTCCTAAGATGGTTGCGCACTGCTGTCGTTTCCTTTGTTATTTCTGTCGAATCAGTCGGCATAATCAGAAGGCCATGTTTGATCATCTCAGCTACCTGCTGGACAACAGTAATGTTGGACTTGGTATGTTTATACTAATACTGATTTGGTTAAACTAATAAATAACCTACAACCTGAACATTTTGAAGGAAGTAGACAAAATAAATGTGATTTTTCTTATTAGCTTCTCCCTCAATGAGAGGATCGACTCCTCTGGATGTGGCAGCTGCTTCTGTCATGGACAACAACGAACTGGCGCTTGCTCTTACAGAGGCAGATCTGGAGAAAGTAAGTCTCGCTGACTGATTCTTTTATCTCTCTTTTACATCCCTTCTGACTTTTGGTGATATTGAACTGTCTGTACTGGTTTTTCGTTTGTACAGGTGGTGCAGTATTTGGGAGGCTGTGGTTTGCGTAGTTGTGCTCTGCTGGTCTCCAAAGGATACCCTGATATTGGTTGGAATCCTGTAGAGGGAGAACGTTACCTGGACTTCCTGCGTTTTGCAGTGTTTTGCAATGGTAATGAGCAGTTTTAATCCTGAATCCAGACCTTGTGAATCCTAATTAAACACCTCTGGTTGGTTTTGATTGGTGATTCTCCTCCTACAGGTGAGAGTGTTGAGGAGAACGCCTATGTGGTAGTGAGGCTTCTGATTCGCCGACCTGAGTGCTTTGGCCCCGCCCTTCAAGGGAAGGGGGGGAATGGTCTGCTAGCAACTATGGAGGAAGCCATCAGAATTTCCCACCTGCAGGATGGAACCAGTGCAGCCAGTACACACAGTTCCAAGCGGACGCTGTGAGTGTTACGTTTCGGTTTTATCCTGTCTTATCCGTTCTCGTTCAAGCCCATATCTCATTCTGACCTGCACTTTTAGTGACACGCTTGATGATGAAGATGATGATGTCATTCACATGGGACACGCCATAATGACCTTCTACTCTGCTCTCATTGATCTGTTGGGTCGTTGCGCCCCTGAGATGCATGTGAGTGTTTTGGGAAACCTGCTGGGAAAGCTAGATAAGAGCCTCGTAATGTGCTTGAAGGATTGAGTTGGAAAGGGCTTATTGGTTTTATCAACTTTTTAAGGCAAAGTCAGTTTTCATTAAAGGTTTGAAAGGTTGTTCATGGTTTGCTAATGGGCGTCTCTGTTGTGTGTGTATATGACCTGCAGCTCATAGAAGCGGGGAAAGGTGAGGCCATCCGGATCAGGGCAATCTTGAGGTCTCTCATTCCCAGAGAGGATCTGGAGGGAATCATCAATATTCCTTTTAGTTTACCACTTGTAAACACAGGTGCGTATGAGTGTGTGCGTTTGTTGACTTGTGAACTTGCGTAAAATATACATTCATGACGTAAAAATAATTCTTTTCCTGACTATTGATTTACCTTTGTTAACTGAAACCAGTGTAATGAGAGTCTGAGCTCAGTTTTTAAATAAACTAAGTAAATTAGTTTGGAACTGCTGGCAAAGTTAAGTAGTAGGGTATTTTATGTCTAAAAGTGATTAATTGGTGGTTGAAAATATTTTGTGCTTGTTATACTCAGATGATCTAGTGGTGGAGCCTGACATGTCTCGGATATTTTGTCCGGATCATAAAGCAGCCATGGTGCTGTTTTTGGACCGGGTTTATGGAGTTCAGGACCAGCAGTTCTTGCTGCGTCTACTGGAGAATGGTTTCCTGCTGGACCTGCAAGCGGCTGTTAACATGGATGCTGTAAGTGGGCAGATGTTATATGTAGGAAAAGTTCACCCAAATTTGAATACTGTCATTATGTCATTTCAAACCGATATGACCTTTTTTGACCCATGTGACCTTTTCTTCTGTGAAACAAAAGGAATTTTAGCTGAATCTCTGTGGTGCCTTTTTCCATAGAATGCAAATAAGTGGGGATGGAGTTCTTGAGCTCCAAAAATGTCATGAAACATCATCAAAGCAGTTCAACTCATGCACTATATTCCTTATAAGTCTTTTGAAGTCAACTGTTTTGTGCGAGGAATAAATCTGAAATTTTAGTCATTTATTTACTGAAAATCTTGAGTTTGTGGAGTCTGAACCCCCTAATTAAGGTTTGAATCCCGCAGTGGACGCCAAAATAAAGGTTATGGGGGTCTTAGAGGCTTGCAGTTTCAATTTTACATATTCCAACAGTGTTCTCTGTTCTACATGTTTCATCAGTTCTGACTGAATGTAACATAAAAAGAAAATATCATTTCAACCACCCCTAAAACAGGCCACACCGTTGATGTATGGCTCCTGTAGTTGCAAAACACAGAAGTCACATTACCAAAAGTCTGGGGTTAATAATTTTTTTAGAAAGAAGAAATTAATACTTTTATTCAGCAAGGATGCATTAAATTGACCAAAATTGACAGTAAAGACATTTGTAATGTTTAAAAAGATTTCTGTTTTCAAATAAATTGTTCTTTTGAGCTTTCCATTCATCAATGAATCCTGAAAAATAATTCACGATTCCACAAGAATATTAAGCAGCACTACTGTTTTCAAGATTGATGATTATAAATGTTTCTTGAGCACCGAATCGATATATTAGAATGATTTCTCAAGGATCATGTGACACTGAAGACTGGTAATGGTTGCTGAAAAATCAGCTTTGTATATATAGATTTATTTTCTCTCTTTGCAGACAGGGTTAGGTGGAACAGATATGGCACTGGCCCTCAATCGATACATTTGTGTGGCTGTGCTTCCATTGCTGAGTAAATATTCCTCTCTGCTGTGTGTCTCCTCTTCACTGAGGACTGGGCTGGTGGACGAGCTCCTGCAGGGTGTCTACAGTCTCTCTAAAGCCAGCGGACTGACCAAGGCCCAGAGAGATGCTATCCAGGACTGTCTGCTGGCAGTGTGCGGGTGAGGATGTTCGATTTTGCTTTTTTTTTTGGATTGATTTTATTATACAGTAAAAGCCACGAATGGCACGGTTACAATAGTGAATGTTTTAAAAAAAGTTCTGCAAATAATGGACCATTAGAGTGCAAGTCACTGTATCTTTGTCTGCCTGTTCTTGCTCTTTTAGGACTGTTGAATACTGTATTTTAAGATCAGATTTTAAGAAACAATTCCATATTGCATAGGTCTGTTTATTTATAACCCGTTATCATTTATTTATAACAATTTTGTTCCCACAGAAAACTGAATCCCTCCATGTTTCAGTCTCTGCTGCAGAATCTTGTGTTTGACGTCCCTCAACTATCAGAAAACTCCAAGATGCCACTCAAGGTCTAAAGAAAAAACATTACATTTATAAAATAAAAAATGATGTTTTTCTAAAGCAATTCTGCTTATCACTGTGGTCGCTTCTTCCAGCTGTTGACCAATCATTATGAGCAGAGCAGGAAGTACTACTGTCGGAATGATGGATGGGGTGGCTCTGGCTCTGCTTCAGAGGAAGAACTTCATCTGACCAGAAAGCTGTTTTGGGGGATATTCAGTGCTCTTGCCAAAAAAGTGAGAAAAGACAGAAAATCTCCGTTTCAAACCAAGTGACCACACAATTCATTTCTCCATAAGAGTGTTTAATTATTTTAATAAACTGGATTTTTTTTTAGGATAGGGTGTCTGTTCTTTTTTTATGCATCAATCTGTTCAAACTGTTCGAATTTCATTTTGAATTGCACAATCAAAATGTTTGTTTTTCAATCTCGTCCACAGTCTTACGATCCAGACCTATTCAAACTGGCTCTGGGTTGTCTCAATGCAGTTGCTGGGGCAATTCCTCCTGACCACCTTGACCCGAGCTGCACAGGAGGACGAGAGAGATGCTCGACAATGGATTCAGGGAGACGGTTTTGTCCTCGACCCCTGGACACCTCAAAGTAAGACTTCTGTAGACTTACAGTTCCATAACACATCCTAAACCAGCTGAAACAGACCCGCTTGAGCTGGATTTAATGGAACATTTGCACTGAGATCTTCTGAGAACCTCTGAGATCAGCACTAATCTCACTAATCTTCACTTCATCATCTTCTGAAAAGCGAAGTGTGAATGGCTGTCTATTGGATATGCGAGTTCACTTCATCCGTTTCTGAAAAGTGTAGTGTGAATGACTGTTTATTCGATATGCAGTAAATAATAATCCAGTTTTTTCATGCATTTATAGTGTGACAATCCCAGAAGTGCTTGAGTTTGTGGTGAATAAATACGCTGAACATACACATGAGAAATGGTCCCTGGAAAAGGTAAGAAGTTTCGTATTACAGGTGTTTGCTTGAGAATATAGTGGAAACTTTTAGAATTCTGTAGTTTTAAAGCCATTTGTGTTTGATAATTCTTTTCTAGTTTGGTAACGGTTGGGTTTATGGAGAACAGTTTTCTGAGAGTGCTAAAGTTCATCCACTCCTAAAACCTTACAGAGCTCTATCTGAGAAGGTAGCAAACTCTCCTCATACACAAAACATGTCGACACATTGCAAATAACAATATTAGTTTATTGTCACACAGTGAGGTTGGTCTGTATTTTAGGATAAAGAAGGTTATCGAGGGGTCATTAAAGAGACAGTCAAATGCATGCTGGTCTTGGGCTGGACCATTGAGAGGAGCAATGATGGGGAGTCACAAGGCTTTCACAACCCAGCTCGGAGGATCTCACAGTCTGGCAAGGTAATGGACACCTTGTTGCTTCAACTTTTTTTGAACCATAAGAACAATATTAATAATAAAATGGAATTAAATATTAAAATTATGGGTAATATTATAAGTAAAACAGTATTGATATTAAATCATATTCTTAATTGTTTTATTTGTGTAATTGTTTTCCATAATGTTAACATTATTATCTCTGTTAACATTTCTTAAAATATGTTTTAGCATTTCAGCAGACCAACAATGTGCAGTTTTTGTTTTCCACTTTGACCACTGTGCATCAAGGCAAATTATTTCTGCATAAATTGTACTGACAGCTGTTTTGTATTGCACACAATACAAAGCGATTGGGATTCAGAATAGACTTTCGTGCTCGCCAAGACTGGATTAACAGCTCTTAGGCTTTTAAAAGACATTGCTTATTCAGAGAACCTGGGATGCATTTAAAACAGACTGCGCTTCGGTTTGACAAATGCTTGATATCAAACCAGATAAATGCATTGTGCTTCTTTGGAGAACATAAATTGTGTTTTGTCCTTTAATAGCTGTCTTTTGAAGGAGCTTCCACATTCAGCCCAAAGCCTGTGGATACCAGCAGTGTAACTCTGACCTGGGATCAGTATGTAAGTAGCTTCAATGAATTCCATAAAAATCAGGAGGAGATTACATTAATAACTACTACTGCTTTTATTTGAGTAACTTGTATAGATAAAATAGCTTTTTAATATTTTTCAACTCCAAGTTGGCCAAATAACAACATATTTTAGAAGTCATTTTAGAAATTGCCTCATATACTGTCTATAAATCGCTAGCCAGCTTTGTACATTAACAGGATTAAAAATAACTGCACTTTCAATCTGGTGTTGAAGGCCATGGCAGAGCGGTTGGCTGAGAATTATCATCACATCTGGGCAGCCAGGAAACTGCAGGAACTGGAGAGTAAAGGTGTGTGTTACAGATGGGCCGCTGTGGGAAATGATACAGTGAATTAAATTAGAGTTCCTGCAGCCACCTGCGTATTACAGTGAAACAAAACACTGTGAAATAGGAATACTGGGTGTGTGTGTGTGTGTGTGTGAAAGAGGTGTGGATGTACATTGTACAGGTGTGTATATATACATTACCCTTCAGAAATTTGGAATTAAAAAAAATTCATTTGAATTGACAGTAAAGACATTTATAATGTTGCAAAAGATCTCTGTTTCAAAAAAATGCGGCTCTTTTGATCTTTCTATTCATCAAATAATCAACAAATGTACCACAAATATTTTCAACATTGACAATAATAAGAAAGGTTTATTGAGCAGCGAATCAGCAATGGTTTTTTAAGGATCATGATGAGATTCTGAAGACTGGAGTAATGACTGCTAAAATTTCAACTTTGCCATTACAGGAATAAATTACTTTTAAAAACATTAAAATAGAAAAACAGTTATTTTATACTGTAACAATATTTCACAAAACTATTGCTTTACTATATTTTGATTAAATAAACGCAATAAAAGCATACAAGACTTCACATTAAGAAATCATACAGACCACAAACTCTTGGGTTGTGTAGTGTGCTACAGTAGTATAGGCAATGAAAGATATTTGCTGTAAGCAATTCTTAACCTTTGATATTGCTATTTGCACTCATATTTTTCAATATTTTATAAACTAATAATGTTGTAAAATAATCACCAGTGGCACCCTGAAGTGTTTTTCTCTAGTGCTATAATACCCTGCTGTATACTATCCTGCTTATTACAAAATATCAAAGAAATTTAATTAAAAAATATTACAGTCAACTATTGCAGAGAGCTGTGCAATATGCACACTACTAAGGCAAAACACTAAGTGCAGGAATTAATTTAATAACTGTCACCACTGTTTAATTAATCAAAACCAAATTGGAACCAGAATCATTTGAGCTGTTAATACTGATGCTCTTTTTGTCCAGGAGGAGGCAGTCACCCTCTGCTTTTACCGTTTGATGCTCTGAGTGTCAAAGACAAGAGTCGAGTCAGAGACAAAGCTCAAGATGTACTTAAGTTCTTCCACATCAATGGGTACTCAGTGAGGAGGTGAGGACGCTTTCCTGCTACTGGATACTAGAATGAGCATCATGTCTTTGAAGTGTCCATAGCATTTTCACTGACTGGATTCTCACTGCACAGGAACAGAAAGGTGGCAGATGCTGATTCCCCAGAGATTGCGAGCCGCTTTGCTTACAGCCTGCTGCAGCAAGCCCACTGTCTCACTGAGCAAGCCCAGGAGCAGTTACTAGAACTGGGTTAGACACACACACACACACACGTTTGTTTTTGTGAATTGTGGGGACATTCCACAGGCATAATGGTTTTTATACTGTGCAAACCGTATTTTCTATCGCCCTACACCAACCCTACACCTACACCTACCCCTTACAGGAAACTTTGTGCATTTTTACTTTCTCAAAAAAACTCACTCTGTATGATTTATAAGCCTTTTGAAATATGGGGAATATGTCCTCATAAATCACCTCCTCCTTGTAATACCTATGTCATACCCGTGTCATACAAATTTGTGTCCTCATGTCACAAAAATGCATACACACACACACACACACACACACACACACTCACACACACATTCCCCTGTTCTTCCACTCCACTTCTCTCCAATTATTTATTTGCACATCTGTCTTTTTAAATAACTGCCCTGTAATTTCAAGGCCTCACTAATCTGAAAGGGGTGTTAAAAGGATAGTTTACACAAAAGATAAAATTGTACTATCAATCGTCCTCATGCCTTTCCAAATCCTAATGCAAAGATTTAACTAAAAAAAGTTACCATATCTCATTTTTATATAATCAAATGGGATGTGGACAGATGCTGTCAAGCTAAAAAAAAAAAAAAAAAAAAAAAAATCACAGTAATCCAAGTCTCTTGAAGCCATATAATAAATATCAAATTACTAACTTTCATATTAAATCTGCTTTCAAAGCATTCATAGAGCCAATGTTGATATTCAAATATGAATGTTATGTTCAATATGAAGACATGTGAATCAGTTATCAATTAAAAATAGTTTGTGCAGTTGAAATTGAAGTACTAAAATTATGAAAACTAAAACTGAAATAAATATAAAGCTAAATAGAAATATAAAAAATAGTAAAAATGACAAAAGGCTAAATAATGAAAATTAAACTACTAATAATTACTAAAGTTAAAATGAAAGTTAATTAAAATATCAATAGATAAAATAATAGTATATGAAACTACTAAAATAACTGGTGTAAATGAGATTTAAGAGCTAAGATTTTGAGATTTTTAGTGAATAAAACATTTTTTGGGCAAACTATTGCTTAAAATGATCATAATATCAGTTAATTTCAACTATGTCGTCTCATTTGTCTGATGCATGTGAAAAACTTGCATTGAAATCTGCTAATCAAATTTAAATGTATTTTGTTTTGTGTTTTGCAGAGGTTGCTCAGGCTCGAGGGCAGATTAACAGGACTGAGAAAGTTCCCCATGAACAACAAATTCATTTCTTTATTAAGGTCAGTTATCTTTAGGTCAGACATTTGGAACAGAACTTTACACTGAAATCTATGAGAATTCATCACAGCATAGCAGATAACTGAGTCTGGATGACAGGCCTATTTAAATAACTGCCTGATTTGATCTCCAAATAATTATCCAAATGAAATAGATTTTTGGATTCTTTTTAAGACACTGCAGATATATTTTGTGTATTGGGATTGTTTATCATATCTTAAGTGGTAACCAAGCGAATGTCTCAGCTTGTTCAAAGCTTTGGGATAAACATTTACATGTTTTTGTTATTGAACCACAGTGGTCATGGTAAATTTGTGTAGTTGCAGATAAGTACAGCTTTGTATTGTTTGTCCAAACGGACATCACTGTGGGTCATGTAACTGTTGATCCCATAATTGATTAGACGTCATGTTTTGCTATCCGTCCTTGTTCTGATACAATATGTTGCCTTGCTGTTTAAAAGTCTTTCGTTCCCACATGAAGATCAATAACAACGGTCAGCAGTTCCCTGACCTCCTTCACTATCAATCTCATTAATGTGCATTAAAAATCTTCACTTCAAAACCTAACTACAAAAATCTGAAATGAACATTTCTTCAGCTGGTGACTGTTGTTTTATTCAAGCCTCTTTTTCTTTCTTTCCCAGGTTGTACTGCCACTTTTAGAT
Source organism: Spinibarbus caldwelli (assembly GCA_039654775.1). Lineage (NCBI taxonomy): Eukaryota > Metazoa > Chordata > Actinopteri > Cypriniformes > Cyprinidae > Spinibarbus > Spinibarbus caldwelli. The sequence continues at coordinate 10,765,494 of CM077250.1, read as the reverse complement.
CAATACTTCAAAAATCACTATCTCTACTTCCTCTCCACTACAATTTGTTCACTTAGAGATGGCTGCCAGTCCACCAATAAAGAAAAAGAGATGGCCACAAGGTAGTTTGTTAATGACAGACTCCTATTACTTTTGCATGTGATTATGTGAGTCAGCGGCCCCCGGAAACTTTATAAAAGCTGTGTTATTTTACATTGAGTGGGGGTTAAGACCACATGACCAGATAAATACTACTCAGTTTAACATCCATTATTTGAAAGCTTTAGCTCATGGAATAAATCATGGGTGACAGAGCATTTATGCAACAGTAAATAAAAACTTGCATGATTGTGTATCCACGCCATTTGGTGTCCAAGAAGCATATCACTTTATTTATCACTTTATTGGGCACTTTAATTTTTGCACTTTGTATTAAAAAGAAGATTGCTAGCATCTCAGCATGTTATCCCTTTTGGATACACAGCAAAAGAATTTCAAGTATTGAGTTTTTACTCTTTTTGAAAGAATTAATTTATGAATTGTTACATGTGGATTTTTTTTTATAGACAGCGACGCATAAACATTGTTACTGAGTGCACCTGTAATAAATGTCTGAAAATGCAAAAATGTTTAGGAGACAAAATATAATTCATTCTGTAAAAAAATTACACAAAGATGGAGAAATGTGTGTGCGCGCGTACACAGATATGGCTGATTGCATGTCTGTCTCAATGTTCACCTTTGCTATTGTCATTATATATTTTCAGTTCCATCTATCTTGTTTTTTTCCCATTCATTTCCCTCATTCTTTCTCTTACATTCATCCTCTCTCCTGTTATTTCCTAGTTTATTCTGTAAACTCGGAGCTCTAGCCAGACGCAGAATCTCTCTGTTTGGTAAGGGTTGGTGTCTTATTCTTTACTCCTTTGTGTCTTTCTTTTTTGTTTGCAATAAAAATCTGCTTGATTATTTATCTAGAAACACTTTTAATTTAGAGGCACTTTGTATTCATCTCATGCACTCTCAGCATTATCCACTGCCATTGTTCACTCCCCTCAGTCTTGTAGTGCTGAGGTGAATGCTTACATACCTCATTAATTTTATTAGCCCACCCTCCCTTGAAAACATAAATCAAGAGCTGGTGCTTTTTACTGTCTGGATTGCATTGAGCTCAATGCCATGTTTCCTCTTAGGAAATGATGCCCTTGCTTTGGTGAGCTGCCTACAAATCCTGGCACAGTCCCTGGATGGAAGGTAGTTAATGCTACACTGCATGTTCAGTGCAGTGATATAGAAGAAATTGTAAAATTAGCTGTATGTCCTTCACTGTGGGGGACCTTTTTTGTCTACTGATCATTTGAGAAATCAGTAAATGATTAGTGAAGTTAATACATCAAATAAACAGTAAATTGTGTCATATTTAAACATGGAATAATAGATTTAAAAATCAGAATAAAATGTAAAAAAAAAAAAAAAAAATCAATAAAAACAGGTAAGAATTTATGTTTTATTCTTTGTATTTAACAAAATACTAAAATATATACAAATAAATTGCAACTATTCCAGCTAAATATGCAGAGATAACTAAAACTAAGCCATTCATCCCACTGATGGCAGTTTGGAGGAAATATTTTGGAAAACCAGTTAGAAACTGGTTATTATTTTTGTTTTATTTTTTGGTGATTATTGTAAATTATACACGTCCTTCAAAATTGAGTTTTCAGTTTAGCTCTCTCTCTCTCTCTCTCTCTCTCTATATATATATAAAGAGCAAAGAATCTTGAAAAAAGTATTAGTTTCCACAAAAGATATTAAGATGTTTTCAGAAAACAGTAATTATAATTTGTAATAATATTTCACAATATTTCAGTTTTTACTGTATTTCTGATCAAAATAAATCTAGCCTTTGCGAGTGTTAGAGCCTTTTTTCTAAGGTCATTCTAATTTTTCATTCTAATCGTTTGTCTCTAGGATGTTAATGAAAACCACTAACGAATCTGTCAGGCTGTCGCTGTGGTCGTTCTTTGAAGCAGCGGCTGAAGATCTCGAGCTAACGGTAGATAATATGACCTGGGATGAGTACGGACTGAACCGAGCCCAGAGCAGGGGAGACAGCAGTGAGGTTATAACATACACCACCACCGCCCTGATCCCGGTGCTCACCGCTTTGTTCCTGCACGATGCCCAGAGGCAGCACAGAGGAGGACTGATCGGTAAGAGAGAGCGGAAGAGGGTGGAATGGATGGAAGAAACAGCAGCAGCTAATTGGGTGAATAATGAATAGATTAGTGTGTCCAATGATGAATGAACAGATGGAGGGAAGATAAATGGAGGTTGTGGAAATGCAGTGGAAAAATATTCACAAAGGTTTTGGGTTGAGCAGATCACTTCCCTTTCCAATTACTTCTGTTTTGCCAATTAGAGTGGCACTTGATTTCCTGTCTGCACAGGATTCAGCCCTGTGTTTGACCCCTTTTATGTTTGATCATGGTCATGTGTGTCTGGGTTTATATTTTAGTAGGGAATGTGCAGTTAGGGCATAAAGAATTGCAAAACACTTTAAACCGGCCTCTCTTCTGAATTGACTATACTCAAAAAGGCCTCTAGGCAATGACGAATCTCTTTGGGTTCAGCTCAAATGTGCATTCAGTAATGTTATATACTGTTTTGCACCAGAACCAAAGAGTTGACTGTGAAAACATTCACTGTTTCGTCCAACGGCATTTGGTATTCGTTCACATTCTCTGTGACCAGAGAATTTTCCTCTTGAAAATGTCCTTATATTACTTCTATAAACAATCAACATCACAAGTGTACTGGCAAGAGAAAACACAGTTTGTGCCACACTGCAGGACTGCAGCAGGCTTCTCTGCGATAAGAGTGCTTTTGTAGAACAGCAGCATCATGTGTTGAATCATTCATACTGTACATTTTTGCTCTGTATGAACTCATTACCATTTCATTAGAAAAAATTTCACCCCTTTTACTCCTCTTTTACAAGTCCAGCTGTATTATGAATAAATCTCACACACAGTTGGGATGAATTGTAGTAGAATCAGTTTTTTATTTGCTCTGAACTTCAAAGATGCAAGAGTGCTTGCAAAAACGTTAGAAAAAAGATTTATAATATTTTTTTAAATATATGATTTATTTTTTTCTTTCAGTGGATGAAGTGCACTCCTGTTGCTACAGGATCCTCAGCTGTCTATACATTCTTGGCACCTGCAGTGGTACATTCATCGAGAGGTAACACTCTATCACAGTGGTCTCAAACTCAATTCCTAGAGGGCCATAGCTCTGCCAAGTTTAGCTCCAACTAGTCTCAGCCTCAGACGTCACACCCACGGACCGCTGGCTAAACGTCTGATGCATATGGCACACAAAAGTGGAAACACTTCAGGAGTTTCGAAGTCGTCATCGGATTGGTTGAATTATACAGGACTTCCGGGAGCGTGTGTGTCGCGTTCTTTAACGTTCCACCTGGAAACAAAGATGCTGTGACGCCAAACCCCCTCACGAAAGAAGAAAGCCGTCGTGTTTACAACTGTGACGACGAGCGCTTATCAGGATCAGCTAAATGCTGGATTTTCAAAAGTATGTGAAATATTTAAAGTTCGCAGCATAGAATCTTTAAAATGCGTCCGAGAGTTTTACACACCGGTCTGTTATTGTGGTGACATTTCCACACCCCGAAACGTGATGCTGAACGAAACGAACTGTGATTGGTTGTTTGGCATGTCGGTCAAACGGCCTCATGGGCGGGTCTTGGCCAATGAAAGCTGCCATGGATTCCAGACCTACAGCCGTCAGTCTGAAGGTCTGGCTATGCGAGACTAAGCTCCAACCAACTCCAACTCACACCTGCTTGGAAGTGTCTAGTGATCCTGAAGAGCTTGATTAGCAGGATCACACCTGATTTTGAGTTTGATTAGGGTTGGAGCTAAACTGTGCAGAGCTGTGGCCCTCCAGGAATTGAGTTTGAGACCAATGCTCTATCACAAGGATTATTTTACTCATAAATGAAAATCACGTCAGTATTTTCAATCATTTTGTTTCAAACCCATGCTTTTATTTTTGTTGTTGGAACACAAGGAACGGAGCTTTTTTGACTTATTCCATGCCTGTCAATTCCAAAAAATCATCATAAATTCACCTTTAAAGTAGTCTACTGACATGAAAAAATACTATAGTACTATATGGTTCAAAAACACTATAGTATTTACTATAAATTAGTAAATACTATAGTGTTTTTGAACCATACTATAGTAAAGTGTATTATAGCTACTGTATATATTATAGTATTTACAGTACTTTGTTAATGAATGCTACAGCATACTGTAGTATTAACTATAGTGAACTGATAACCTGTAATAAAAACTGTAGTATACTTTAGTTTTTACTGCAGTAAACTGTAGTGTATTGTAGTATAATATACCCTATAGTTGTAGAAAACTTAGTACTGTGTTGGGTAAAGTAATTTGTTTACATTACTATAGTTGTTATATTACCACATCAACTATAGAATTACCACAACAAATTAATTCAAGTACTTTACTATAGTATGGTTCAAAAACACTACAGTATTTACTATAAATTACTATAGTATTTTTTCTTGTGGGTATACTACTCTTGCACTATATTCCGAGTCTTCTAAGGTCATATGATGGGACGGATTGTTATTTATACTACTGATCAAAAGTTTGGAGGCCCATAAGACTTTTTAAAATGTTTTTCAAGAATTCTCTTATGATTACCAAGCCAGGAATTATTTAATTAAAATACAGAAAACAGTAACATTATAAAATAAAATTACAATTTAAACTAAATGTTTTCTATTTAAACATATTGTGTATTTGGTATATAATTAATTTTAACATGTAATTTATTCCTGCAATGGCAAAGCTGAATTTTCAGAATCATTACTCCAATCTTCAGTGTCACGTGATCTTTCAGAAATCATCCTAAAATGATGATTTGGTGCTCGAGAATCATTTCTTATTATCAATCTTGAAAACAGTTGTCGTACTTGATATTTTTGTTTTTTATTCGCATTTTTTTTTTCAGAAGAGGGAATTGTTTTTTCTGTGAAATCATCTTATCAGGTTATGTACAGTATATAGGAACAAGACATTGTGTCAAAATTGAAAGGGAACAAAAATTTGAGGCTGCATCTAACACAAAAATATTGTATGACTTTACAAAACATGAAATATAATACAAGAGTTGTATGGGCCAATTTATGGTGCTTTAGTGGTATTTTTTGTTCTTTTTGAAGCTTTTCTGACATGGGTACTTTGAACTATATTAAAAAAAAAACCTGTGGAAATCTACTAAAAACCTATTGTGTTCTACACAAAGACAAAAGCATACAGGTTTGGACAGACATGATGACAAGGACATTTATTTTAGGGTGAACTAACCCTTTAACAAATGTGTTGTTCTTAGCAAATTGTGTTAATTAGGGTGTTTGGCTCTTATTATTTTATTCTGATTATATATTATTGTTATTACTTATTGTTCAGTTATGAGACTTGTCCGCTCCATAGTTATTAGCTCATGTCTAGGTTTATAGTTCATCTGTCGATCAGCCTTTATCTTTGTTTTGATAGGCAGAGGTCAGTCTTGGGGGAGTGTCTGGCTGCTTTATCTGCAGCCATTCCTGTGTGTTTCTTGGAGCTGATTGACCTTCATTCCCTCTCTGACTCTATGAGTAATGAAGAGAGTGAAGGTAAAGGCAAGAGCAGTTCAATAGAACACAAAACGTGAACACACTCACATTGCCGCAAGCTATTATTTTTCCTCATGGATTTTGGTGTGGTCTTTCTAGCTGGCAGAACCTGTAGGCTCCTCCCCACTTTGCAGGAGGCTTTCTCAGAGGTCGAAGAGCTCGCAGAGGCGGGACCAGCGGCCCGTCATGCCCTTTTGACAAAGGTTACTGAGGTGACACTTCCTCTGCTGTGTAGTTATGTCTCTCGCTGGGGAGAAGCTGATAACCAAGCATCCCAGGAGGGACACTTTTCTTCTGTCACACCCCAGCATGCTAATGCCCTGCTGGGTCACATCCTCTCCATCATCCACGCTCATCTGGGGACTGCAGACAGTGCGTGGATGAAACGCCTCGCAGGTGAGCTGGTCCCTCTAGGGAAGTGAATTATTAGATTATGGGGATTTTAATGTGTTGTTGAAGCACTTATTTTAGAAAACCGACAGAAGTGAAGTCCAAACTTTGTGATTGTAATGAATTCCAATTTACAGTGGAAGGTACAAATATAACCACGAATGCCATAAACAGCAGAGCATTTCTTTTAGTATTTGGCCAGCCTCTCATCAGCAAGGCAGAACCTCACCTCCTGAAGAGCCACTTCCTGCCTTTGATGGAAAAGTTGAGGAAGAGGGCGGAGTCAGTGCTGCTGGAGGAGGAGCGTTTGAAGACAGATGGGCATGGCGATGTCTCAGAGCAGGAGTTAGACATCCAGGAAAGGTTTACTGTGTTGGTCCAAGATATCTACGCGTTTTACCCTTTACTTATTCCATTTATAGACCTCCACAGGTGAGAAACAGTGCAGTATTCAACCTGTTTTCAGTTTAAAATTCACTATTGGTTAATCTATTTGTGTTCTGTATCATCAGAATGAGTTGGCTGAGAGAGATGGACACAGATGCTGAGAAGCTTTTCTCCCTTGTAGCTGAAGTCTTCACTTTTTGGGCTAAATCTCATGTGAGCAACTCTCAGTCATATTTATGATAGTTATGATGATTTAATATCTAATATTTACCTTTTAAAGGGGTTATTTATCTGAAAATGTCCTGAAATGAGCATATTTTGAAGCTAAAATTTATAGAGCCCCTCACATGACACGTGAAAGATAAAATAGATATTGTGGTCACGGATTAGGAATTTGTTCTTACGATTTATTAAATCATAGCCATGTTTTAATAATTAATTCCCTTGATTTAGTGTAGTCGTGGCCACATTGTACTCACTGGTTCCCTTGTTTTTGTTTAACTGTGGCCACAAATGAACTAAATTGAAACAAATTAAACAAATTAGTACAACATGGCTGTGATTTTAACGAAAACGAGGAAAAAAATTAATAGAAGCTGGCCACGAATTAATAAATAGTTTGATTATATTTGTGGTCAAAATATCTTTTTTTCTTGCCATGTGCAGGGCTCCAAAAACATTTAAAATATATTAATTCCAAATATTACATTTTCTGCCATTAGAAATCCAACACCTAGCATGGTCACCCACATTTACGTCAATGATGCCTGTTTGAACACTAAATTCAAATAATGTAATAAAAAAGAAGGATATTATCATTCTTTTTCTGACTAATATTATAAAACGACGTCAGGTAAAAAATCAAATGATAAAAAAAGATGTTACTTTTTTTTTAAAGTACACAAATTGTGAATGTCCCCTTTGTATCATCTATCTCTAAAAATTATTATTTTTATGGTTAACGTTTATTTTTAAGATTAATGTTTTTTATTTATTTATGTACGTTTGTACCCTTTGTGCATTCATTACATTTTTTAACATTTTATCTTTTACACACTTGTTTTTGTTTAGAATTTCAAATGGGAAGAACAGAACTTTGTTGTTCAAAATGAAATCAACAACATGACATTCCTGGTGAACAGCAGCAAAAGCAGGATTTATAAGGTCTCTTTTCATTTCACTAATACTGTATTACTTGTTTTGAACACATTCAGTTTTTCCCCTTCATTACCTCTGTAAATGATTTTGATTTCTAGTTCCTCTCAATCCTTGCTTTGTCCTAATTTTTTACACTATTCTTTGAAAAGAAATTCATCTTTGGCCTGTAAACTCAGAGGCCTGCAGGGACTTTAATAAATGCCCAAGTCATTACTCAACCCAAATATGCTGTTCGATAATGAATCTAAATTGTATGAATTTCCATTAGGGAGGGGTGTGCAACCAGGAGAGGAGAAAGGTGAAGAGGAAGGGCGATTGTTACTCCACACACACCTCTCTCATTGTGGCAGCACCCAAAAAACTCCTCTCAGTTGCCATGAATAGATGTTTCCTTGGCTATCAGGGCCTGGTCACTCATGCCAAAATCCGTTTCTCTCAGGTACATCTGTTCATACTGATCAATAATGACAATGTTTGCCAAATCAATCCATTCCTCATCTTGAAAATATTGTAATTCTTTTTCCTGACACCTGAAACATTCATCTGCTTCTAGAGAGACACAGAAGATGAGGTCAGAACGTACATTCGCAGCAACCTGCAACAGGTGAGCCAGAAGACAACTTGTGAAAGAGTCGATAAAGTCCTGTGAAAATGCTATTTCAGCCTCCTCACCTCACTTTTCTTTTTTCTTTTTGCCAGGATCTGTGTGAAAACTCAATAGATCCCCTCAGTGTTGAGAGGATCTTAAGCATCGCTCGTGTTCTTTTCCATCTGGATCAGGTTAGACTGGGAATGAATTACTACAAATGATTGCAAATGATAATTGATGCCACATATTGTATATAAATACATTCAAACATGAACCAGTGCAGTTCAGTGGAGATTTTTAACCAGTTCTGGTGTTTGTATGTTTCTTTTCTAGTAAATGGTTTACATAAAGTTGTGTTTCTGTCAGGTGGAGCACCCTCAGAAGATGAAGAAGGCAGTGTGGCATAGGATGTTGTCTAAGCAGAGGAAACGGGCTGTAGTTGCTTGTTTGAGAATGGCTCCTTTGTACAATCTCCCCAGGTTTGCTGTAAAGAGAGTTATGACAAGTCTAATTACTCTTCATATTGCATTATGAATTACCCAATTTATAAAAGCTGAAGGCAGCAGAAATACTTGTGAATTGCTATGTTGTTGAACTAACTCAGATAAAGAGGACATTCTGTCATCTTCCTTATGTTTCATTGGGCTGGAACCAATATTAATTACTAGCTTTTAACATGAGATTTGTCTTTTTCTGCAGGCACAGAGCTGTGAACCTTTTCCTGCAGGGTTATGAGAGAGTCTGGCTGAAGGCAGAGCATGACTCACCTGAGGACAGACTAATTGAGGATTTGGCTGTGAGTGTTTCTGATTGGCTGTGTTGCCCAGTTGAGCTGTTTAATCATGACGTATGTGTAGCCCAATCTGGAAGGCTAATTCACCACTGGTTCCCTTGGGAATTTTTGTAATGGGTTTTTATGAACAGCAGTTTTCAATTTATGAGTACAATTAACATTACCACAATGATTACCACAAAACATCAAGCAGAACAATTGTTTTCAACATTGATAATAAGAAATGTTTCTTGAGCCCCAAATCAGCATGTTAGAATTATTTCTGAAGGATCATGTTACAATGAAAACTGAAATGTAACGGCTGCTGAAAATTCAGCTTTGCCATCATAGGAAAATATTATAAACAGTTATATTAAATTCTTATAATATTTCACAAAATTACAGTTTTTACTCTGTTTGATCAAATAATTGCAGCACTGGTGATCTAAAGAGACTTCTTAAAAAAAAAAAAAAAACCTCTTAATGATCCTAAATTTTTGAACGGTAGCGTAATTTATGTTGTAGAACAAAATGGGACCGTCTCTTCTAGTTATGTGACCCACAAATTGTGAGAATACATAGAAAATTCCAGATAGAACCCAAGGCTATATATGAGCTTTTTTGATTTTATAGTAATAAGAGTACTTTTATACTCATCAGAAAGCAGCTCATGTAGAGATCCAGAAGGAGGGAGCGGAGCAGAAAAACAATATCGATCCACTCCGTCAGCTTGTCAGTCTCTTCAGTCAAAGTGCCTTGACTGAGAGGAGGTTTGTATGTGTGTGTGTTTGAGTGTGATTGATTCATGCATTTGTTTGTGTTTCCATGTAGATCAAGGCTAACCATTTTAAACATAATTTTAGCAAGTATTTCAGCTCTGTTTGAAAACCTAGGGACATGTCTACAATGGAAGCAACCTATCCGACTTGTTTCATATAAGACCCACAGGATATTTGGCTAGCACTGTTGATTGCAATTAACATGTAACAAATCAGGAAAGTATAACACATAAATATTTGTTGAAACTGTCAATATATTTACTAAAAAGTATATTTATATTCAATTGCCTTGTTATATGTGATATGTAAAATCTTTGATGCTGCCTTAAATTTTGGTCTTTCCAGTGGAACAATGCCTGAAAACGGTAAAGTTGTGAAACACATCTTAACCCACCTGGTTCACTCTTGTCACTTGTATCTACAGTAAACTTGAGGAGGATGACCTGTACATGTGCTATGCTGACATCATGGCCAAGGTAAGAAGCTCTGCTAGGACATTCTGAGGAAAATGTTTCTTTTTTGCCACCAAACACATGCAGCTTTCAAGCTAAACTGTAATTCTGCATTGCAGAGTTGCCAAAGTGAGGAAGACCAGGATGAAGATGTCCTGAAGTCATTTGAGGTGAGCAATGGAAATGAATGGAATCTGAGTTGTTATTGATTTAATTGTAGGAGAAAAGTCTGAGGATGCTGACACAGTTATGTACTGTATTTGGGTTCATTAATTACGTAATCAGTGATTGACTTCAGGAATAATAAACTTGAGAAACAGCTGGTATATTTTATTTCTTAGTGAATTGATTGAGTAACTAATTAATTGTCTCAGGAAAAAGAGATGGAAAAGCAGAGGCTGCTGTATCAGCAGGCACGACTTCATGAACGCGGAGCTGCTGAGATGGTCTTACAGAACCTCAGCGCCAGCAGAGGTATCAGTCAAAACAAGGGGGTCCATGGAAAAAGCAATATATTTTTTATTTTTAGCATTTTTTTTTTAAATGTCACAGTTAACATATTAGGATATTAACTGAATAAATATCCTAATAACAGTAATTCTTACATCTATCGAAACTGATATTACTGTTTCATTCTGGTTTCTAAAACCAAAAATCATGAGATTACTAAAATATTTTATTCTTTTGACAACCCTACTTTTAACAAATATATACATTATAATATGTATTATATATAAAATATTATAAATTATAATAAAGTAATATATATATATATATATATATATATATATATATGTGTGTGTGTATATATATTTGTATATATTCAAGAAAGATTCTTATATATTATATCTAAAAATTCTTACATCTTATATATTTTTTTTTATCAATTTTGAAAATAGTTCTGCTTAATATTTTTGTGGAAACTGCAAGCATTTTCTCAGGATTCTTTGATGAATAAAATTTGAAATGAACAGCATTTATTTGAAATATAAATCTTTTGTAACATTATAAATGTTTTTACTGTCACTTTCATCAATTTAATGCAACCTTCCTTAATACAAGTATTCTTTTTTTTAAAAGAAGCTTTCATTAAATTTTAGAAAAATGGTCCCTCATGGGAGGATCATCATATTTGGGGGTTGTTGGCATCAAAAAGTTTGAAAACCCCTGGTGTAAGACACAGGTCACCATTCATATCTTTATCTTGATATCTTGAGTCAGCTGGCTATGACTTTTATTATTGTCAGTGCTCAAATGTTATGCTGTTAAGTTGGATGTGATATTTGAACCAGGTGATATGGGGCCTATGGTAGCAGCCACATTAAAGCTGGGCATTGCGATCCTGAATGGAGGAAACACGTCTGTCCAGCAGGTAGGTTTGAAAAGGTCAGACTGGATTACAGATGTTTTTGGGCGATAACGCAAAACCCCAAAGTTTTGACATTTAACACCAAAACCAAAAATGTTCATTCTCTCTGTTGTTGAATTCTCTAGAAAATGCTGGATTACCTGCGACAGAAGAGAGACATGGGCTTCTTTCACAGTCTGGTCGGCTTAATGCAGTCTTGCAGGTTCAGCTGTTATTTGCTAATGCATTGTGAGACATTTCCCTGACAGAAAGCAGCTGCTCAAACCACCTAAAAGCGGAAAAATGCTTTGTTCACTCATTTATGGCCGTCACCCTCCTCCTGTGTTCAATTTCAAAGTTACTTGGTATAATCAAGAGAAAAGAACATCGTTTTACATCACTTTTTTCCCTTTCAATCTGTTCTTTTGCTGTAATTGGAAGTGTCTGTTGAGTGTCTGTGTTAGTTTGTATTTTAAAAAGAAGAGGACTGCGGTTTTGATGTTGCTGTTGTAATTCTGTGTGTCACAGCGTGCTGGATTTGAACGCATTTGAGAGGCAGATCAAAGCGGAGAGTTTAGGAGTGGGTGCTGAGGACAATTCAGGTACATCACCGACATCCACAACAAAGTGCTTTGAAAAACGAATGTGTCTATCAGAAGGCAGATATTTTCTTTTTATTTTCATTGATTTGCCTGTACTGCTTTTTGCTTTCTCCTTCTCTCTCTCTTTCTCAGGCGATAGAGTAATGGCGGATGAACAGCTGACCTGTGATCTTTTCCGATTCCTCCAGCTTCTTTGTGAAGGCCATAATACTGGTTAGAACAAACATAATGTTTTTAGTTTTTGTTTAATAGTGCAAGGTTCTTTTGTACTATGGCTGTCAAAGTCAACAGGTGATGTGGAATATGCTTTGCTAAAATACTTTCTCCTATCCAACTTTAACCATACTATAAGTAAGCCATTTGTAGACTGATTTCCCTAAAGAGTGTACACACTGTAGTCCTACAAAACCATGGTCCATCATATCAGAAGATGGCTCAAGCAAAAGTTGGGAGTCAGTAAGATTTTGTTAAGAGAAATACAGCAAGGATGCATTAAATGGATCAAAAGTGATAGTTTAGAAAGTTATGATGTTACAAAATATATCTATTTCAAATATGCACAAAAGTATTAAGCAATACAGCTGTCTTAAACATTGATAATAATGTTTCTTAAGCGCCAAATCAGTATATTAGAATGATTTCTGAATGATGATGTGACACTGAAGACTGGAGTAACAGCTGCTGAAAATTCAATTATATTCAGTAATACTGAATTTTAAATAACTTTTAAATTGTAATGATATTTTACAATATTACTGTTTTACTGTAGTTTACATATCTTCACACTCTGAATCACAAAGTATTGTAAGCAGACAAGTATGTAAGTGAAAAAGTAAATAAAAATATAAATAATTTTCAAATGATATTGTTTTTTAAAACCACGCTCAAGCATTTAAGAGCCTTTAAACTGGGTTTTTAAGATGAGAAATTCAGTCAAGTGTTTTAAAACTTTTGATTGGCAGTGTAAATCGAACCCAGGTGAGACTTCTAACAATATTTGCAAGTATTTTGAAGTGGATTTTATTGTATTTGGAACTTGACAAAAACCACCATTGGCAGTATTGGAAGCCCACTGGTGCACTGGAGCTGCAGGCTAGCAACCAAAACATGTTTGTTGTTTTGTTTTGTATCGTCAAAAAGAAAATGAATCCACAACACTGCAAAAGAAAAAACAGTCTGTTCATTCTGAATGTAAGATTAATGATGTTAACTACACACAAAATCATTGGATTATTCATTATTGGGCCCTATTTTGCACATATTAATCTTAAACAACATCAATATTCTGGTCTATTTTTGTAAAAACTGGAGACTGAAATTTCCCCCACAGACTTCCAGAACTACCTGCGGACTCAAACTGGAAACAACACAACGGTCAATATCATTATCTCCACCGTGGACTATCTGCTCAGGGTCCAGGCAAGCCCACTGACTCAACCCCAAACACCAGTTTCTTACATTTTTCATTTTGCCTGTCTGTAATATACATGAAAATGAATGAAAAATGCATGTTTGCTGCTATAAGTGGTTTGAGAGTTTCAACACCGAATGGAGAAGGGCCCAAAACAGTGAGACAGAGCTTGTCGCCAAATAATATTTCCATAAACCATTCACTGCTGACAGGCCACCTCCATTTCGTTTGTCTGATACTGAGAATGATGGATGGCCTCATATCTACAGGAGTCCATCAGCGATTTCTACTGGTATTATTCAGGGAAGGATGTGATTGATGAGCGTGGTCAGCATAACTTCTCCAAAGCCATCAGCGTGGCCAAGCAGGTGTTCAACACACTCACTGAATACATTCAGGTAAATGCACATAAGCAATTGAAAATTTGCTATGTCAAATTGTAGAGATATTGAATAATATTTGATAACTGAATGTCCTAAGATTCTGTTATTCTCTCCTTTTTAATATTTTATTTCAAATAAATGCATCTCAGAGGCCTAATGTCACACCTGCTGTGTCTTTGTTCACACACCACAGTCTGGTGTTTTCATGTTGTGAAGCAACTCGTTTAATTAATCTCTTTTCGCTAACATCAATTAAAATTTTTAATTGCCTAATTTAGGGTCCGTGTACAGGAAACCAGCAGAGTTTGGCCCACAGTCGTCTGTGGGACGCTGTAGTTGGCTTCCTCCATGTGTTTGCCTGTATGCAAATGAAACTTTCTCAGGTTAGTCTACAGACAAATTACTTTAAATCTTATGTGCTAATTTATTCATTGCAAAGGAAAATGTAGGAGACTCAAGGGAATAAAAGAAAGTAAAGAATGGTGTTTTGCGTCAGCAGGATTCTAGCCAAATAGAGCTGCTGAAGGCTTTGATGGACTTACAAAAAGACATGGTGGTAATGCTACTTTCCATGCTTGAAGGTATGAGAATCATTGAAATTGTATTCTTATTCTTCTCAATGTTAATATACTAATATTAGTATACCGAGTCTGTTTTACATTTTGTTGGATTTTTTGTTGGATATACAAACAGAATTGTGCTTGTTTTCATACCAACTGTGAACCCGTATTGGCATCCATATGAATAGAAACCCACCTTTGCACCAACCAAATTCCGAAGTCCGCTCCAAAAGCTGTAGCGTGAAAGAGTCTAAGTGTCCTACAGTCATTTTAAGCATGTTGAGTCAAGTCACCTTTATTTTTTATAGTGCTTTGTTTCAAAGCAGCTTCACAGTATTAAACAGGAAAGTAACAGAATAATTGATGCAAACTTTAAAAATGATGCAAATCCAAAATTCTGCTATAAAGCAGTTGTAGCAAGACAATAGTGTTATTATTCAGCTCCAGTCAGTTCAGTGTTGGTTCAGTTCAATAACTGTGTAAAGTTCATCGATTAGGAAACAAGTTCAATTCAGTGATAAGCAACTCCACTGAAGAAATACATAAATATTTCTTTGTGTTTCTAGGAAATGTAGTGAATGGGACAATTGGCAAACAGATGGTAGATATGCTGGTAGAATCATCCAGCAATGTGGAGATGATCCTCAAGTTCTTTGATATGTTCCTCAAACTCAAAGACCTCACATCGTCTGAATCCTTTCGTGAATACGATCCAGATGGCAGAGGACTCATTACCAAGAAGGACTTCCACCGAGCAATGGAAGGGTTCAAGCGCTACTCTCAATCAGAGATCAAGTTCCTGTTATCCTGTGCAGAGACGGCGGAAAGCGAGCTTCTGGATTACCCAGACTTTGTGACACGATTTCATGAACCGGCCAAAGATATTGGCTTTAATGTGGCTGTTCTTCTGACCAATCTGTCCGAACACATGCCAAATGATGGCCGCTTGCAGAATTTCCTAGAGCTGGCAGACAGCGTACTTAAGTATTTCCATCCTCACCTGGGAAGGATCGAAATCCTGGGCAGCGGGAAACGGATCGAAAGGGTCTACTTTGAGATCAGCGAATCCAGCCGGACACAGTGGGAGAAACCACAGGTATTAAGCAATCATTTGCTTATGTGCTTTTGTGGTCTACTAATGTGTGTCTTATACGAATTCGTGTTCTCAATGATTCAGGTGAAGGAGAGCAAACGGCAGTTCATCTTTGATGTTGTGAATAAGGGCGGAGAGAAGGAAAAGATGGAGCTATTTGTTAACTTCTGTGAAGACACCATCTTTGAAATGCAGCTTGCTGCACAAATATCTGGTTCTGAGGGTGGAGTGGAACTGAAAGCAAAGGATGACAAAGAGGAGAAAGACAAGGTGGAGAAGAATGAAAACCTTGCTGAAGACAACAGGATGACCAAAGACTTGAGATGTTTTTCCATAAGGAACATCAGAAAACACTTAAAGAGGATAACCATCAGGAGTATCATCTCAGTGATCTTCTCTTTCTTCCACAATGTTATGCTGTTTATCACTCGTGCCTTTTTAGGTCTGGTTTGGTTCTTCCTTTATCTGCTCTACCACATCTTCTTGAGTGGATGGATTATTGACGTGGCTAAAGAAATGAAACTGGCCAACCTTTTAGGTGACCTTCGGGATCCTACCATGGTTGAGACCATAGGGTTTGGTGAAGGGGTGGTCAGAGAGAATAATACATGTCATACACGTGCCTTTTCTTCTCGCGGTGATCTTAGAGGAATGAGTCTGGATCTGTCTGCGGTGTCCAGGGACCCACAGCTTCTCTCAGATATTTTCGGCTTGTGTTTGAAGAAGGAAGGAGGAAAGTACACACTGTCGAGCAGAGACCAACATGGCAGTCTGGATGAATTTCTAAACACGTCCAAATATCAGGTCAATAGTCTTGAGTATACCATTGTCAGCTTACTAAAATATAAAACATTTTAAATTTGAGTGTTATTCTTTAAATCTTTTAAGTAGTTTATGAAGCTTACATTTATATCAAATTAATGGACATTTGTATCCAATAAGAGGACATTTATGTTAACATCTGTGCACATTTGTGTCCACTTTGAACATTTTTGTCCAATAAATTGACATTTATGTGGACATACGTACGTGTTGTGTCCACTTTGATCAGTTGTGTCCAAACAGTCAACATTTTTGTCACCTTAGTCTCATTTATGTCCGTTTACTGTATGTCTTCTTTGTTTTCACATTACAAACAGGTGGAAATCTGTGAGGAGGATTTTCATGAGGTGCGAGAGGAGGAGGATTCAGAGACTAAGAAAGCTTTGTAAGTGCTCCAGACTGGGGAGAGATAAAACTCTGAAAACAGAAAATACTGCTGTTTTAACATGGCATACCGCTGATTTTTAGCTTTCAAGTGTATCATTACTCTACTCCATGGGAAGCTCAGGGAACGCATGAAGAGATCTTTGAATTTTCTCGATTGTACCCTTGAGTTCAAAGGATGTTCAGGCCCTGCACAATTCAAATGGTGTGAAAATAAAATATTGAATTTTGGGAATTACTGTTACTCCCACAGAAGATTAACAAATACTTCACATTTAATAAAAATTCAATTTTTTTTGACATGATAATGGTATGAATCAAAAACATACACCCTGACCAGTGTAGTCTGATTCCTGTGTCTCATGAGCTGTTGAATCAGTCTAAAACACTATCTCTGTTCAAAAGTTTGGGTCAGTAAGATTTATTTTTTAAATAAATGAATACTTTTATTCAGCAAGGATTCATTAAATTGCTTAAATGACAGTAAAGCCATTCACAATGTTATTTCAAATAAATGCTGCTCTTTTCAATTTTATTTTCATCAAAGAAAAAGTATCATGGATTTCACAAAAATATTAAGCAGCACAACCATTTTCAACACTGAAAACACAGAAAATTGAAAAAATGTTTCTTAAGCACCAGATTAGCATATTTGAATAATTTCTGAAGGATTATATGCTGCTTGTAAGTGGATTGCAAAAAATGCCTAATATATTGTGTTGAAATTTTGCAGTGATGAGGATAAACATAAAGGGGAAAAGAAGCCTAAACGGAGACTTAGACATCTCAGCTCTTCAAAACCAGATGGAACAGAAGTCCAGGAATCAGCTTTTTGGAAAATTATCTGCTCTCGTAGCACCAAACTGCTGGTATGTTTCTCTCTGTCTCTGTTGTTTTCCAGCTGCACAATACAAGCTACTGACAGATGTTTAACCATATGGACCTGAACATCAATATGTGATCTGATGACCAACAAGTATGTCTTTTCTCTGCAGAACTGTTTTGCAAGAAATTTCTACAACATGAGATTGTTGGCTCTGTTCCTTACTTTTGCCATCAATTTTATTCTTCTGTTCTACAAGGTGAGTATTGATTTCCCTGCTAAAACATTGGCTTTAATGTTGTTGGTCAGGCTGGTCTGTTTTTATGTTTTTAGGCAACTTGAATTGAGAAACCAGCTGAAATAACTGAGTAGTTCTGGCTTGTCCAAATACTAGCCTTACCAGTTTAAACCAGCTAACACAGTAAACCACACAAACCCAGATTTGACCAAAAACATCTACTGTATATAATTATTTTATTTAGGTTTCGTCAACCATTGATGATGATGAAGATATGGAGATTGCTCTTCGTGACGACAGCACCAAGGGTTCACAGGAAGTTTATTTTGAACTTGAAGAGAACAGTGGCTACATGAAAATGATTCTTCACAGTCTGGCTGTCCTACACACACTCATCTCACTCTGTTGTATCATCGGCTACTACTGCCTGAAGGTTATACACACCTCATACACACACACACACCTCACGCAGCACAACAGGCACTTCAGTTTTGTGCAAATACCCACTACATTTCTTATTGCTGAAACTAAAAACATGTCTTTGATAGACTAAATAATGCCTTCACCTTTCTGGCTTTTGTTAAACCTCTTAGACATACAGTGGGTCTGAAACCAGTATAGAAATACTTCATGTTTTTTCAGCATGATTTGAGATTATCCAAATAGCATCTCTGGAACATCTGACCATCTGATCAGTGTCACAAATAAGTGACCTAGAAATAGTGCAAAATCAGAAATATTTTTATTCATTTTAGGTCATAGGTCATTCTTCCTTAGTTTTTCAGATTTCAAAATTCAAAATTCAAATCAGTCGTTCATTTACAGGTTTAAAAATCATTTTAATATGGTCTCATCCAACTAACTTTATCATCATCTGACCCTTGACAGGTTCCTTTAGTCATTTTTAAGCGAGAAAAGGAGCTGGCTCGTAAACTGGAGTTCGACGGGCTCTATATCACAGAGCAACCTTCTGAAGATGACATTAAAGGCCAGTGGGACAGAATGGTCATCAATACACCGTAAGAGCTGTGTGACTGTCTCATAAAGGCTCACATAAGCATTTATAAGCATTGAAACAGAGGCAATCTTCTATATGAATTTCTGCATGAACAGTGATTGACGAATGGTCACTAATACACATTGCAAATTTTGCACCACTTCAGTACTACTTTTGTTTTCTTTGCTGTTCTTTTACTACACTGTTTTCTTTGCTGTTTTTCAGATCATACCCAAGTAATTATTGGGATAAATTTGTGAAAAGGAAGGTAAGGTGAACAAATTAAATATTTACTCAAAAAATGTATCTTCAAAACTGTTTAAGAACATAACAGTATGACAGTATCTCACAACTCAAACATTGTGACTCTTGCAGTATTCATAAATTTTACTTTCAAAACAGTTTTTGACCATTAAAACATCTGACTATAAAGTATCTTAAAACATCAGTGACTCTTGTCTTAATCTTAATTTTAAGATTAAATTAAAATTAGTCTAAATTTGTTTAATCCTAATTTTAATATTTTTTAATAATATAATTTTTTAATATTAATATAATTTTAATAATATGATTTCTGATAATAATATGACCTTTTCTTTTTAGTTTTTCATTATTAATTTCTTTTTTATACTGTATTTTAACAGATTTCTACATGTTTTAGAAGAAAAAATGACATGTCAGGTCACTTCCCTGATGGTGGGTTGTTGTGAGTGATTGCCAGATTGCCAGAGTGTTGCTATGCAGTTGCTAGGTTGTTCTGATTGGTTGCTGGTGGTTATTTACAGGCTCACTCACAAGTGTGTCTATGACATTCAGTCTCAGGTCCCTCTTTCAGTGTCAGTCTATGGGATGCTTCCTATTTGTCATCCGCCTGGTGGAAATCATATCAAATCAGTGTCTATAAGTAACAGCAGACCTATAATATATAAGACACAATAAGACATGTGCTTTGAGATATCATTCATATCTGTCGCATGAACTGTGTGGGATGAATTACGTGCGGAATTTAATACTTGGGTTTAGCCCAACTAACAATGCTTTACTCCCTGAATGTGGTACAGTAAGCTATGTGATTTTTGTTTTTCTGTGTTTGATTCATTCTGTGATGGCTTTCTGTGTTGCAGGTGATGGCGAAGTATGGAGAGCTGTATGGAACGGCACGCGTCAGTGAGCTGCTGGGTTTAGATAAAGCTGCTCTGGACTTCAGCTCAGAGGCTCAGGAAAGCAAGAGACCCGTACAAAAGGTTGCCCTGTGAGTTACGACCCTGTGACCCCGTCTTCCCTATTTACCATATTTATTTCACCAGCCAAACCAACTTCTGTTCAGCAAAACAGCCCAATCAGTTCATCTGCAGAGATTGAAAAAATGATTTCAGTGTGTGCCAGATGATGGCAGCAGCGTTCAATACGATAGGCTTAAAAAAAAAATCAAATATTCTCATGTTTTCACAGCTTCAGATTAAACACCATTGATGTGAAGTACCAGATATGGAAGCTGGGAGTGGTTTTCACCGACAATGTAAGATCCCTGACTCTTTGAACACTCAACATATTATGCCTGAAGGAACTGGTCAAATCTGAAATGAAATTTTTTTTTTCTTTCTCTCAGTCCTTCCTTTACCTGGCCTGGTATATGTTTGTGTCAGTTCTGGGTCATTATAACAATTTCTTCTTCGCTGCCCACCTGCTAGACATCGCCATGGGCTTCAAAACACTGCGCACCATACTGTCATCTGTTACACATAATGGCAAACAGGTACTGCATTTTACGTTTGTGTGTATATGCAGTGGGCCAAAAATGTGTTTAGACCCTCAAGTCACACTTCAAAAATATGAATGTCATTATACTGTCATTATAATATCATTGTAATAAATAATTAATATATATATATATATATATATATATATATATATATATATATATTTACTAGAGTTAACTGGTCAAATTTTATTTATTAATTTTTTAATTTTTTCAAAAATCAAAAATTTACTGACATCAAACGTTTGAACAGTAGTATATATTTTTGGTTAATATTCTTTGACATTCTTGTGCCATTTATCTTTAAGATCAGTGCCTGTTGGCTTCTTATTTTGTTGTCATCTAATGCATAAACATTCATACATTTTTAAGTGTGATACTGTCCAAATGTTTTGGCTCAGTGTATATGTGAGATGAAAAGCTGTTGTCTGTGTTTCAGTTGGTTTTGACAGTGGGACTGTTGGCTGTGGTTGTGTATCTCTACACCGTGGTTGCCTTTAACTTCTTCCGCAAATTTTACAACAAAAGCGAAGACGGTGAACCAGTGGATATGAAATGTGATGATATGCTCACAGTGAGTATCCCTCTTTTATCATTAACTTAAACTAATGTTCAAAGATTTGAGGTTTATTTTTTTAAAAGAACTCCTCATGCTCACCTAAGTTGGATTTATTTGATCAAAAATACAGTAAAACAGTAATATTGTAAAATATTATTACAATTTAAAAGGCAATTTATTCCTGTGATGGCAAAGCTGAATTTTCAGCATCTGTTTCTTCAGTCTTCAGTGTCACATGATCCTTCAGAAATAATTCTAATATGCTGATTTGGTGCTCAAGAAACGTCTTATTATTATGAATGTTTGAAAACAATTGTGCTGCTTAATATTTTTTGTGGAAACTGTTACATTTTTTTATTATTCTTTGATGAACCAAAAGTTCAAAAAACAGCATTTATTTGAAATAGAAATCTTTTGTAACATTATAAATGACTTTACTGTCACTTTTGATTAATTTAATGCGTCCTTGCTGAATGAAAGTATTTATTTCAAATTGTGACTGTTTTGGTGCAGGAATAAAGCAAAAAAAAAGTGAATAAATCTGTAAATATTAATGTTCATGTGTGCATAGTGTTACATGTTTCACATGTATGTTGGCGTGCGAGCCGGTGGAGGGATTGGAGATGAAATCGAAGACCCGGCCGGTGATGAGTTTGAGTTCTACCGTATTATCTTCGACATCACTTTCTTCTTCTTCGTCATCATCATCCTCCTCGCCATTATTCAGGGTAAGAGACAGAGTAATTGTGAGAGTCGGTTTACTGAAATTGCGAATAACACTTGAAATGAATGATATGTGCACCAAATTTCAGTAAGGACAATGAGCCGAAGTGTTCGGTTTTAATTAAATTTAGTTTGTCCTCTAACACGAGTCATGCTGAGCAGCACTGGAGAGCTTCATTAAAAAGATCACGCTCTCACATGCTGAGAGGGGTTTATGGGAAGAGATCTGAGGACTGTATGATGCTAGAGGATTGTCTTATGCCTGGGGTGGAATGATACTCAGGATTCAAATGTTTGGCATAAACTTAATTGTGTTTGTGACTGGTCTGTTGTCATCGTTTGAAAGGTCTGATCATTGATGCATTTGGTGAGTTGAGAGACCAGCAGGAGCAGGTTAAAGAGGATATGGAGGTGAGTTTTCACATTCAAATTTCACATTAACATCCTGAATCCATTCAGATTTATGACGTCTGTCATCTTTTGTTTCTATTAACGCACTAAATTAATTTATTGAAAACTAAACATTCCTTTAATTATAAATCAGAGCTACACCGCTCTAGTAAATTAATATTTTATTTCTCTGTGAGTAAATACATCATTAATCTTTGTCAGCCACTCTTCGGTGTAGCTGTGGGTTTTATGCTAATTGATCATGTATAATTAAACAGTGAATGTGGCGTCTGATTTTTTTCCTGCAGACTAAGTGTTTTATCTGTGGCATGGGGAGCGAGTATTTTGATACAGTGCCCCATGGCTTCGAGTCGCACACGTTGCAGGAGCACAACCTGGCCAATTATCTGTGAGTACATGAGACATGAAAAACAGGTCAGAGATCAGTTATGCCTCTTTTCCATCATCCTTTTTTTCAGTCACAATTTTAAAGGCAGTATTCTGGTGGAAAATGAGTCTGTTGAGCAGCTGGTCAGGACAGAGAGCTAGTCTCATGTCGCCAGACCTTCATACTGATGGCAGAAGGTCTGGACTTCATCGCAGCATTTATTGGCCAAGTTCCGCTCAAGAGGATGTCTGACTGACATATAAAGCTACCGCTCACAGTTCGTTTGTTCAGTGTCATGTTTAGGGGCGTAAAATGTAAAGTCAATGTCTCTACAATAACAGGCGGGAGTGCAATTCGTTCAGGATTCTTATACAAGTTTACCACAACAGTGGTGCTGAGAACTTCACATACATTTGAAAATCCAGCATTTTGGTCCTGATAAGCGATCATTGTCACAGTTATCACAACAGCTTTCTTTTTCCTTGAAGGGGTTTGACATCACAACTGCTTTGTTTCCCGTAGAATCCAACCAATCAGATTTTGACTTTGAAACTCCAGAAGTTCCTCCCATTTTGTGTTTGTTCAGCCAACAGTCTGGGGATGTGACGTCTAAGGCTGAGATTAACAGAAAGCATGTTACAAGAAAATGCTGTGATGCCATGATGGGAATGAAATATCATGATCCTGAATGATTAAAATATGCATATCCTTTTAATTTTACAGGATACCATTGTATTACTATAGTACAGTATCCAAAAAACATGATAATGTTGTTAATTACAAGCATGTCAGTCAAATCAAAACCTAAAGTTAAAGAAACAGTGGCATCAAAGTTTAGCTTGGGTAAAATGGGAGACTTGTTTCCTTTTTTGCTGAAAAAAAAAATTACTTTTGTTTTGTGTTTTGTTTGCCCTTTAGGTTCTTTCTGATGTATCTCATCAATAAGGATGTCACAGAACATACCGGACAGGTATAGTGTGCCATGAACCTTTATTGAAAAGAGATATTTGGACAGTTTCAGAGTGAAAGATGTATGCTTAATAATACATTAAAACGTGAATCACTGACAAATGAACCTTGAGATACACTATATATTATAAAATAAACTGTGACTGCTGCACTTTGTAACACAACAGGAATCATACGTGTGGAAGATGTTCCAGGAACGCTGCTGGGAGTTCTTTCCTGTTGGAGACTGTTTCCGGAAACAGTATGAGGATCAACTCAGCTGAAGAATTCCATGTCTGTAATGTTTCCTCTGATAATAAGAAGTTGGTGTGTGACTCAGTACTGTTTTGAATGCTTGTTTGGTGCTTATTTTTCTACACCACATATTTGTTTTAGTAATATATTGTATTTTTGAATTTAAGGAACCAAGTCGATGCTGCACTTTTTGGACATATAGAATGCATTTTTATGTAATCTGTCACTTTGGATTGAATGCAAGTAGTATAAATTAAAATGTGGTATTTCTTTAGCTTGAAACGTTACAGAACCCATGTAAATGTTCACAGTTAACCAACATTATACTGAAAATATTAGTAAACTGCTAGATTTTTAAATTTTTGTTACAAAAAAAAAAGAGTGGTACTTGTATTATATATATATTATTCATGACTGTAACACAAACATGCAGGGCAATCAGTGTAATAAAGTTTAAAATAAGTTTACTGGACTTATTTTAGCTCTTCCAAGGTCTTTGATTTCTGATATTAATAATTTATGGAGAATCTCACTCCCTCATTTGCACTTCAGGTATTTTCTTAATCAGTATTCTTGTTTTCCAGTAAAAATATCTAAACATTCTTAAAATATACTCTGTAAGTGTGTTCATTTGTTTGCCTCTTACTGTACCAATCCTTTTTCTATCCCTTTCTCTTTACTTGCCTATCTTTAAATCCACTGTTAGCCTTCTCCCGTTCCTCACCTTATTTTCAAAAACCACTCCATCCTCTCCGCTTCTCATCTCTCTCACCTCCTGTCTGTGTGTCTGTCTCTCTCTCTGTCTTCTGCGTGAGAGGCAGCACTCAGATCCTGAGCGTGAAATTAAACAGCAGCCCACATCACATGCGGCTGGTCGAGTTGTTGCCGCTGCAGGGCATGACACATTGATCTCCAGCCATTCCAGAGGTACTGTTAAAGCGTTAACCCCCCTCTACGAGAGCGCTGTGCTGTCCTGCTACTGTCAGCCTCATTACAAAGACAAAGGACAAAACTGATTACCATTATCTGTAATAGAAGGGGAAAAAATGAAAGAAAAAGCATCAGCAGTACTGCAATAACTTTGATATTGCGGTACTGCTATTTAATTTTTTATGTAATATGTATTGTGATTATATAGACATTTTATAGTTTATTTAAATATATTTTTAATTTATGTATTATTTGTATGAATGACCTTTTTATGATAAAGGGTTAAGGATTTGTTCTTAAATCATAAAGTACCAGATCAAATGTACATTTGTGTCATTTTTGGAAAGGATGGCCTGTTTGTGGCTGACTGTGATGGCCACCTAGGAATGTGCAGGAGTGAACAGAGGTATCGATGGGCTCTTGGTGTAATGTACCCAGCCTGTGGTCTGCTCATCGCACAGCTCTGACCACACTGAAATCTAGAGCATGTTGGTGGTTTTAATTGAGAGTAATGGTGAAGAGAAGGTTGACTGAATAGGGTAGGTTGAGGAAAAGAGACAGAAGAACTGGACTCTGGTTCCATCCATACATTTTTTTCCATCAACAGGGTGCTGATGCCAGAGTCAGTGTCCAAATTGACCACATTTTGCATATTTCCACCAAAGAAAAGGCAGTTCTGGGCCAGAAAAACTGTCTATTTCGGAAATATTTGTCTCAGATTCTACCGTCATGACCTTTGGGATAAAACAACCTTCCCATTTGAGAACTGCTGAATCCTTCAGGTACTGAATGTCGGGCTGAAAGGTCAATAGATTTTTGTCTGAGATTGTGATGCTGCAAAGAACGTCTTGGTTACGTAACCCTCATTCCCTGAAGGAGGGAGCAGAGACATTACGTCAGAGTGACTGACACAATTGGGATCTCACCAGAGAGCCCAATCACCTTCGAGTGTTAACAAAACAAGCCAATGACAGTTGGCGTGCGTGCTTTGCATCGCGCACCCCGCCCCACAGCGCAGGTATAAAAGGAGAGAGCATGCAGACACACATCAGTTTTTCGCTGAGGAGCCGAGACGATTTGCCTCAGCCGTACAGCGGTGGTACAGCAACTGTGGCGACGGGACGTAATGTCTCCGTTTCCTCCTTCAGGGAACGAGGGTTACATACGTAACCGAGACGTTCCCTATCAGTCAGTCACGTTCGAAGTTACGTCTGAGTGACTGACGCAATTGGGATCCCTATGAAAACGGCACTATTGCTGACCCCCTCCAGTGCCCTACGGAAGCCGACAAGTCCCCCCACACCAGTTGGGATGGAAGATAGGACAGGGCTTAGGCAGAAATGCAGCCACTGCTGTTCCGTACAGTGGAACTGGATAACACTGGGAAAGCGTACCTAAGTAAGGGAACGCTACGGAAACCACATTCTGCACGTAGGAGATATTAGGGGTGGGACAATAAATCGATATGGCGATATATCGTGATCCTTCTCCATGCGATACGATAATCGATATCTGGCGCCAAATATCGATATTTTAATTAATACAATAAGGTGCTCTAAATACATTTTCCTGCTCCCAGCGTCTAAAAATGCGTGGAAATCGCGGTCGCGCCATTTCCACATTCTTTCCAAGAGCGCTCTGAGCAACTATGAAGCGCGTTCTCTATGAAGATGGGGAAGCACGAGGAACCGAATGATAAACAGATTTCCAGCCACTGGATTAGCTCTACTGCTATATATACACGTTTATGGAGATGAAAACTAAAAAACTGCCCCGGAACAGTTATCAGCGTGGACCATAGGCACCGATCACGTTATTATTGCAGAGCGCATATTCAGTTCATGAGTAGCCGAACCTCTCCGCTCGGATCGCAGGTGGATTTCCCTCACTATATGAGAGAGAGAGAGCGCCGCCGGTGCGTCCAGTTTTATGTGAACAAAACTGGATGCTCTCCCTCTCTCTCAGATATTACAAGTGCGCGTTATGCAGTGTGAACAGTGGGCACCGACCGGCAGAAACATAAATCTGCACCTATGGCATGGAGGACGAGACAAAACACTGTCAGAGCCGTAATGCGGCGCAGAAGTGTGCAGTGTGTGTGTGCTTGCCGCGCATCTACATTTGAAATAACCAACCTGAGCGCGCAAAAGACGCGATGTGAACGGCTATTTTTTTCGTGTGGGGCTCCGTTTTTATGATGAGAGGAGTAGAAAGGTTGAGAAAGCACTCCAGGTAAATTTTGAAATGTACCAGGTTTGTTTGTTTATATATATATAATATATATATATATATATATATATATATATATATATATATATATATTACATGGAGAGAGAGGCTATATAAGTTAAGCAGTTAAATGTGTTTGTTTACACACAGAGAAAAAGAAAAGTGTAACCTTTTAATAAGTCCAAGAATAAAATTATTAATTTACTCAACATGTTAAAATTGATTTACAGAACTTTTTTGCTGTTTTCTAACGGTTTGGACTTGAATAAAGAAAGAAAACTTGCACTTAACCTTTTCACAAGTATTTTGTTTAGACAGATATCGCGATATATCATTATAGGATTTTCTAGAAATATATCGATTATCGCAGAATCGCTGTATCATGATATTATCGTTATCGTGAGCCATGTATCGTGATAATATCGTATCGTGAGGTACCCTGCCATTCCCACCCCTAGGAGATATCATGTGGAAATTACACATATGGACTGGCCATTGGCAGTACTACATATGGAAGTCCCTGCGGTAGACTCAGCCACCCTGGGGTGAGATCAATACACAGCAGAGACGCAGAAGGTCTCTGCCAGGGAAAGACCAGGGCTCACCGTGAGGGGAGCCGTACCGTGGAAGAATACACATGTGGGATCACCCGAAGGGGGAATCACTACACACGGGCACCTAGCCCAGCACAAGGGCTGACCTTGGGCAGACACAGTAGTGTTGCGCCTGGCGCTCCACCACGCCTGGCCGCCGATGGTGCGGGAGGAACTTCAACAGGGTTCGCCAAGGGAAACTGAACTGAGAAGCAATAAGGTGCACGTATCTGGTCCGTAGAGGGGAATGGCGCAGCAAGCGTGATTGACACCGAGCGGGTCCGGTGTTACTGGCCACCTGAGGAAAGTACACGAGAGGACACGGGCTCTACACGGAAATTATAGAATCTCGCAAACGTATTAGGTGTCGCCCAGCCAGCAGCTCTACAGATGTCTGCTATCGAGGCACCCTGTGCCAATGCCCAAGAAGAAGCAACACCTCTCGTAGAGTGTGCCCTTACTCCGAGGGGGCACGGCAACCGTTGGGCCTGGTAAGCTAGAACTATAGCCTCCAATATCCAGTGGGCAAGTCTTTGCTTAGAGACAGCCTTTCCCTTCTGCTGTCCTCCAAAGCAGACAAAGAGCTGGTCTGAGGTCCTGAAGCTCTGTGTGCGGTCCACGTAAATGCGTAAAGCACGGAGAGGACAGAGCAGAGCAATGGCTGGGTCTGCCTCCTCCCGGGGCAGCGCTTGCAAGTTCACCACCTAATCCCTGAAAGGCATGGTGGGAACTTTGGGCACATATCTGGGCTGGGGTCTCAGGACAACGTGAGAGTCGGCCGGTCCGAATTCTAGGCACGAATCATCGACCGAAAATGCCTGCAGGTACCCTACCCTCTTGACCGAGGCCAAAGCAGTGAGGAGTACTGTCTTTAACGACAGAAACTTTAGCTCTACTGACTGCAGAGACTCGAAGGGCTCCTCCTTCAAGGCCGTCAGGACCGAGGGGAGATCCCAAGAGGGTACAAGGTGAGGGCGTGGAGGATTTAACCTCCTCGCCCCCCTGAGGAACCTGATGACTAAGTCATGCTTCCTGACAGACTTACCGTCTACTGCATTGTGATGTGCGGCAATAGCGGCAACATACACTTTGAGAGTGGAGGGAGACAGCCTTTGCTCCAGACTTTCTTGCAGAAAAGAGAGCATGACCGCAATCGGGTATCTACGGGGGTCTTGCCCTCGGGAAGAACACCAATCGACGAACAGGTTCCACTTCAGCCTGTAAGCGTGTCTTGTAGACGGAGCCCTGGCTGAAGTGATGGTGTTCACTACCGCTAGAGGTAGCCCACCTAGAACCTCCGCGTCCCGTCCAGGGACCATACGTGTGAGATTCCACAGGTCTGGACGCGGGTGCCCCCTCTCTGAGAAAGGAGATCCCTCCTCAGAGGAATTTGCCAAGGAGGGGCTGTCGCGAGGAGCATCAGTTCTGGGAACCAAGTCCGATTGGGCCAGTATGGCGCCACTAAAAGCCTGAGCACTGTGTTCCTGTGTTCACATAACTGCCCTTGAGACTGGGCCAGTATGAGCCAGTCATCGAGGTAGTTGAGAATGCGAATACCTCTTTCCCTCAATGGAACAGGGGCTGGCTCCATGACCTTGATGAAGACACGAGGTGACAGGGACAGCCCGAAGGGGAGGACCTTGTACTGATATGCTCGCCCTTCGAACGCAAAGCGGAGAAATGGCCTGTGTCGAGGGAGGATCAAGACATGAAAGTACATGTCCTTCAGGTCGATCGCTGTGTACCAATCAAGAGGACGGATGCATTGAAAAATGTGTCTCTGCGTCAACATCCTGAATGGGAGCTTGTGAAGGGCCCGGTTCAGAATATGCAGGTCCAAGATTGGTCGTAACCCACTGCCTTTCTTGGATACGATGAAGTAAGGGCTGTAAAATCACGACTTCATCTCGGCTGGAGGGACCGGCTCTATCGCGTCCTTCGCCAGTAGGACGTCAATTTCTGCACGCAAGACTGGAGCATCTTTGTTCAGCACAGAGGTGAAACAAATGCCCCTGAACTTGGGAGGACGCTGGGCGAATTGAATCACATAGGCGAGTCTGATGGTTCTCGAGAGCAAGCGAGACGGTCTGGGGAGCGCTAGCCAGGCCCCCAGAGACCGAACAAGCGGGACTAGGGGAACCACCGACATACCCACAGTGGGGCAGTGAGGTGGAGCACAGGGACCCGACCTGGAAGGCAGCGCGTCCCGGAGTGGGGTCTGAGTGCATGGTGCGACATTTACCTGGCTCCACGGTTGGGCAGGGGGCGCGCGAGGAGGCATAGCGTCCACGAGCCGGGCCCTGCTGCCCACTGGCGAAGGGAGAGGGGGACAGGGGTGTCGAGGCTGCGCCTCGTGCAACGCCATCCTCGCCCTCTTGAGACCCAGAGAAAAAGGAAACTGCTATTTTTTGAGGTTTTGGGTACCGGAACAGAACAAAAAGCAGCAGGACGGCACCCTCAGCGACGAGCAGGCGGAGGGACTGCAGCCGGCGGTGGGGTGGAGACAGCAGCAGACCGCCGGGGCAGGATGTGACGGAATGCCTCCGTCTGCTTCTGTGCGGCGGAGAACTGTTGGGCAAAGCTCTCCACTGCTTCGCCGAATAGGCCGGCCTGGGCGGTAGGGGAGTCCAAGAAGCGATGCTTGTCGGCCTCTCTCATATCCGCCAGGGTCAGCCATAGGTGGCGCTCCTGGACCACTAAAGTGGACATCGTCTGACCCAGGAACAGCGCTGTGACTTTCGTCGCCCTCAGGGTAAGGTCCATCTCTGTGCGCAGCTCCTGCAACACACTTGGATCAGCACCACCCTCGTGTTTCGGGCAGAAAAAGGTGCCCTCCAAGACCTAGTCACCTCCTCATGCACCTCCGGGAAGAATGGAACTGGAGGTGGCTGCCGGTGATCGGCCTGCGCCCCCAGGAACCAATCGTCCAGCCTCGAGCATTCGGGAGAAGGAGGAGGTTTCCAGTGCAGCCCGATGCTTTCGGCGGCCCAGGAAAGCATGGCGGTCAGCTCTGGATCTGACTTGGGCAACGCCACTCTTTCTGACGGAGGCAGCAGAGCCGAATCATCATCTCCAGAGCCTAGCTCGTCATCCTGTCGTCTGCTGGTGCTCTGAATGAGATGCTGGGCCCCGCCCTGTCCAGGGACCCAGCCACCTCATCCGAGAACACCAGAGGGCGCGAATGCTAGAGGAGTGAGAGGCCCGTGGAGACACACTCGACGGGGAAGCTCTCACTGATCTCCCTGACCACAAGCCGAAGTAGTCCTCCACTGCTGATAGACGGAGGAACTAGAACGGGGGATGGCAAGGGAGACACCCCCTCATTTGATGAGGAGGTATCTGGATCGCAACATCGCGATGGTCATATTCCCACAATGAGAACATAACTCATCCACGAGCACTGCTTCAGCATGCTGAAAGCCCAAGCACGAGACAGCGTTCATGACCGTCAAACGGAGCCAGGAAGCGACCACATCCAGAAACGTACGAGCGAAGGCCATCTTTAAAAAGACACCTGCGTCGCTCATGGAGCTCTTTTAGATTTGCTCTTTTAGAAAATAAAGTGTTGAACCGCCCAGGGGAGGTCGCAGCACGACCGCAGTTTGATGAGCTGCAGCACGCCATCCAACCCGGAAGAAGCAGCAGCACAGCTGACGCACCGTAACGCCAACA
This sequence comes from Spinibarbus caldwelli, assembly GCA_039654775.1. Lineage (NCBI taxonomy): Eukaryota > Metazoa > Chordata > Actinopteri > Cypriniformes > Cyprinidae > Spinibarbus > Spinibarbus caldwelli. The sequence continues at coordinate 10,734,153 of CM077250.1, read as the reverse complement.
CACTCGCTGTCTGTAGACACTCTCTTCGGTGATTGCACAAGCAGGAAGGTTCGGCTCCGAAGCGAAAAGCGAAAAGCACAAAGCACGCGCTCTCCTTTTATACCCACGCTGCAGGGCTGGGTGCGCGATGCAAAACATGCACGCCAACTGTCATTAGCTTGTTTTTTTTAACACTCGAAGGTGATTGGGCTCTCTGGCGAGATCCCAATTGTGTCAGTCACTCTGACGTAATACCCTGACCCATACTCGGAATTCGTACTCTGCATTTAACCCATCCAAGTACACACACATAGTAGTGAACATACACCTGGAGCAGTGGGCAGCCAATGCTGCGGCGCCCGGGGAGCAGTTGGGGGTTTAGTGCCTTGCTCAAGGGTCTCACCTCAGTCGTGGTATTGAGGGTGGAGAGAGTGCTGGTTATTCACTCCCCCCACCTACAATCCCTGCCGGACATATAATAGATAACGACAAAATATTTTTATTATATGTTTATTTTAAAGGTTTAATTGTATTTTTAATTTAATTTTATATATAAATAAAATTATATATATGTTAATTTATTATTGTTATATAAATTTAGACGTTATACATTTTTTAGATATACAGTAAGCCCAAAAAGTATCTGGACAACTTAATATATGACAGCATAATATAGCAAAATATCTAACCAAGTGGCAGAAATTATATAAATATATACAACATAGATATACAGATACACGTTTCAAGCTATTTTTTGTTATAAACATAAAAACATAATGTATTTTATAACATAATATTTTACATTATATTAAATATAAATTGTTAAAATTCCCATATAGCAAATTTTTTGTATATATTTATGTAAATACATTTTCTGCCAATGTATTTTTGTATGTTTTTTCAATATATGTTTTAAAATATATACACACATATATAGTATGTATGTTACGGAAGGAGACTCAGACAGAGGATAAACAGGTAAACAGGTATGTTTATTAACAGCAACGGGTGCAGATAGAAATGGCAGGTGAGTATCTTGGGTGATAGAACTGTTCTTGGGTTGATGGAGTATATAACCTTGTTTCTTGTTTCGCAGGAGATTGTGGGACGGAGACGGGAGAGAGCACACACCTCTGATGATGAGTATTGAGACGGTCCACAAGGAGATAATGACTGGAATAGACGCTGGAGCGAGGAGCAGAAGGTAACTCTGGAGGAGACACAAAAGGTAGGTTTCTCAATGTATCGTTTGGATAGCATGGAGAGATTCCACTTTGAATGAACGAGATCGGACGCAGAGTGAAGTGAGGTATGTGCTTATGGACCAGTCCTTGATGAGGGTGATGATTTCAATCAGGTGTGTGTAGTTAATACTCTGGTGACGGAGTGCGCTGTGATTGGGTGGTGAATGAGCCTGGCCGATCTGTGACAATATATCCTTATGCAGTATTTTCAATCCAAGAAAATACATTCACGCCACATTTGAAGAAACTATTTCTTATAACCTGTAAACATATAACACATTTGAAAAATGTTATTTAAAAAAATAAGCATTAATGAATTATTCTCAATCTAGTTTGGAGCTCTAGGTGATTCCATCAACATTTAGACTAATTGTAGGCTGTACTGTAAAATTGGAAATGTATTTTCTTGCCCCTGAAATACATTTTGAAAAATATATATTTTAGTATAGGAAGGTTGAAACTAAATATAGGTTTGAAATTTCAACAATGTATTTAATTTAACATCATTATTTACAACATTTATTTAACATATAGAGTATTTAAAATATATTTTGGCCAGAAAATATGTATATTATGAAATTTGTATATATCGCAGTAGGAGTTAATAAAAAAACAGAGCCACTGAATATGCAAATGCAGAGTGAGCATGAAATTTTTGAGGAGACTCACACCTTCATCATCCATTTCAGCACTGCAGTTCATTATATATTGAGCGTGTGATTTATTTGCAAGCTCTTATGAGAGTTAGAAGGACTTTATAAAGAATAAACATTCAGTTGTGCTTCTTTCTGAAGCAGCTTCTGCAGTTCTCCAGCAGAATGAAGAGTCTTCAGTGCTGGCTTCTTTTATATCAGTGTCAAACTCAAGCACGTCATTATGGCTCCTGACACTAGCTGGTTTGTAAACACTTCATAAGCCACTCGCTATTTCACAAATGATGTTTGTTCTATGACCTATCCTACTAAGAATTGTTTTGGCTCTTTGCTTTATCAAAGCAACAGCATGTGAACTTGACTAGGTTAAGAGGGACATGGAGTATTTGGTCTATCAGAACTCATTATGAATTCTTCACATGGGTAAATTAATTACTGAGGGAATTATGAAGTCGACCGCAGTGGTAGTTTATCAACAAACGCTTCACATGAAATTAATTACTGTGTTTCTGTGTGTTTGCATATTTGCCTTCGGCACGGAAATCAGAAGTAAATCCTGGAGGAGACTCACTTCTTTCACGACTCGCTTCTCATTTTTCCTTTTTCTCTGTCTCTTTTGTGTCAGTCTCCAGAGTTTTCTTTATTCCTCTCAGGATCCATCATCTCAAAAGTATTTCTCAGTCAGTCTGCAGAGCTGACCAGAGAGAATACAGAGAGAATATACAAATGCACTGAATACAAACATATAGAACCAGTAACACATCACAGACTGGCAAAGCAGTTACGAGGACAAAATGTCAAGGACATGAACAGTCACAGAGAACGGGAGAGAGAGAAAAAGTTACTGCTTTCAAAGAAAAAAAGCTTTGTGTTTGTGCACGTGATAGAGAAAGATGCATGTTTTTGCAAGCACTTAACTAATCCATGACCATAAACAAAATCCCTGTGTATTTATATAGTCCAAAAGTTTTCTTTCAGTTCCTTTGTGCATTTCATTTCAGCTGTAGTGTGTTTACTAATCTAGTTTGTACTAAACTTTGTTTGGAACTGTGCAATAGGAATATTGTTGGCTCTATGACAAACTGCTTGTGATGTTCCTCATTTGTAAGTCATTTGGGATAAAAGCATCTGCTAAATGGATGAATGTAAATGTTGGCAGAGAGGGAGAGTTAGTGGAAATATTCAACATTTCACCCCACAATCTAAACAATATACATATTTCTGTAATAAATTTGCTCAAAATCTCACTACTTAATTGCTTTGTATGAAAAAGGTTCAAGCAACATTTATTATTGTCATGCATTATGATAGTATGTACTGGATATTAGGGATTATCATTTTTTATTTTATATTTAATTTAGTAAACCTTTATTTTATTTTATTTTATTTTATTTTATGACAGGTTTTATCACTCACAAGGGATTATCTTTGTTTTATTTCATATTTGATTTCTTAAATCTTTTCTACAAACTTTAATTTTATTTTATTATTTTATTTTATTTTATTTTAAGACAGGTTTTATCACTTACTATTATTGGTTTCTTATTTCATATTTAATTTCTTAAAACATTTTAAAAATATATTTATTTTATTTTAGGACAGTTTTTACACTCACTAGGGATTATCAGTGTCTTATTTCATGTTTAATTTTTTTAAAACATTAAAATATATTTTATTTTATTTTATTTTAGGACAGGTTTTATAACTCACTAGGGATTATCAGTTTCTTATTTCATATTTAATTTCTTAAATATTTTTTACAAACCTATTACTTTATTTTAAGACAGGTTTTATCACTCACTAGGGATTATCTTCTTATTTTCTTATTTCATATTATTCATATTATTTCATATTTAATTTCTTAAAAGGTTTTTTTATTTATTTTATTTTATTTATTTTTTGGCAGGTTTAATCACTCTCTAGAATTGTTCCTCTGTGCTGTTTTGTCAGCTCAAAAATGTATGCCTAAAATTTAAGATGACAGTCTCCTGCGATCCTTAATGACAACTGTACCCCTTAACTACACCCCTCTAGCTTCATGTATTTATTTCTTTATAACATCTGTTATGTTGTACTGAGTTTATGTATGAATCTAGCAGAACAGAATTTGTTCCTGAAGCTGCTACTGAGGCTACATCCATCCTCATGTTTAATATGCCATCGAATTGACTTTTCATGCTCCTTTGCTGCTTAATATGGCATTCTGCACTCCGTTTGGCACTGAAGCGGGGGAATTTAACTGTCACTTTGAGCTTGACAGTTAAATGGCACCACAAGTTGAAAAATGTACGATTTCGATTTAGTCATTTTGCAGATATCCTTGCTGAAAGTAACATTTAAAAAGTTGATATTCGTAATGGGATGCCAGATGCATTATGGATGAGCTATGTGGCATCCAAGGTCACATCCACCTGGCATATTATCACAAAATAAGCATTGAAAAATGGAGTATTGAATATAACGGACATCTGGTGAAAAAACATTCATTCCAAAGAGAAGGACACTCCTTCAACCCTTTCATTTTTCAAAATAGGAAACAGAGAGCATTTAAAGTATGTCCAGTCAACCTTCCTGTTGAGACATGTCACCAGATTTCAACACAGACTAATTTAAACATTAGCCCTACATGGCCAAAAACACAAAGTGACATTTGGATTCATTAGATTTGGTTTCATTGAAAGAGCCTCCAAGGTCAGTGCCATATGAGAAAATTAAGTGAATTGACTGGACTTGGACATTTAGACATTTTTCAAAATATTTTCATCTCTCTTCCACAGATAAAAGAAAGTCATGCAGGTTTGGAATGATGTAAGGGTGAGTAAATATTGACAAAATTTTTATTTTTTGTGTGATTTGTATACTCACCAATTTACTGTATTTTGTATTTGATAAAGAATAGCATAAAAACAGTAATATTTTAACATTATTATGATTTAAAGTAATTGTTTTCTATATTTTAAAATGTAATTTATTCCTCTGATGGCAAAGCTAAATTTTCCACAGTCTTTAGTGTCACATGATCCTTCAAAAACCATTCTAATATGCTGATTTGATGCTCAAGAAACATTTCTTATTATTAATGCTGAAAAAAATTTGTGAAAACCGTTCATTTTTTTTTTCAGGATACTTTGTTGAAAAGAAAGGTCAATAGAACAAAGAACAACATTTCTTCTAATATTTTTATTTCATTGTTTTTGTTTTATTTTTTTATTTTTATTTATTTATTTATTTTTTTTGGTGAATGTCCCTTTAAATCTGCAATTTATATGTATTTTATTATTCTATTTTATTCTATAGGGCGCTGCATGCATCCATCAGTCTTTTCTTCACATGCCCACTAACCTGAATGCAGTTTCAGTGGTTGTCTTGCCGACTTGAAGTTGTAAAGCACGCGGCCGATGGCCCTCCACACCTTCCTGTCAAATAGAGAGTTCTCCATATTACCATTTAGATTACAAACCCTGATGCCAACAGCAGACTAATCAGCCCAGTGAACACACACATTCTGTTAGGAACATGCTCTTACTTTATAGATCTGAATGCAGATTGTTCACTCTCATAAAATTCTAATGAAGTAACGGAATGTTGTTCTCCATAAATTAATCCAGGATAGTCTCCAAATGAGTGTTTTCAGCAAAGGATTCCATTCTAACTTCCAGATCTCACCCCCAAGTGACTTTAAATGTGCTGAAATAAGCATTGAAAGAAGAGATTTAGTAACCAATCCTCACTGAATCTGGCTATTTGTAGCAGTTGGAATATGCCCATATTTAAAACCATTTCAAACGTTCCAAACTTTCTAATCTAGATCTTCTAAATCCTTCCCAGATTTTCTGAAACCCTCTTTAAAAACCTGTGTGAATGAGACTAATCTTCCTGCCTTAAAAAGCAAATGATAAGAGATTGTGTGATCACATGCGTCAAGCATCCACCTGATCAAACCGTCTCCAGATACTTCTGTATAGTTGCCTGTGTGTATGAGTCCAGTATGGCAGGAATGCCAGCCTAATATAGTGCATGAGGATTGTGCCAACACCCACATTCCCTCCTCTCCCTCTACTTTTCTCTCATCCTCTTTGTATTTACTTCCCCATGTCATCCTCAAATCTGGCCTGCACCATTCCTATCTAGCTTCCCCCCTCCTTTCTACATTTCAAAAAATGTCTTGTTTTCTACAAGTAATCACAATGACAATTTGCACCCCAAAACAGTGGTCTGTTGTGGGTCACAGGTCTGTTTGGTTCACAGGTCATGGCAATGTGATTTCATTAGTAATCATAGGTATTTGTGTGTAAAGTGTGGTACATTATAACATATTCAGCATTTTAAAATATAAGCATTTTATACATGGGCAACTTTAGAAGCATACACAGGTTAACAAAATCTTTGTTGGTTCAGAACACTGAATTCATGAAACGAATAGGTTGATTTAATTGTATTTAGCGAGTGAGATTAAATACGATTCAAAACTTTGGGTTTGCTAAGATTTTATGTTTCTGAAAGAAGTCTCTCAGAAATAAAGTAACAAATAATTTCATTTTAAAATAACTCTATATTTTTTCCAAATGTAATGTAAAATGTGATGGCAAAACTGTAGTCATTACTCAGTCTTCAGTGTCACATGATCCATAAGAAATCATTCTAATTTGCTGATTTGCTGCTCAAATAACATTTCTTGTCATCATCGATGTGAAAAACAGAGGTGCTTAATATCTTTGTTGATATATTAAGGAACAGTATTTATTTGAAATGCAGTCTTTTATTAACAATGCAAAAGTCTCACTTTTGATCAACTTAATGCATCTATGTTGAATAAAATTATTCATTTCTAGTACTGGCATTACACTGATTTAATGCATTTAGCTCATTTGATATTAGAATGTTTTAAATCTGTTCTGTGTGTTTTCAGGTGTAGTATTCAGTTCAGTATTTATAAACACTCTGTTATCATTTAATTATTAATCATTTTGCTGTGAGACAATTGGTGCTAAAAAAACAAAAAAAAACAAACACACCATACAGTAAAACATTTGCAGCTATGATCAAATTTATGTTTGATTGCAAGCATCTGTATTAAACAATTGTGATACTGCGTTGGGTCACCAGTGGAAAATATCCAAAGTAAAATCTTGATTCTGAAGCAAAACTAGTTGAGAATCACTGATTTAGATCATGATAACACTTCTAGAATTTCCAACCATGTTACACATTTGAAACAAGGTTACTGCAGTTGTCTTGTATATTGGCTTGAAAAGAGCTGTGTGTGGATGTCAGGAACTAAAGCCTAATCGATGAAGCAAGATGCGATCTTATATGTCAGCAGGATTAACTCAGAAGACAGCAAGCAGGAGGAGACGTCGTGAGTCTATTACAAAACAGACAATGACAACGATCACAATCTTGACAATAATGCTAATGATGACGGGTATTTTCCTGTCTCCCGCTGCTCCTCCATCATTTCCAAGATGCTAGCACATTAATCTCCATGAGTCACGTTTCCGTAAGTGTGTCAAGTGTTTGTTTAGAGGGACTCAATCTTAACATTTTTGCAGGAGATTAAGGAATGCTGATGAATGCTTTGTAACTTATGTGACGCGACTCCCAGGAGCTCTGAGGTGGAGCTATATAAGAGATACTAAATGACAGAAAGTGCTTGTGTGTGCGTTCAAATGGCTAAGCTCTATAGTTAGCACTATGCCAAGCAGATAGAGGCCTGACAGAGGGAGATAAGCAGTCTGAGTGTGAATGCTCCGGTCAGGATGGGTCGACTGCGCTCCACCTTTTGTTGATTTTCACACTGCTCCAGTGACCTCAGAGGTGAGTATGTTTACTGCGGCCCAGTCTCAATCTCCCTCAAACAGACTCACCGGTGACCTTCAGCAACCCTAAGGTGTGTATCTCCAAGTCCCATTTTTTTTTCTTCTCCCCTGGCTTACCTACTACTACTTTTTTATTTTTTTTTTTATTTTTTTATCTCTCATAGTTTTTCAACACGTTCAAAGTTACTTAAAAAAGGACAGAAACATTATCTACACAAGTACATAAACTTGTGAACACTTGGGCTAACACATTGAGTTCCTTCAAATTTCTGCTCAGAATTACAGTAAACTGGATGTTATCATTCAGGTAGCTAACTAACTAACTTTAGCTAACTTGTTTAGCAAAATTCTTTTCAAATTGAAGAGTTCAGATGCAAAAGCATCTAAGTGCTGTTTGAAATTTTCTTCTAAAATGAGCATTTTTAAATCCATCCATCTGTGTAGGTTTAGTAATTTCAAATTACTGGCAATGAATAGGTTCTTTTCATTGCCATTAAAGTGAAATAACTGAACATAAGCAGGAAAAATGATCTTTTTAGAAGGAAATTTTAGACGGCACTTAGAGGCTTTTGCATCTGAACTCTTCAATTGTTGTTTTACCTTGGCTGCATCCAAATATTCATACTCCAGCACTATAATATATCAGTTATTCTTGAGACATGGGACAAAACATGTCCAGCAATTGTAACTGCTATTAGGTTTAAAAATAAAAAATATTTTCAATTGTAAATGTTATGGGGATTAATAATAGAATGTATTTAACACAATTCAATTTAATTTTATCATTATTCTGTGAAATCTATGACACTTATTGTCTTCTCACTACATCTAAAATAGCGTGTCCACAGAGAAGGGTTCAATCATTCATATGCTATAAAATGGATAAAAATTATTTTTAATGATGAAAAAGACCTTGTTTTATGAAAAAGCAACACTTAATAATATCTCATATCAAAGCAAGGTTGTTTTTCAGTGACACATGCATGTTTCATAAGGTTTCAAATTTGTGTCCCCACTTTTTGTCAACACCGTCAGACATTTATTAAAATGTAATAAAATCAGGGAATATTAGGTGCAGCTGTCACTCTAAACGAACCCCTTGCCACAGTCCTCCTCTGCAGAGTACATCAGTGTCAGACAGGCTCTGATCAGTTTTATAGTTTTAGAATATATTAAATCCTAATGTTAATATTTCCTGGTCACAACCATGATATGTCAACACCATCTTCCAGTTTCTGAGGAAATTAATTGAAATATTTAGATCATTTTATTCTCCTGAAGCAGTTTCCATTAGCATCTAACATCAACAGAAAAAAACTAAATGGCTACTACATGAACTCCATTTGTGAAAGAAATGCCAAGTTTGTCAGCACCGTCAGATGTCACCACCATAAGATTTTGTGTTCCAATGATATATCAAAATATTAAATAATTAAAAAAAATTACTTAAATGTGACTCTTGAATATAAGCTTTATAAACAATAACATACTGTTTGTTGTGTTTGTTTTAATACAGTAATTGATTGATTCAATGTATTTGATAGTTAAAAATGACTACAAATTCAGGTTTTTCATTCATTAATTCACCACCGTCAGATGTGTCAACTCCGTCAGTTCTGTCACCTCCGTCAGATTAATATTTTGATAATATTTCATTATGATATTTTATATTTGTTGTGGAATTGTTGGTCACATGTGAAAGTGTAATCTGTCTGCTAACATGACAATGTGTTTTGAAATGTTAAAAACATCTTGAATGCTGTTAAAGATAAAGTTGAATTATATTGCACATTTTGTTAAAAAAAGAGAAAAGTTGGGAGTTTGTATCAAAGCATAGCTCAGTAGCTTAGTACATATAAATGTAGTTTCATTTGTCTGAGTACAAGGTTTTATTTTTTCAATTTTGCACCCTGTTTTGTCCCACTTCTCAAGAATGATAGCATATGAAAAGAGTCTGATAAGCTAATACTTCCAGAAAGATTCTGATGTGTGCATCCAGTGGACACTTTACTAACCCATGAGGCCATGGGAGAGGATTTGTGAATGACAGTGAAGAGATGCAACTGAAACTGTAGGTCACATGATAATGACAACATCATGGATGTAGTATTATACACATTCAGACTATATAGAACATACTTTTTTTAATGTCACAAAGTATTTAAAAGTAATACCTGCTCAGATAGTATGTGATTTCGAATGCAGCCATTCAAATTTCAGAATGCAACAAAACAATAAACCAACTGTAACTCAAACATTTGTTGTACATATAGTTGCATAAAGTAGCTTACGTTTTAGGCCTAAAACTTACTACTGAAAGAATTATATTCTCTCATTAAAATTAAAAATGCAAAACACTGCTAATTGTACTGTCATTCCATTTCTGAATTTCTAAATAAAGTGCAAATCCTTCCCTGTTAGATATACCCTATATAAGTATATTATTATGCATTCTTTTTTCTTTACAGGCAGTCCAAACCTATTGAACCTATTCTGCCTTGTCCTTTGTGTGCTCTGGTCAGAAGTCTACAGATGTGCCCTCTTTTCAAAGTATTTTACAATCAAAATAAACACTGTTGTACATCTGTAATTGAGCAGACTCTCTTTCTGTTGTACCTTTCATTCCCTGGACATCCTGAACTCTCGAGGAACCATTTAGGATTAGAGGTGAGTAGTCTGCTAAGGTGATTTGTGAAAGAAAACAAAAATAACAGGTGATATACAGGTAGACTTTTATCTTTGTGTGTGGCTAATACCACCTCAGCCAAGTGAATCAGCCACTTAAATCACTTTAAGCTGTAAAAACATGCACAGATGGAAACATTTGTGAAATTCAAGAGCAGTCAACAGATTCTCAGTAGCGTTATGTGACTGAAATAATAATGTCATATTGGGTAGCTTTCAAAGAAAGCCTAAATAAACTAATGAAACTAATTGGCAGGCTACAAAATAGTGAATAATGATACAGTAGCTCTGGTTCCAACCATATATCAAGTAAGTTGGTACCTTGTTTTTGCCAACACAAGTTTTCATCTACATAAAATAAACAGGAATTTCCAGGGATACACAGAAGCGGCAGGACCATTTAGGATGAACCGATTCACTAAAATGAATCAGACTTACCAGCCCTACATATGAGGACCATTTAGGAACCGATTCACTAAAATGAGTCAGACTTTCTTGCGTTACATATGAGAGAGAGAGGACCATTTAGGAGGCTCGTTGAGGAAGAACTGACTCACTGGAACGAACTGGGCTTTACAGTGCTACATTTGAGGGAGAAAGAGTGCACACCGAGAGAATTATCTCAGCTCGCTCGCGTGCGCTACTCAACATGACATAAAAAAGTGATGCTTGGTTGTACTGCACTACTGGTACTGTAATTGAAGTTGAACTATTAGCTGAACACTAAGCTGAAAATGTAGTTGAGTTAGCGTTGCTGCTTTTTTCACATGCAGTAAAGCTAGCAAATAACTACATGACTTGAGCACAGATTTTTTTCCCTCGATCTGCAGACTGGTCGAGACAGCACCGGTTGCCAAAAGTCAGAGCCAGCAGGTTTTGGTGAGTCAGAGTTGTGCAGATTTTTTAGCTTTAGATTGTGATTCCATCCAGTCTGAGGCATATTTGATATTTTGAGCCAATTTTCATTTTTAATAGAGTGGATATGATTTAGACATGGTTTCACTTCATTATTGGGTGCTTTATAATTACGTATGTTATGCCATTGTGTGATTACATAAAAACGAACCATCTGAGGTTATGGATTACATGTAATAATTAGTGTTGTCAAATGATTAATCGCGATTAATTGCATCCAAAATAAATTTTTTTGTTTACATAATATATGTGTGTGTGCTGTGTATATTTATTATTTATATACAAACACACACATACACTATATATTTTGAAAATATTTACATATATTTTCATGTATATATATATATATAATTTATTTTATATATAAATATATTTAATATATAAGCATAACATATGTTTCATAAATATATACACGTATGAGTGTGTATTTATATATACATAATAAATATACACAATATATATTATGTAAACAAAAACTTTTATTTTGGATGCGATTAATTGCGATTAATCTTTTGACAGCAATAGTAATAATGCTTCATAACACCTCAATATATCGCCACGGGTATAGATTTTGTGTTCCTTGATATGTTTTTCTCTCTCTCTCAAAGAAGGGCAGCCGCTGACTTGCATTTTATGAATTACCACCAAGGACCGTGGTTTCAGCTAAAAATCTTCTTTACTGTTCTACTGAAGAAAAAAAAGTCACCTACATCTTTAAATAACCGAAGGTAAGTAAATTAACAACAAATTTTTGGGTGAACTATTCTATCCCTTTAATTTGCATGTACAAAATACGATAATATTATGAATAGTTATATACCATTATATATAAAAGTTTACAGCACCTTCATAAGCCGAATATGAACAATAGCAAAAACAGCATAAACACATAATGCACACACTTTATTTTGTGTAGAAAGGTACGTCGCCATCTTGCTCCGACCAAAGTGATTTGAACGCACCTCACACTGTAATTAAGACAATTCCCAGGAGGATTTGAACGCACCAGCACTCGTCAAAATTCATTCAGCTCACCTACAAAACTAGCACAAAATGTGTTACAACAGTTCATGCTTTGCTCTGCATTCTTATCAACAATATTATACCAAATTACGAATTCCAAAGACTCATTTCCCAAAACACCTAGCTTCACTTTAAAGAGCCTTAAGCTCTCCCACGCTGTCTTTACACAATCCTCTCATGTTCTCACTGAGTCTCTGTAGGCTAAAAAGCCGCTGGCCTGTTACTGATGTCTGTCTGCTGCATTAGTTGAACAGAGACAGGACACAGAGACCGCAAATCAGATAAGAGTCGGCCATACAATGGGGAATGATATAATGATCTCGTGGAACCATAATGTTGTGTGTGTGTGTGCATGAATGAATTTGTATGTCTATTTCTGCCCAGTTGAAGCAGACTGCATTCATGGCTGAGAGGGAATCACACTTTGATGTTCACCCTGATGAGTCGATCCTAACAGGAAACTAGATTTATCACTTGATTAAACTCAGCAGAAGGGTTAGATGATGCAAGGTAGATATAGATATTCAGAGCTGGTATGTGTGTGTATGAGTGCTCCCAGGTCTGCTTTTTCACAGTAAGTACTTTGGAAAGTGTGTCCCTGTAATTTCCTGTTTATGTATTCATGACACGATCAAAGAAAATTCATTTTACCACAGTAATTACAGTCTGATCTTCAAAAAGACAGAGCCGATCATTGTCACTCTCATTTCACCCATGCACTGTCCTCTCAGATTAGTTGCGTACTACTTCTCTTTGAGCAATTACCCTCCATTGCTAATTTTCCAGTAATTACTTCACAATTAAAGTTTTGAATTTAATTAAGTTTCATTTTGAACATGCCTGAACACGGTTGAAGATATGCCTCTTGAATGTTTTTGTTTATTTGATTAACTTTCAGGGGAGAAATAAATGGTTGGGTGGTTTCGATTTATTTGGACTTAAATTTCTTCAGTGCCCTTTGAAAGCTCAGTTTAATTAGCTGAAAGTAACATGTAATCATATTTATGTTCTCAGCGCAAAACTTTTACCCAGACAACCTTTCACCGGTGGATGAATGAAAAATGCTTGTTAATTGGAGAACATTGGCTTAATAAAGCAAGCTGGCATTTGAGCTTGTGAATTTCGTGTCTGATGGAAACAAAAACTAGGCTGAGGTAAGCCCTTCTTTCAAACCATAAAGAGTGCAAATTGTACATTTGCATAACATATATTTACACTGAAGTCCACTTATAAAGTAGGTCAAAGTTTTCTTTCAAAGGTTTCCTACACCAAAAACACTTGTAATTTATTTTTTTCTGTGGTTCTACACACAAAAAAAGGATTTATTGGATTTCCGTTAATAATGCACAGAAAATTAGAAAATCTAATGAAATCTAATTTAATTGGGAATCCCAGACGGAAAAAAGTGCTTTCAGACATATCTTTAAATAATTGTCAAAATCTACTCAAAAATGGCCAAATATATATATTTAGTTGTTTAAATTTTCACATAGCATTTATTGGAAACTTTTTAAGTTCAAAATTACATTTATGTTGTCCAAAATATATTTTAAAATTTTTGCATTTACTCATAATGTATGTATTCATAAGACTGGAAATGTATTTTCTTGTTTTGTGAAGTACATTTTGTAATATATGTTGGAATTTGAACATTTAAACAAAATTTACTTCGTAATATTACACTATTTATTTTTATATATTTTAAATATATTTTTTATTTCTGCTATTTGGGAGTGAATTACATATATATTCAGGTGGTAATTAAATTTACATGTCTTTGATGCTATAAAAAGTTTAATTGTTTGAATTCAGTCAGATTTACAGTAAAGGGTTCATAAAAGCCTAGAGTGCAAAAGGTTATATTGATAAATGTTTATAGCATTCTGAATAATAAACCTTTCACAAGAAGTGTGAATGCTGTTAATAAGGTTAATACTGTTGGTGTACTACTGGGAAACCTTAGAGTATGTCTACATAGCACATACATCTCGAAAGAGCAAGGAAATTACTTCCTCTGTGGTATGTCCTCTTTACAATTCTAGTTCAGGAAGAGTTTTATCAAGGACAAGCCTTTAGATGACTCTCACACTACTGTCACAATACTGAAAATGTGTGGTATTCTCAGGATTTCATTCCTGCACGGATGCTTTATGAGGTGAACTGGGGCTTTTAATCGGTCTAGAGTGAGAAAGAGCTGCTATATAAGGCCTGTCGTAACGAAAGGTTGGAGGAGAATATATACTGGAGGCCTGAGATAGGAGAAGGCTTTGCTGTTGAGAGTTAGAGTAATCCTGCAGGCTCTGAAAGAATAGAAGTTGATCAGACCGAGGAAGAAAACCGATGAGATTCTGTCCTTATTATTGTCTCACTATCTGAACAATACCATTCCTTCAGATTTCTTTCTTCAGTTTCTCTCTTCTTTATGACTGCTCAACAGTGTTGGGGAGTAGCTAGCTACAAGTAGCGACGCTACTAGCTTTACTAAATTTTTCAGTAGCTTTACAGTAGTGACGCTACTTTTAAAACAGTGTAGCTTTTCATGTAGCTAACTACTTTTTCCAGCAAGTAGCGCGACCAAACGCTACTTTCCGTTTTGTGTTCTGAGGACTGGCATTACAGTATGTTGTTTTAAACCCCAAATATGTTACTTATAACTTCATTATATTTTACTTACAACTTCATTATAATTCTTCATTAATAATTATTTAGTTATTTGTAATGTTAATTGTAAAAAAATAATAATAATAAAAAAAAATTGAAAGTAGTTTCAATGTAGCTAGCTACTTTTTGATAGTAACTTGTAGTGTAGCTAGCTACTTTTTCAGAAGCGTAGCTTGAATGTAGCTTAACTACTTTAATGTACGAGTAGCTTGTAGCTGGTCAAGCTACAGTTTCAGAGTAGCTTCCCCAACACTGCTGCTCAATTAATTTAAGTGCATAAATGGATGTAAATGATTTGTACATGGCTATTTAATGTCCTCTTATACCTGCCAAAACTAGTGAGCTGTTTTTGTTGTTGGTCTGAGATTGTCCACCAACCCAGCCAGGTGTATTGTGACCAGCTAAAAACCAGCCACCACATTCCAAAAACCAGCTATCACTCTAAGCTGGGTTTAGATGGATTTTCAGCAGGGTGAATTTAGATTCAAGCCATTAGATTCCACTAGAAGTGTCTGAATACACCGCAAGCCTATTAAGCCAACATCACTGTTGGCGGGCCAATCTGCCAATGGTTACCCTTATCCCTGCAGCCTAAGGGATACAGTCTGTACTGAAATGGCCTCAGGAACGTCTTATGAGATCACTGAACCTGTTGATTTTTTTCACATGTGAGACCCAATGCATTTAATGTACATAATGTATCAAATTTAAAAATATGAAAAAAAAAAACATTACTATTGCTCTTAATATTGTTGTAATGTTTATTAATGCTGATTAATAGGATACATAAAAATTAATCTTTTACCTACATTATATCTGCACTTTGTTGTTTATGATGAGAGAATTTTACAGTGCAGAATTCAATCACAACAAAAACTCATTTTGAGCGGTGACTAATCTAAACACCTCTGATTGGCCACTGTATTCATAAGCTCAACAGAAAAGTGTGTGATTGGTTATAATGCTCAACGCTGCGAAAATCACACACACTGCTCTTGACTGAATCACTTGTGTAACTTTAATAAACATAAACGTACATTTAATTTATACAGTGAAAACCGTTTTATACATTTAATCACTTTATTCATTTTATGTAGTATTTCTTATTTCAGTCAGGACCACTCTGCTTGAGTAAGATTATTGTAGAGGTCCTGAACTTTATATTTGGCAGCAGGCTTCACTCTGAAGGGTTTAGTTCTGAGCTATCCACAGGCAAACCTCGCTGAGGTTTGAACCCCCCTGAAGCCTAAGCATTTGCCAGATATTTAATATTTAATATGCAACAGTTGTATATTCCAAGTAGAGTAATACAATACTGTGAATAAATTGGACAATTTAGCAATGAGCTGGACAGATGATACATCTCTGCGGGCAAGCAGTTAAGTGATCATGTATCTGCATAAGGAGGAGTTGGGGATGGAGGAGGGTAAGCAAATGTCTGTGTGACATATGGCAAGTGTGAGTACAGATGAACTTATATATCTTATTAATTCTAGTGGGAGGAGTTACGATCAGCTGAGCGTCAGCTGATGCTGCAGGCACACCGTGGTCTGCCTGAACTACGCTTGAACTCCATTCGTCACTCAAACTAGATTTCTGGTAGATAAATAGTGCTGTTTTCAAAGTTTTCAGTTAGGTCTATTTAATTTTCTTTGTTCTGTTGTATTTGTTTGTCCTAATGCTCATAATTAGTTTCTTTGTTCTTATTTTCTCACTGCCTGTTTACTTGTCTTCAGTAAGCTTGAGAGTTTTGAATTATGTTGGGCTAGTTTTAGTTTTTTTGTTGTTGATAAGAATTTCAATTTCAATGGTATAAAAACTGTTGATATCATAACCTTATTTAAAGTAAAAGTAATATTGTCACATGTATCATTATTGTGAAATAAAATTACTCATATCGTGATATACTGTAAGACTTTTGTAATATCCCACACCCCAATGCAGCAACTGATAATTTTCATTGATTTTGGGGTCAGTTTTGTTAATTTTAATGGCCTTTATTAAAGTTGTGTTTTGCCAAGAGAGGATGAATTTCCTGTGCTAAATTCTAGTTCATCTCAAGGTTTTTTTTTTTCCCTCTTCATCCAAACATCCTAAGGATGATTATAAAGTGGTCCAGACATGCTGCTGGTCAAAAGTCTGGCTACGCATGACAAATGGATTCTTGACCTACAGGTTGCAATATAGAGATTTAACAACAGTTAAACACTGAGATAGATAGACAGACAGACAGACAGACAGACAGACAGACAGACAGATAGATAGATAGATAGATAGATAGATAGATAGATAGATAGATAGATAGTCCCATATTTTCTTATGACTATAATGTCATATAGATGGGCATATTCACGTCAGACAGCGCTGTGGCTGATGTGAATTGGTGAGAGGAGAGAGGAGGGTTGACAGCTTTAATTGTGATTCTAAATTTGATATGATTAACCAGGCTCGATCAAATTAACCTGATTGGCAGATGGAGAGGGGGTGGATGGGGGTGTGGAGAGGGTGAAAGGAGATTGATGTACCATGCCCTCAAAGTGCCTTACTCATGTTTGTTTACATACATCTAAAGGAAGTTTTACAGAAAACTATTAAGCTTTGATTTTCCCCCTCTTTATGAAAGCAGTGTAATTGTTGCCAAAATCCCTGCCTTGTCTAATGTGACATTTTTGGTGTTGGAAATGGAATATTATTTATTTATTTACTTCTGCTTTCCTGTTCTGTTTTTTCTATAAATGCAGTATTTTTAGTCTTGTCCTCTGTTTGAAAGTAGGAAACAGCGAACGTCCCCTCATTAAAGACCCCCAGTAAGCCCACATGCCTTATTCTTGCTCATTATAATATGACAACAACAACACTCTGAATGTATCCGCAAAACAATGACAATTAAAACGGCACCAGCTATCCCCTGTACTTCATGCAATGAAAACGACAGTTCAAGAACGAGCCAGCGTGATGGTCGGACAGGAGTGGTGACGTGAAAGCTGAGAGGAAGTTGTGAGGTTAATGAGCACAGATGTGTTTGCTTTCACCTTGTTGTGGGGCATGAATAATGGATACCACGTTTTTCTTTGTCGGTTTTACACTTGTCGTTTCCTCTTTTATTTATTTGTCTCTTTGTCATTCGTGAGTGTACATATGTGAGACTGTTTGTGTCACCATTGAAAATGAATCTTCAACCAATGCTGTGAAAATCTCTCACGCTAATGAGCAGTCAGCCTCCGCTCTCACTCCGGTTACCCATCATCCCTTCCTTCTTCTTGTTCTTTTCTTCAGCAATGCTCTGGAGAACAAGAAGAGTCACTGACCCTCCCCTGACAATTGCCCTGACAAAATTTCGGTCTAAACAAATGTTTTTGTACAAAACATTTAATTAGCATTTCAACCAGCATTTGCATGAACGATCACACAGGAGTTAGTAGGCCTCAAAAAATATACCTGAAACCATAATGAAAAAGATTCTGTTTGATTTTTTTAAAATTAATATACATAAATGTTTCCTTTTTAAATTATATTATTGGTATAACATTTTTAGTAATCAACATTTATTTTGCTACTGACTTAATACTGTGGAATCTTAAATATTTCTACATTCTTAAATATTTCTATATATTCGGAAAAAAAAAATTAAACTTTAATTTGTAGGTTTAAATGAATTTCCGAAGGATCGTGTGAAGAAATAAATAAAAATTTTAAATATATTAAAACAGAAAACAGTTATTTAAAATGATAATAATATTTCATAATATTACTCTTTTAATAAAAATAAAAATAAAGCCTTTTTGAGCATAAAAGACTTCTTATTGACACCAAAGTTTTGTGTGGAAGT
Source organism: Spinibarbus caldwelli (assembly GCA_039654775.1). Taxonomy (NCBI): domain Eukaryota; kingdom Metazoa; phylum Chordata; class Actinopteri; order Cypriniformes; family Cyprinidae; genus Spinibarbus; species Spinibarbus caldwelli. The sequence continues at coordinate 10,715,345 of CM077250.1, read as the reverse complement.
GTGCATAGTATTAATATATACATTAATCATACATTAATATATACATTAATTTGTTTTAAAGTTTTTCAATATGGTTTAAACTTGTGTGTTGACTGCAAATACTTTAATCAAAAAATATATCCTCAGAGCTATAATATTCAGTTTTTACTATGCGAGCCCAGTCTCATGAAAATGCGAAACAATAGCACGATTTTTTGTTTTTGTAATTTACATGCTATTTATACGCAGGAATTGATTCTGGCGTGTATACGATACGCATGTGTTTGACATGCATATAATATGCAGTTTTTGCGTGCATATGATACGCACTTTGTTTGTGTGCATATCGAGGGGTGAGAACCAGAAGGGCGTAAGTGACTTTTTTTGTGAAATGGAGATGGTTTAAGTTTGGTTGAAGTTCATAAAACATAATAACCTTTTAATAACTTAAAGCGTGTCTGTGTCAACTTGTTATTATTCTGTCAAAGGTAAGGAAGAAAGAAAAAAGAAATGTGGACAATATAGGATGGCGAAGAGAGATGTTGAAAGAGGCAGACTGAAAGAACAGAAAATAGAATGCGAGAGAAAATGACCTTCGAAGATAGAGAGTGAGCGGATGGAGAGGAGAAAAAGCCAGACAGAACAAATGACCTCAGCTATAAAAGTATTAGCTAAGGTGAGGGTGTGAAAAAGGTTGGCCAATGAGCTTTTATTTATAGCAACAGGAATATAACTCTATCTCCTACCTTAGTGCAACATGTGCACTTGTGTGTGTGTGTGTTGTCTTTGGTTCCCATCATATCTGCTTTAGCTGTGTTCACAGACCACATTTATGTTTCACTGGTCACTTTATGTGTGTGTGTTTTCACTCATATCTCTGCTCAAGAATATTTATGACACCCTCATTTCTCAATATCTGCCCACAAACTCCCTCCCTCTCCAGCAAATGTGCAAAATAAAACCTGTCCTCTGGCCTCAGCCAGTGTACGTCACGTCAGAAAACAAACACCAGTCAGCGAGCCAATTCGTCTCTATTAGGGATTTATATTTAGCACATCATGATAATAACCTCAGTTCAGCGGCTTCCCTCCCGCAACCAGATATCAGAGGTGTCTTGGTTTACCACTAAACGCTGTTTGTCACGGTCAACCACAGTCGAAACGATAAACTGCAATTAGGGATATTCAGACGGTTTATGAGATCAGATTTTAAATGCGTAGACAATTTTAGGAAGTTGATGTTTATTCAGTTTGGACTCTAATTTCCTGACCCAAATCTGTTTTGGCAAACGTGGTGCTTAATGACTGTAAATCAAGAAGCAAATATAATTGTCAGAGTAGTAGATCTCTCTCATATTTAAATATTTATGCCCATTCGCTGCCATGCAAACAGCTGTTTATTTCTCAGCTCTGCAAAACATGTTGATTAGATAAACTAATTACGAGGGTAAATGTTTCCTTTGGGCTGAAACAAGTGATTCTTGATGCCAGGACACACAATGGGAGTGTGTGATGGTGTGTGTGCAAGCAGTGATATTTACAAGTCTTTGATTGCTTGTATGCCTTTCAGTATCATTGATTGCTTTGATAGTGCCCTTGACCAGTCGGTGTCCACAACTGACCTTTTCTATCTTCCCATCCAGTGAGGTATTAATTGAAATGGTTAGTTATGCATAAAGGTTTGCCGTGGGTAAGTGATTGTACAAAAGGTCGCACAAGGAAATAAGCACTTCAAAGGAATATTTCACCTAAAAATGAAAATGTGCTGAAAATGTACTCTCAGGCCATCCAAGATCTAGATGAGTTTGTTTCTTCATCTGAAAAGATTTGGAGAAATTTAGCACTACATCACTTGCTCATGGATACTCTGCAGTGAATGGGTGCCATCAGAATGAGAGTCCAAACCGGTGATAAAAACATCACAATAATCCGCAAGTAATCCACACAATTCCAGTCCATCAAATAATGTCTTGTGAAACTCCATGTTTGTAATAAATCCAACATTAAGCTGTTTTTCAAACCGTTGCTCCTGGCTAAAATACGAGTCCTGTACTCATAATATTTCTTTCTCAGATGAAAAAGTTGTCTCGTCTGAATCAGGAGAGAAATATGCACAGATCAAGCACCATTTACAAACAGTTCTAAATAGTTCTAAACAAATATGCAGGTGGATTTTGATGTGAAAAGGCAACAGGGGATGGACTTTTCAATATGAGCGTTTTTGTGACGTTTGTGGTGACGTCAACATGTATTTACCTATTTTTGACCCTTATTTTGTTTTACATTTATATATATATATATATATATATTTAGCAGATATTACATTTTGAGATACTACACAAGCTTTCAAACTGAAGAGGGGAGACCAGCTGTAGACCATTCTGGACTGGAATGAAATTCATGGTGGTCTAAGCTGGTATTTTAGAAAGGTTTGTCTGTGTACATGCAAATCAAATGCCCTGATTATGTTTTTTTTTTTTTTTTTTCTAACAGCTGTGAGACAAATAAAAGTCCTGCTTCATCTCAACCTCCATTTGAGACCACTGCGTGTCCCAGTTTGTGTGCATGGAGGCACTGGCACCTGAAGTGATGCTCTGAACGCTCCATCTGTCAAAAACCTGGCTTGGCACTTACAGAAAGAGTAAAACCCAGATCTGTCCACAGATATCACACCACCGAAAGTGATAGTAATTTTGGAGTTTGCAGGTGGGTCCACAGGATATTTTTGGTCATTTTACTTCCAGAGAGATCATTTCCAGTATGGATTCTCCCATTTTAGATTCATTTAACTTAATTAAATTTCTGGCTTGATTTTGTTTTAAGCTTGGCCTGTTCTAATCTCTATTGCCTCCATAGTTTAAACAGCACTAAGCATTTCCAGCCAATCCAATTATTTTCTTGTTTTGGTTTGCAGTTGATGTGTCAGTGATGAAGGTAATATCTTCCTGACTATATCCTTATAAATAGAGGTCTTCGGCACGAGAGTCAGAGTCCTTTTGTAGTTTTGTGCTACGGGAATCATTTCTTTGTTATAAAAAATAAAGGCCGTGAAGAGCCTGTGACTGCATCTGATCTCATTCAGTGTGTATCAGATGGTGACGGGATAAAAGCAAGATATTTTTGTGCATTTGCAGTTTTTGGAGCATCATTGTTCTTTTATAAAATACTTAATATGCTAGCCGTTATAGAGATCTATATAGAAAAGCAGGGGCGGTTTCTCCATTAGGGCGATCGGGCGACGCACCACCACAGCGCGAAAGGGAGGGATTTTTTTCTTTCTCATTCAGTCACAGTGTTACACTAGCTTTCACTCTTCTAGACTGTTTGTTCTGCCTCTGGAAATATAGTCCAATCAGCGTCGAGTCACGTTCTGTGTAGTACCGCCCCTTTTCGGGAGATTTCTGTCAGACCGAGAGTCGCCCCGAGTGTTCTCATCATAGACTGTATAAAAACAGGTTCTCATAGACTTCCATTCAAAGATGGTTTTTTTTCAAACTGCAGGCACTGCAATGCAATCTCTATGGGTTCCGGGAGGGCTAGCACTAACGTGCTTTCGTCATCATGCGTAACTTTGACAGAGGAACTGTTCAGTGGTCATGTTGAGCTGCCTTCAGATCACCACACTCAACTAATTCATTATGTTTTTTACTTTTTTTTTTAATTTGTGTTTTGCTCTGTTTAATAATTCTGAATACAGATCCGTGTGTATTTATATAACGTTAAGGCGACTGGGATAGTGGTCTGTTGGCATCTCCGTGTGGTGCTGCTTGGTACTGCAGCTTGACTTTTAGTTATTTTTGTAATGTAACATTTATTTTTCTCACAGATTTTGCTGTTGCACTGTATACATCAATTTTGAATTATTATTAAAATTAAAAACAAAATGTTTTCATTCTTCTTGAAAAAAGCTCGCAGAAAATATAGTTTTGTGAGAATCCTCCTCAGTCTTTAATTTGGTAAAACAATATTCTGTATTTAAAATGTTTCATGTCTTAATACTTTTCCTTTTGTTATACTGGGATAAATCATATCGGGATGTATGCTAAAATTTCTGGATGTGGCGCCCCACCTAGAAAATTTGCCACCAGCTGCCACTGTAGAAAAGGTTCGAAAATGTCACTAAGCATTGCTGACCTGCTTTGATTGCTTGCGTTCCTTCATTATTAGCTCACAGAGTGGCTCTTTACCACTTGCAGTATGTTTATTTATAATCGGTAGTGTGATATGCTAAAATATACAGTGACACAATGTCTCTGTCTCTCTCATGCAGACACACACTTCAGTAGCAGCGTTCAGCTCAGGGCGAAACAGAATGGAACAAAGGGTTTAGTTTCTGACTCCCTACCCTGCTAAACAAATCCTGATTGCAATTAAATCACACCTGGGTGGAAACCACACAGAAAGACAACAGCAGCGTGTTCAGAGTAATCAAATAGGATTGTGCTAACCACAAATCTGGGGCCCAGGTTTCAGTTGCAAAGATGGGAGTGCCAAACCAATATAAAACTAATTGTTCTGTCTGATGATTTGGTCCGGTGTTCAGCAACTGAGGTCAAAGCCTTTCTTTCTTTCTTTTTCTTTCTTTCTTTCTTTCTTTCTTTCTTTCTTTCTTTCTTTCTTTCTTTCTTCAATAAATGTTTTGGAAGCAGCTTTTTTGGAATTGACCCTTAGCAGGAAGCTTGATTCACAGGCGATCTGACCAATCATAACGCCAAATCCGTCATTTTGTCCGACAAATCAGACAGGAGAGTAGATTAACTTTGATGGACTTAAACTTGAAAAATGGAGTGTATTGACGTCTTTCCACGGTTGAAATAAAATACCTTCTGATGTTCATTCATGTTTATTTCATGCTTAAATAAATATGAGATGATTGGTTCGCGTGCCGCTTGAACTGAGGTGCTACAGCAATCTGTCACGATACATTAAAGAGCCACAAAATGGTATTTATTGTTTGAAGTTCTTCAAAAATAACAAAATTTGATGCCGTGTTGTTACACTGTAAAAAATGCAACTGCACATTTTCCAGTTTACGAAACCTTTTGAGTTTCAAATAAAAAAAATACTATTTTCTTGAAACTACGTAAAAACCAACAAAATTTGTTGATTGCCACCGTTCTTGAGATTTGTATGCTTAGTTTTGAGGCCTAGAGTATGTTCAACCACTTATGTTCATTTTCTGGATATTTTAGTCTTGTAAATTGTTTTACAAACAAAGAAAATGTTGTCTACTTTATTAGACTGACTTATCCATTAACATTTGTCATTCGTAAACTAACATAAATTCAATAATGTGGTGACTTTTTAAAAGTTCTTTTTTCTTCCAGGAAACAGAAAACAATAAATTACCTCAACGACAGTAATTGTTGTTTCAGTTGCTGTGACAAGAATTTTTCTATTAGCAAAATAATAATGCTGTTAAATCAGCATTGCATGAACAAACAAATTTACATTGGCTCAACAAAGTATCTTTACTGAGCAGAACTAAAAAACTATTGTTGAAAGAACTCAAAAGTCTGTAGTTTTCAAAAAACATTGTAGTTTTCTCTTTGCTCCGCGATGTATTTTTCACTGCCTGAGAACATGATGTGTGGTGTGAGAGCGGCATTGCTTGTTGGACATAGCAACAGTAATGAAGGAGGGCAGGTCTTTGCGAAAGGTCAATTCTGATTGGCCAGTCGTGCCAATCCAGCATATATATATATTTCTATTTACATAATTGAACCAAACCAACTAGCTGATATATATAACTTTTTAATGAAGACTTTTAAAAAATCTATTAGGGAAAAATTAATGGGAAAATGCAATTATAAAATAATTTAGTGTCCCCATGTTTACATATTTGGAAATTCTCCTTGTACTAATCAGGATAATATACAGTCAACTTTGGTCAACATCGAATGAAAGAAGTGGATGTGTTATTCAGGATCACTTATCCAGGTTGCTTCAATCCATCCGTCCACATACACTCATTGATGTGTCTATATTTTATGTTTGACCACAAACCAAATCTAATAATAACGCTTTCTGTTTTCATGGTAATTTAAGAGAATGTTCTACCTGTGACTGACCTACTGTTCTTCACCAATCTTCCTTTCTATTATACTTCTTTCAAGGTGCAGTCTCATCTATTACTACTGTTTATGAAGACTCTGACCATACGAAAACAGCATCATTACGATAGCACAAGGGGCTCTTTGAGACGTTAATCAGATCAGAGGCCTCTCTCACTCCATCAGCTATGCCTTTTATTCTTCATTACAAAGAGAATTAGCCTGCTCCTGCAGTACGCCAATGCCTTTACAGAATACTAATATGAGTCTAACACACAAACCCAGATGTGCGCCCAGGAAGGTGAGACAGGACACAAGCATTCATGCAAGCACACAAATATCCACCTGCTCACAGCTTGTCCTCTGCTTTAATGTCTTCTGTCCAAACAAGACCTTCAGCTTCCTTCTGCATGATCCTGCCTGGATGTCTTTCCCAGAATTCATTGAGGCAGATGAATGGCACACTGCAGAGATACTTTTGAAGTTAATGCGAATTCAGTTTTTTTTTCTCTCTTTCAAGATATGGAGCAAAATTCAGATTAAAACCGCAAATATTTTCCCATTACGACCATTCATCCATTTTCATTTTAATTGAATTTCAGGAATGCACAAGTGAGAGAAATTGAACTGACGGCAAAAAGTGAATGTGATCCGGGACTTTAATTCCTCAGAGTCTCAAAATGCCACTACATGAGTAGAAGGATGAACCATTACCCATAGCCCACTGCAGTGAGTCTGTGCAGATGCAGCTGGATCTCCTTGATACTCTAGAGAGACTCTGAGAGCAGGTAATTATAGGGACTTGAGTTTATCTCTGATTATGCCTGTGTTTGTGGGTCCACATATATATGCATGTGCATGCAAGTCTTCACATTTGTGCATCCATGTGCACGTGTTTGTTCATGTAGGTGACTCCTGAAAATGGAGATGACTCTATCAAACATCTGTTAAGCAGATGCAACACGTATGCAATAACCACTGAGAATTTCCTTACAAGAAAATGACAAAACCACCCATCTCCCATGTTCTTCAGAATGAACTATTTCAGATAAAGTGGTCTTTATGGGCTGCTGCATTAAAAAGGTTTAATGGTCTCCATTTCAGACTGTATTAAAGCACACTATGCGTTTGAAGGTGAAGTATGCCATTTACTGTGAGTATTTTATTGGAGTTCAGTATAAGTCATCAATAAATGCAGTTTCACTTAAATATCTTGCATTGATCTGAATCATCTAATTGGCCCAGATCTCTGCACACAATGTCCAAAAAGTCGCAGACAGAGAAGCTAATGTAATTCTCTCCATGGATTTTCGTTGCTTTAGAGATGTTTCCTACAGATGCAAGTGATAATGCACACCTTAATTCAATAGTTCATGATGAAAACAGTCTATGATCAAATTATTGTCGATTAAACTATTGACAATAAGGCCAGAAGCAGCTTGTGGGAGGCATGAGAGAGACAGGCAAATGGACATGGTTAAGATGATGACGCTAAACATAGTAACGTGAGTGCGGAACTCTTGTAAACAGCTTGTGAGATCATTATAATTCAGACTGCCCTGAATAATATGAAATCAGGCAGGGTTTGCACCAATCAAACATACAGGCTGTTTAAGGGACCGCAGGAGTGATGGCTCATTCTAATAATAGCATTTCTATCATTTCTGTGTGTGAGTGATTCTGGTCAATAATCATTCTGACTATTTCCTCAGTGAGTCAGAGCACTTCATCAAACAACTTTTCTGCTGTACTCTGATGCAACCCAAGTTCAAGGAGCAACTCTCCTTTTCTTAAGGTAATAAAAACGAAATTCTTCATGCTAAGCGAGAGAGGGAGGGAAAAGAGAAAGTTAAAAGTTATTTCAAGTAAAATAACTGCAGATCAAAGCAGAGCACTTTCATCGTTCATTTTGAAGAATTCTATTCAGTGGCGCATACACAAGGCATATGACTTAACTGTCTGAAGATTTACCAGTGTAAGTCAGTGGCTTTTACCCTTCTGTTAGCACAATCATTTTCAATACAGTGGCAATAATTTAGAATGTATTGACATTCAGATTTTAAGGACACTGTATATTATATCACATATTTGAATTGTAATTATTTGTGATCATTGACCATGTTAAATAGTAATATTCCCACATTTTAACTGAAGATATGACAACATTCATGATAATGCACTTAATTTTTTTTGTTTTATAATTATTATTATTTACATCGTATTATTATGATAATTTTTAAATAAAAAAAAATACTCATGCAATGCATGTATTTGTACATTTGCTTGTATAGAGGACACTTTTTTAACTTATTTCAAATGTTAAAATGTTTACAATTTCTCACTGCATCACCAGCTTAATTTTTTCTGGTCTATTCATGCTCTGTCAGTTTAATTGTATCTCTTGTATTTTGCATTTGCATCAGTGGTTTTGTGAGAAAAGCATTTACATGTAAATTGCATGTATGCATTTGACAGACTATTTTATCCAAAGTGGCAGGGCATTCAAGTTACACACGTTATTATATTTTGTCCTCCCAGCAAATCAAATGCATGATGACCTTGACGTTATTAGTTCCATGATCCACTGGTTGAGCTACAGGAATACTAAAAAACAAAGATAACCCGAAACACCTACTATATTTCAAGACTAAATGGAAGGGCAGCTGGAATAGGGCATCACTTGCAGCCAATGAGGACACTCCTTTTGTGTGTGTGTAAAACAGGAGCCAATCAAGTAGTAGTAGCACTGGCAGGAAGTTTGTAGTAGTTAGTTTCTACTAAGCCATCTGTTTCAAGGGCTACTCCTGATGTATTGAGCCAGACACAATGATCTACAGCCTAATTAATTGCAAACTATCTTTATGGTACATCTGTGCGTCTGTGTTTTACCAGCCTTGATGACAGCGTGGGCATAGGTGGCGATCTGCTTTATATGTAGATCAGCCTTTCACTGTGGAGACGGTCTGGTGGTTAAGTTGTCAGGGAAACGAGTTTGTTGATATAGACTCACAATGACATTGTAAGTCATTTATGACAACAGTGTTTGCCAAGCTAATACTCTGTAGGTGAAAAGACATTCAATTTCCTGGAAAGACACCGGTTTCTGACATAATTAGTCCCAAAGAGCTAGACAGGGAAAGAAAGAGGACATTGCTATACAGTTATCACAGTCTGACTTTTGAGTTTGATTTTCTTCCTTTCTACTTTCTTCTCACATCAGTAATCCCAAAGTCTGTTCCAACTTTTTCTTCACATTGTTGCTGTACTCACACCCCTCTTCCTCCATCTTTTCCTTTGGCTTTCTCCCTGAGGTGAATAATCATTAGGATTGTAGACAGTGGAATTGACTTTGAATCTTTATCTAAGCAGTAGAGTGTCCCTTCACTCTTTCCAGACCTTCACTTTCTGAAATGAATAAAAACATTGTGCCTTGGACAGGTTTGTTTAATATCACCGACTCACAAATAACAAATAGAAAATGCATACAATAGTATATTCAAAGAAATATAGCTCCTGGTTTTATTTGGGAGTTTAGTCTAACATTTTTATGGTGTATGGAAAGGATCACTTCAAACAGTATAATACCCCAAAGTAAACTAATCACAGTAAGTCATTACCTTCTCTAAGCTCTTTTTACATTCAATTTCCTTCTAGGCATATTTATTCACATTAAATCAGGGATAAGCCAGCCGCACATTCGTGTAAACATTACATTGTACACTACTTAAACTGTAGGGGTCCATATGTTTATAATCCCCAACATGCTCTGAACACAAAAGACAAACAGTGGAATAATGGAATATTCATTTAATTGGGCATCATTAAAACAACCCTTTTACAGCTGTTCTTTGAGTATGCTGGGTAATTAGTTCTTATTTGTCATAATGCGAATGGGAGATCTGAAACAAGCTAATTTAAAATCTCTTTTTTAAAAAAGCTGGTCTTAGCCTGAGATGAAAAGAAATAAATAAATACGGCATAATTATTGGAATGCACTGGTTTGACAAATCAGTTAAAGCAAAAGAAAATAATAAAAAAATAAAATAAAATAAAAAATGTGTATAGTAAAATATGTTGCCATATATGTTTTAAATGTTATCTTTGTTTTAAATGTTATCTAAATGTTATCTTGGCCAAAGCAGTATTTTGTATGTTCCCTATTTTTGTAGTTCACTGAAAAAAAAAAAAAAGAAGATTAATTGAATTTACAAATTTTTAAAGGTAAGTGGTTGCAATCAATTTATTTTAGCTACATTTAAATAAACAAATTTAGTTGACTGACTTTCAACATTTTTTTAATTAAATGTAGCTAAAATAAATTGTTTGCAACCACTTACCTTAAAAAAATTTAGTATCATATTTTTCAGTGTTTGATTAATTGCTCTGTATTTCATAAACATCCTATAATGTCAGAATCCAGTGTGACAACATGCGCCACAAAGGTCAGTGCATATATATATATATATATATATATATATATATATATATATATATATATATATATATATATATGCAAAATGTTAAAGCAAGTGCTGGTAAGAAACTTTTTTAGAAAAGCTTATCATATATATCCAAGATATGTTTGCTGCTGCTAAAGCTAAAATTGTCTTGCAGACAGTCATCTTCAACAGGTCTACGCAGTTTGTGAATGTGTTGGTGCGGTCTGGATGGCTCTTATATATGAACGCTCTGCCACCTGCTGGTGCGTCACGGACACTCTAGCCAATCACGCTCAGGCGCCGGGAGAAGCCTTCCTCTCGTGCGCTCCGGGAGATTCCAGTGGCCGGCAATTAGTGACCAGGGCGAGACGGGAACCGACGCGCAAATATCCGGACGGCAACGGACGGTCGAGGACAAGCCGTGCATTTCTGGAGAGGAACAACGCGCTTTTAGTGGATCTACCAAACAGCAGAGGAGTGGCAAGAACAAGTTATTTCCTCTGAGCATCTTTACCTTTCAGTGAACTCTAGCTAGTAAGGTAAGCAGTGTTAATAACGTTAAGAATTACATTAAATTAATAGCGTAAATAATTAATAAATTAAACTCTGCATGCACAGTAAAGCTGTTGTATTTTATAGTTTCTGTAAACTTATGTTTGTTCAATTTAGTTAATCACATTGTTAGAATATGTTTCTGGAATTTACTGAATTAATTTTATTATATAATCAATCCGAATATAATTTTTCCTTATTATTTACAAAAATAGCGTAGGGCAGTGTAGCGTCTCTATTGCAAGCTATTTAACATTTCTTAGTAATGAGATGGTATTTTTTAAATTAACGAGGCTTTTCAGTAGATAAAATCATTTTGCTGATAAAGTAGCGGACTGCTTTCTAAAATGTTTCGCTGGAAGTATTACACAAATCAAATATTGCCCTGTGTTTGCTGTCCGCTGTTTGGACTCGGAGCTAGCGATGCCTAATCGCGAATGAATCTTTTGAGTCGGTTCTTTTAATGATTTGACAAACGGGTTCGCAAAACGGTCCGAATCATTTGAACGACTCACTGGCGCACTGAATCGTTTAGTGCTTTAAAGAGCAACATGACCGCTGAAAAAAGTGGATATTTGCATACAATCAATTGAAATCTAACCTTCAAACGACTTACAGCTTAAGAGACGAAGAAGGTGTTTATTAAGTTCAACATCTACATGTACAGCTTGTGAACGACTGAAGGTAAATAGGTTTTCCAAACGAAAAAATATCAAAACAGTTTCAGTACACGAAAGCACTTGAAGTAGCAAAGAGAGCCATCGCATATCCATTATTTTTTTATATAAAGTACCTTTCTACTTTATCATGGTAAACGAATATAGTAGCCTAACGTTATATCGTAGCCTGTGTAAAAGTATAACATTAGCAAATTATGTATACAACTGTACCATGTTATACTATGTGCTTTATAACTTTAATATGTATACAAATATGAAGTAGTATATAGGCCTATCTTACTTTTTGCACATTGCACCTTTCTCCGTGGATTATTTAGTAACTTTGCTAGCAACATTTTTTGTTTTGCACAGCGCTGTTTAAAACCTTTAGCCTATACATCATGATTGACTCACGACGATTGTCTCAGTGTTTTAAAGCGTTTAACGTATGTAGATGTTTAATTAATTGCGAGACAGTTTTTAACCATTTTGCGAGCTTTATTGTCATTTGTCTTAATGGTGAGCAGAGCACGCGTAACTGTGCTGATGAACCATCTCGCGGGGGAGAGGCGATGAGTGATGTCTTATAATAACCCGGGTGCCAGACGTGCTCATCCGCAGATATTTTGTTTGTTTTGGGAAATCCGAAAGCGTGAAAGGGTGAACTAAAATAGATCTGAAACATCCCTTAAATGCTGTGAAAGTTCGCACGCGCCTTTGCGCACAGGGTCGAAATCTTTTAGAAGATGAAACTGATGGAAACGGAGGGCGGGGGTGTAGTGAAGGAATGTTCTGACATTAATGAGATGTTCATCAATGTATTCTCCCTTTAGAATAGAGAAGAGTCAGCCTGCACTATCAGCAAGTAATGAGCCATTATGCATAGCAGATAAGTTTTATGGGTGTAAATAGCCTAATGTAAGGCTAAACACAGGCTAAAAGTAAAAATTATAGCATATTTTGTAGCACAACACTGTGCAAAATGGAAAATAAAACCTTTTTTTTTTTTGCATGCATGCATAATTTGTAATTAGTTAACTGTGTGAAGTTACACCATAAAACGCATATGACAACTTACCCTAATAAAAAATTTGACATTATGAAAAATCCCCATTGTGACAAGCCCTGGTCTCCCCTACATATATAATAGAAGGCTGATATTATTTATAAGGTAATCACTTTTGACATTGTTTTACAGAAGAGCCTTTCATTCAATAATGCAAGGCCCAATAACCAAAGTGCACAAAATGTTTAATGCATTGTGATTCGGCCAGTGCTTTTAAGTCACAGGTGTCCACAGACAGACGGCATACTTGTGTCAAATACTGTGCCTTGCGAAAGTATTCATACCCCTTCATTTTTTTCACATTTTGTTATGTTGCTGCCTTATGTTAAACTGCTTTAAATTACTTTTTTCCCACATCAATCTACACTCCATACACCATAATGGTAAAGCAAAAAAACAGGCTTTTAACATCTTTGCAAATTTATTAAAAATAAAAAACTTAAATGATTCCATTGCATAAGTATTCATACCCTTATCTTGGATAATTGAAATTTAGCTGAGGGGCATTCATATTGATTGAAGATGTTACTACACTTGGAGTGAAGTTAACCTGTGGCAAATTAAATTGAATGGGTATGATTTGGAAAGGCACACACATCTTAATAAAAGGTGTAACAGCTGATAATGCATATCAGAGCAAAAAGTCAAGTCAAGTCACTATTATTTTTATAGCGCTTTTAACAATGCAAATTGTGTCAATGCAGCTTTACATCAGCTTGATATAAAGCTGAGTGGATTTACATCAGCTTTGCAGTATTTAGACGGGGAAATAGTATGTTGAAATAGTGTCATTCTCCTCTGGCCAGACAAAATCAGCAGTTTAATTCTGAAACCAAGCCCTGAGGTCAAAAGATCTACATGTAAAGCTCAGAAACAGGTTTGTGTCAAGCCACACATCTGGGGAAGAGTTTAGAAAAAAATTCTGCTTCACTGAAGGGTCACAGATGCATGTAGTCTCTGTTACCGTTAATGGAAGAAGTTTGAAACAACCAGGATTCTTCCTAGAGCTGGGCTCCTGGCAAACTGACCAATTGATGGAGAAGGGTCTTAGTTAGACTGGTGACCAAGAACATGATGGTCACTCTGGTTGAGCTCCATGATCATATATGCAGATTGGAGAAATCTACAGAAGGACAAACATCACTGCAACACTCTACCGATCTGGACTTTATAGCCATGTGGCAAGACTCAATCCTCTCTTCAGTGAAGACACTTGAAAACACACTTGGAATTCGCAAAACAGCACCTAAAGGACCCTCAGACTGTGAGAAACAAGATTCTCTGGTGTGCTGGTAGCAGGCTCATGCTGTGGGGCTGTTTTTCAGCGGCAGGGACTGAGGGCCACATCAGAGTAGAAGAAAAGCTCAACGCACTAAAATATTGAGATAGCCTGAGATAGCATTCAGAACCTCAGACTGGGCAGAAGGTTCACCTTCCAACAGGACAATGAACCTAAGCACACATCAAGAGTGGCTTATAGACAACTCTGTAAACGTCCTTGAGTGGCCAAGCCAGAGCCTGAGCTTGAACCCAATCAAATAATTCTGGAGAAAGTTAAAAATGTGCATTTGCTCCCATCCAACCTGACAGAGCTTGAGAGGTGAAGAGGTGAGGAGAAGAATGGCAAATAATTGCCAAATGCTGATGAGCAAAACTTGTCGCATCAAACAAAAAAGACTGTAAAGGTGCTTAAGCTAAATATTTAGTTAAGGGTGTGAATACTTATGCAATGTACTTAAATTTTTTTATTTTTCATAAATTTACGAAGTTGTGACAATTCTGTTTTTGCTTTGTCAGTATGGTGTATGGAGTGTAGATTGGTGTGGAAAAAAAAGTAATTTAAAGCAGTTCAACATAAAAAAAATTTGAAAAAAATGAAGGGGTATGAATACTTTCGCAAGGCACTATAGTGATAAGAGCAGCTCATGTTTAATGTATTAGGTCTTATCTGTGCTGTTCGGCCCTTAATAGTGTGGAAACGGCAGCAAAGAACACAGTGTCCATTCCTGTCTTTGGAAAAAGAGTTTCAGAGTGTGTGTGTCTATGTCTGCATGACGTGAGAGAATTGACCAGAGGATCAGATTAAAGGAAGGAGGGAAGAAAGATGCAGTGGAGTGCGCTATGCCCTTATATGAAAGGATTTAAAACACCCTCTAAGAAGTGAAATGATCCCTGAAAATTTAGGCCGACCTGTCTTTCTTACAAAGTCCATTTTTCCTCATTCTTTTCCTTTCATTGTACTTTCCCTGACTCTCCTCAGTCTCATACCTCCACACACTCTCACACACACACACACACACACACACACACACACACACACACACACACACACACACACACACACAATCTTCCCTGTCTGTCACTTTCTTTCTCACACACACATACTGAACAACGCTTCACAAGGTATTGGGTTAGATTTGATAACGTTCAAAATAACATGTTCAGTTGGTCTATCTATCTATCTACCTATCTATCTATCTATCTATCTATCTATCTATCTATCTATCTATCTATCTATCTATCTATCTATCTATCTATAAACCGATAGCTATATATCTAGCTATCTGTTTGTCTGTCTGTCTGTCTGTCTGTCCACCTACTTGTCTTTAAAAACTTCTAAAACACAGTTAGATGTAACACAGGAAGAACAAACATCCACATCCACAAAGTACCTACCTGTCTTTCCTCCTGTCAGTCATGCCTCATTAACTTGTTATCATTAGGCAAACATAATTTTAAAATGATTTTGCAATGTGTGTATGCTTCACTAGTCTGCTAAAGCTATTAAAAGATACACCTCTAAAGAATATCACTCAAGAACAACAATGTCAGTGCTAGGCATCCCGATTTTTTTTTTTTTTTAATTTGTCGAGGGAGGTCAAAATTGTCAACTCCACATGCTAAAAGTATTTTAAATAGATCAAAATATTGTTGATTAGCTTAATGTGTTAATTGAATGGTTATGTTAGTCGAATACCATTATCCATTGTGAAAGTCTTCAGGCGGAAGTAAATTAATGGATTAAACCAATCAAGGTGTGACAAGGCCAGTCAGGGTCACATTGATGTGCAATAAATCAAAAGTGAACACATTTCATTGGTATTCCATTGTAGCAGTGCTTGTTTGGCCTGTCTTGGCTTCTGTAGTCTTCTTAGACCTCCCCAATGTCAAATGGCTGAATGTGGTGCCTGAAGCAAACACTGACGTGCTGGACTGCATGTCCTCACTTGGAATGTGATTAGATGTCTGTCATGCTTTAAAGACATTTCCAAGAATACGGGGGTAATTATGTTTACAAAACCCTGTCCAGTGCTGTGCTTGGGTGATTGGCAGAATTACGGAAATAAATACATTCAGTCTATCTATATGTTGCCTCTGGCTGTTAATATCTGTACTGATATCTAGCCTGAAGGCTATATGAAAACTTAGTTTAGTTTGTAGTCTATCACTCACTGCAGAACCTGGTGTGCTTTCATGGTCAGGTCCCTCTGATAAATATCCAAAGAATCTGGACCGACGGGTTTGGACAGACTTACCTTTGATTTGGATTTAGTTAGTACGCTGCAGTGTTAACTTGGAGACATTTGCTGTTACATAACTTCTGAGTACCATTTAATATTGGTGTTTCACGTTATCATTCTTAGTAGTGGATCATTGCACATGGAAACGAACACATTAATTTGAAGCCTAACTGTTTCCTTTTCAACTTCCTCATGTAAGCGATTCCCCAGAATATGCTGGATTTCACTGCTTTAAAAGCCTTTGAGGCTGCTCATATTGATAAGAGACCAGTTTTCTTTGATGCATTGGTTTAATTTAGTCATCTGAGATCAAGTCGTCTCTGTGTTTTATTGCCCGAGAGAACTTGGTTGGACTTCACTAAACAGTGATGCAATGCGCAGTGCAATGCAAGTCATTATTATGCTTAGGAGGTTATATCTTCCACCTGTGTCACCAAATATGATTGATTTGACCTTTGTCAAAAATTGAGTTCACACCCCAAGGAAGTTGAGTTCACGTGTTTTCATTGTCTGTCATTCTCCTGTGTAATGAGTTTGGATTTACGCATTCAATGGGTGAACTTGGTTATACTAATGTAACTCTGTAACTCTGACATAATCCCCATTAGCACTCTAGATTGCTGGTTTATAATCCCTCTTATTAAGTGTTCTTCTGACAAATGTAATCCAGACATGATCCAGGAGCATTGTGACTCCCACCCAACGGTAGCTCTTCATCTCCCACCTAAGCTGATTTATTGTGGACTCTGAATTTATAGTTAGCACAGTAAATAAAGGCTGATTTAATTTAAAGACTACAGTAAATTCAGCATTGAATGACAGCAGAAAAGCAGAGTGGCTTCAGAATTCATCTGCAGTGTTTTTAAAGGTTTTCTAACACAAGTGGTCACACTAACATGAAAACAATCAATCAGGGTTGTCAATCAAGCTGATTCAGTAGACACAATGATTGACCACCCTGAGGACTTGTTGTTAGCAGGGGGCTTTTTTTAGTCTGTGATTTAAGTTTTACACAATGTCAGGGCTCTACGCTTACTTTTTCTTTTAGGAGCGCTTGTGCTCCTAATTTAAAAAATTTAGGAGCACGGTCAAAAATTTAGTAGCACCTTCTAATCAATAATCAAAAATTCTGATCAAAAAATTAACCTTCCTATTACGAGGTGATATTTGAGTCATTAAAGTGATTTACAGGGAATTTTGTTTTTACCTTTGTAATGACATTTTTCTAACTTTATTAAAAGTATGTCATATTTTGTCAAATTCAAAAAAATATATATATTTATAAGCTTTTTAACATTTTTAATTAAAACAACAGAATAAGAAGTAGAATAAGAATAAGTTACCAATAAAATTAAATCAGTATTTAAGAAATAAATTTGTACTACAGAGATGGCACAGAAGAACACAAAAGTGGCTTGTAGGTGTATTTTCAGACATTTAATGAGGCTCAGAGGTTGCAAGAGTGCAATTCATAAATTCATGTTGAGGTTAATGTTTTAAATATACGATTTTGAATATAGAAATATTAAATGATTTAAATAACAGAAAAGATACTTTAAAAATTAAAATAAAACTGCCAGCATGTGGCATCAAGTCACTGATTTTATCACTGAATCATTAATTTAATTGATTCGTTCGAACGGCTGATTCATTCAGGAATGAATCATCTGACTGTCTTTATGAATGGGTAATTGAATCGACTCACTAGATTCATTTAAAAACGCAGTTCATTCATAAACGAAACACCACTGTGTTTGAATGGAGATGCGCAGCGGCTCAGCTGTGACTTTGTCTGAAACTATTTTCATTGACGAAATAGAGCAAAATAAGGCAATAGTGTTGTAGTCAGACAATATAAGTCACTTAATATTAACTTCTTGTTTAATGAACTGTTGTATTAAATCAATATCACATTTGCAAGCTGTCACTCTCCTTAGTTCATCGCGATCTCACAAATCTCTATTATAATAATATTATAAGCTCCCATTCGTCAACTAACTTCATGTAAGATATTGTTAGTCTATTGATATGACTGCAGACTGCAGTCATTTCTTCATGTGTAAAACATAGGCTATTATTAAGCAAACATTACTGATAGCAGCTTTATCCACACCACAGAAAAACTCTCGGTTATACAAGCACCATGGACAAAATTGGTATCTTGCTGCGTCTTTGAATTTGCGTGGTTTGGTAGTTCTTTAGCGTGAATTAGAAGGAGCTCATTAGAGGTCATTGTTCACTGCCAAAGCCACAAGAGCCAACCACAGAAAAAGTCCAACCTGATCATTGTTCTCCCACAAAGAGAGTAGCTGGAGCCATTAAAATTGGGAACAGGACTTGCGTTGGCAGAGCTTTCAAAACTCATCCACTGTATAACCGACAATCGATGGAAAATGTGGTTAGAAAGCTGCTTGCCTTACAGGACTAGAGCCCCCAAGTCTAAGTTGACATTCAGAAGCCTCCAAAAACGCAAACAAAGCAAAGTGAGACGAGGTCCAGGCGTGTATTGTCCATTATAAATATGCTGTAATTACTTTAGACATCTCAACAGCTCAGACGCCATTCTGCAGCAGGAGAATTATTTACAACTTCCCTTCAAATAAGACTGCAACAAAGTGCACTCGCTCTAAATAGAAGCCCACAGCACCAGGCTACAATATACTTTAGATATGTGTCATAGTATATAAGTAACTCGTGTCTAGGCTGAATCTTGCATGGCAGAGGCGGACCAGCCAACATTGGAATTAAGACGAAATTGGCAGATTTTGCTTCTAATATATTATTTACTGTTCAGACTGTAGTGTTTTATCCCTGAGGGCTCCCAGAAGTGAATCAAGCTTTGTAAGCAACCCGACAGAGAAAGTGACCCCCGCCCCCTCACTGCACAAGGCTGTGAGGTGCAGGAACACTCTAGAATACATGAAAGCCTTCACCAAGATGGCCTCCACAGGGGACCCTTGGGGAAAAATGCCCTAGTGAATAAAGGAATGAACATTGACAAGGCGTCATTTCTGTGAACTGGACCGTTTTTGTGGAGGTCTTACCTTTCTCAATGGATGTCACCTCAGAGCAAGCATCACTAGGTTGCTCCCTTCTTTGGAAAATGTTACATTGACATCTTTTTCTCTACTTTTTCCTGTCTATTCTTTAAAACTCAAAGAAGCATTTTCCGTCTACCTTTATTGCTAATAGAATAACAAGTTAAGCAGAAAAACAAAGCTATTCTTTTGTTAACAACTGCTCAGTGTTGTATGTTTGTTCAGATTACTGGCTTGTGAGAATTCCTTCTGTATGGGTATATTCATTTTATGTGCCCTTAATCTACACTGTGTGTTGCCACCAGCTGTGGAAGTCTGGTTTGCTTTCTCTTGTTTTCAATTTTAACAGCTCAGTCAAAGAGCTGTAAACAATTTTTCTGGCTTTCCAAATCCTGTTGATTGTTGGTTCGACCCTGTTCAGATGTAAAAAAAAAAAAAAACCTCACCAATGCAATGTTCTGCATCAAACTTGGCGTTAATAGATATTTATTTTGTCAGGGTAAAACCTCAAAAAAAAAAAAAAAAAAAAAAAAAAAAGGTCCTACTGTTTAGTCAGGTTAAAGGGATTGTTCACCCAAAAATGAAAATTTACTCACCCTCATTTCGTTTCAAACCTGTATGAGTTTCTTTCTTATGTTAAACATAAAAGAAGATATTTTGAAGAATGCTTGTAATCAAACAGTTGATGGTGCCCATTGACTTCCATAGTATTTCTTTCCCTTCTATGGGAGTCAACAGGGACCAACAACTGTTGGTTCTTCAAAATTCTTCAAAATATCTTTCATTTTTGTGTTCAACATAAGAAAGAAACAATATGATGGTGAGTGAATGATGACAAAATTTTCATTTTTTGGTGAACTATTCCTTTAAAAGCTTTATGGGTAGAGCCTGCATAGGAGGTTACAGATACTGTAATTTTTTGTAAGGCTATATTAATGTTTTACTCTTGCAATTTTATGTGTACATTTGCTGTTGTGTGTTAGATTTAAAACAGAGTTAGTGTTGAAAAAAGGAGTTAGCATTATTATGGCATTAGCCAAGAAGAGAGGAACCTCTGCTTCTGTAATTCATTTTCCTGCAATGAATAAATTGTTTATTTCTTTGCCGTGTAGAATGTGTGTAGGCTTCATCTATTCTCACTTTCTCTCTTCACACACACCCACACTCAAGCGCACGCACACACACGCACACACACCTACGCACACACACACACACACACACACACACACACGCACACACACACACACACACACACACACACACAAACACACACTCACTTACTTGTCTTTCTGTCCTCTCATCATTCAGTGGTTAGTCTGTGACTGCTGATAAGTTGAATTTTGAAACCAGAGGTCACATGGGAATCATCTGTGATTGGAGGACACATGCCTTCTAGTCTGTTCTTGTCATCAGGAGGATGTATGTTTGGAATACCATATTGACATACTCTTGATGTTTGTGCAGTAATATGTATACTGTGCAGTAATATACTGTGTGCAGAAGCTGTGCAATAGATAAGTGGAAAACGGTATTTCACAATGCAATTCACCTATTTGCATGCAATAAATTAACGAGAAATAATATGATTTTTAACCAGTGGGTCAAGGATGGTTGGTTAGCAACCATCTGACACCATCTGGTTCTAAAAAGCATTTTTCTCCAGTGATGGCTATTGAAAATTAGGTGTGTATTATGATGATAAAAAAAATTTAAAAAAATGTTTGCAAGAAAAAAAATCTAATACTTCATGATAGTATGGAAAATTACAGATGGCAGAATTATTTTAATTATTTATTTATTTATACATATTAATTTATATAGAGGGAGCAAAAAGTGTAAAATTGATTGATTTTATTTTTCTTTCAGCTGCCTTTCATGTCACTTCTCAGGATAGCTGCTAATAAAGGTGATAAGTGGACACTTGATCTTGCAAGTAATGAGGTTATGTGATGACAGTGTATACTAACTGTTTGAACTGTTTATTGTTGCAATATGCATTGTTTCATAAAAAAAAAAAAAAAAAAACAGGCAGTATTTAGCACAGTATGCAGTAAACAGTAGGCTAATTTTGTTTTCTGAACTTAGCCTTAGGCTCATCTCTCTGTCCATTATTTAAATTTTTTTATGCGTTTGCTGTTTATGTGATGATTTCTTTTGTTCTTTCCTTCCTTTCATCCCTTTCTGTGATCATAATTATGCTTCTGGGATTCAAATATCGCAGTAATGAAGAAGACAGTAATATTAAACTCTGTTCATTAACTTTTAATGATTTGTCATTATTTATTTATATTTTTGTATATTGATGGGATTTTTCAGTATGGTAATATTAAGCCTGTTTCAGCCTGTTTGTGGTCAGGAGAGCAATTAACCTTTTTTTCTGATGTCACTTTTCTTCTTGTAGCTTTGCTTGGATGAAGGAAAAAAGCAGCTCATAAAGGATGATGACCTTGGGTCTTCCATGGCTGATTATTAACTTATGAGAAGCCATGGTTTTAGCAAATATAATTAATGCACCATAAATTATATTTAGGGACATCAAGAAATAGATAAAGTATGAGTCAGATCCTTCAGTTTGGAAATATTCCAAATTCCTGCCTTCCCTGCCAAATCCCTGGAAACACGGCGAGTGCTCACTGTTACATCATAATAAAAGGATGTTTGGATCGCATGGATTCTATTTACAATAGAGGCAAATCAGCATCAGAATATTCCCTGGCAAGGTGAATTTCAGGGCTCAAGGATTCACAACATGAGAAGTTCTGGTTGCTTAGGCACAGATTAATCTTTGCCAAATAAGATTTTGTCAAATAAGATTTTGAGAATTGAGAATTTTTTAATCCAAGGCGAGACTTAATCTGTGTCCAGGGAACTGACCCTGTGTCACAGCTGAAATGATGGGCCTTTTAAGTGCATTTTTTCCACTGGCATAAATATCATGCTTCTAGACTGCGCCATTGACCAACTAAAACCTGGTCTAAGTCAATGGTGCAGTATTTTTGTTGTTATTTAAAGAGCGCGTTAGTAATATGCGCCTATAGGCGGGTCCACAACGTGTGTAAACTCTGCGTATTACACACACAGGGACGTGCAGCAGCACACAAACATGCTAGATATTAATAATTAAAGGATTACAATGTAAAAGATTATTATTGTATAGGCTACATAAATATAAAAATGCCTACATGTCATAATGTATAGTCATTGCATGTATCAGAATTAGCCTACCTATTTGCTCGTGTACGAGCAGATCCGTTTCCTCTCTGGAGATGCGTTCACTCTTTGTGTTTGCAAATTCCACCATGTAGATAGCGAATCTGCCATGGCGCGAGCGCAACTGGCTCTTAAAGGAAATGGGAGATGAAACTCTGATTGGTTTATTGCACGTTAAGCATACAATTTAATTGCATGCTCATTTCCTCTATTTTTACATTTAGATTAAAGTTACATCATGTAAACAAAAAAACTAATGGTTTAATAACACTTTTAAATATAATCTAAAACACTAAGAATTTTACAGTGTTTTATTTTTAATTTACTTAACTTTAACTTGAATTGTATATACTCAAAACCAAATATTTTTTTCTCATGTGCCAGTGGAAATGGGGTAAATGAAATCAAAAGAAAATCATAATTTCATTTGAGTTCTAGAATGTAGGATCTGTTGTATTGGCCAAAATCTCCAGAAACTGAGTTTATTCTTGATTTGTTCATATTGGATGCGGTTCACGTACAGATATTTCCTCTGGACTGTCTCCCTGCCGCATCATTAGTAAAAGATCTATTAAGGTCATTAAAACAAAATATGACTTTCCAGATAATCAGTCAGAGCCGGACTTCTCTCTCTCTCTCTCTCTCTCTCTCTCTCTCTCTCTCTCTCTCTCTCCATAATCTTAACCTTGGTCTGCAATCTTAATCTTCATTTTAACGTGTGTTGTAGCATCATTCGCCACCTCTTTATCCCTCCCCCACTCATTGAGATGAACAAACATGGTGTGATTGAAGTGTTCAGACCTCATAACCCTAAATCAACACAGATAATGTTGGAACAGTGGGAGTCTTCCCCATTTCAACACCATTCATTTCACAGACCTTTGCCTGCCTTTAGAGACAAGTCATATACCTTCTGTCCATTTCATTTACCCTGCTGAACTTTTGAGTTATGTTGTATAGTATGTTACTGCATTGTATAGCTTGAGGTTAATTCAGTTTTTTTTTTTTTTTGTGGAAAATTCAGTTGCTGTTTCTCGGTCTGGACCGCAAGCAATCGACACAAAACAACTTGCAACGCAGACGCATGTAAAACGGTAAACTTGAAAACAACCTAAATTAAATTCAGATTAATTCACAAAAAAATTCACAATTCATTGAGCCATTTATTTTTAATAGTGAAGCAAAGCATCAAGATATGCAAATCCAGTCAAAACCGATTGCGAATTTGTTTTCTTGAATATAAATTGTACAATATTTGCATGCCATCACAGTTGAGAAATTCAAGTACTGGAAGATTAAATTTTATTATACATATTTGTAAATAAGGTTTACGTCTTTAAATTAACATTGACTGTATTATTCTTGACAACGCAATGTGTGTTTCAAAGTTTTGATGAATAAAAATGAGGCTTTAGTATTAAGTATTACATTTATTGGGTTATTCAAGTTACAAGTCTTTGTATAGCAGTGTCAAACTAGTATTCAAAGAAGAATATTTCTTCAACCATTGCCTTTAGTTAATTCAGCAATGAATGAATGAATAGTGTGATGGATAAAAACTGATTCTGTAATTGGAATTGTCATGATTATTATATCATTCTGGCACTGTGAATGATATTTGATCATAAATTGCTTTAAATATGTCTAACATAACAATTATAAACCAATTTTTTGGCACTTTTTTGTTGACAACGAGGCACTATTTGAGCTCATTTTTTAAAATTGATTATATGTAATTCCAAAGTAAATAAACTATGACTAAATGTTATTTGCCAGGTAATTAACCTCAAATCCAATGTTGGAAATGCATCGCTCAGCTCCAGAGAGCTGCTAACTAAGCTAGAAACTGGCCAGACACATACACTGCCTCAGCTAATGTGCTGTAAAGTTACATCAACTCCCTCGCGACCCCACACACCTCTCACGGGGGGAACCGCAGGCCGGTTCATCTGTCCGAGAGAAGAATGAGCGGTCCGTTTTTGCTTTTGATGCTGGACAGCGTGACCAGGGGATCTGTGACTTGTGACATTTCAGCGAGTTTTAAGGATATCACTTATTTGAGGCAAGACGCCTAGGTCAGACTTTCCACTTACAGTCTCTTTCCCTCTCTTTCTCTTTCCAGCTTCCTTCCTCCCTCCCTTTCCCCCCTTATGATTTTCCCCAGTTTGCTATGAGTTTGATGTTATGTCTGGCAGAAGACTGCATAAATTCATTTTCCACCATCACAAGCTCGCTGAGTGCTTATGCAGGAGTTAATGAGCCATTCATTCAGTGCTGTCTCCAGCAGACCACAACCATCTCCAGCAAATTAGACTTTCGTTCTGCCTCAAGACGACGCAAGGAAAACACAACACAGAGATTTAGTTTAGGCCTCGGTGGAGGGTTTAAGCAAGCATTGAAAAATATGCGGCAGAAACCAAAAAATTAAGCTTTTTTTTGGAAATGCTGCTGTGATGCAATTTAACGCAATTATTACGCTACCGTGACTTTGAAGGCTTGTTTCAAGGGAGTTATTCTGACATTTGCTGTAATTTTTAGCTGTAAACAAATGTTTGCTTATTAATAACATCAAAGCATTTTACAACATTGCATTTTGTTGTGTTGCATATTCTTAAACATTCACATCTCTAATGATAAATATAATAAACAAAATTTAGATGTAAGCTGAGATCTTTGAGAACATATGAACATCAAAACTGGAAAAAAATATTTCCTTGATCAGTATTTTTCTTGTTTTCCAGTAAATTTTTTCTTTGCAGCCAATAAATGCATCGAGCAGGGCTGTCATCAGGAATCACCCGTAACAGATGAAAGGATAGCACGAGCCTATCAGACATTCAAACTAATGTTTTATTGAGAATATGAGATTGGTCTTAAGAATGAATGCTGGATCAGATGCATTTAATCACACTCGCTTAGTCAATCTCTCATAATACTAAGGAAAGGAAAGGACGTGATGTGTGGCCAAGTATGGTGACCTATACTTGGAATTTGTGCTCTGCATTTCACCCATCCAAGTGCACACACACAGCAGTGAGAAGTGAACAAACACACACACACTGTGAACACACACCCGGAGCAGTGGGCAGCCAATGCTGCGGCACCCGGGGAGCAATTGGGGGTTCGGGTCTCACCTCAGTCGTGGTATTGAAGGTGGAGAGAGCGGTGGTTATTCACTCCCCCCACCGACAATTCCTGCCGGACCTGAGACTCGGACCCGCGACCTTTGGGTTACAAGTCCGACTCTATCCATTATGTCACGACTGCCCTTCATTAAGCTTTTAATGAAGCAACTCATTGTGCGTGTATATATATATATATATATATATATATATATATATATATATATATATATATATATATATATATATATATAAAGACAACTACCAAGACCACACACAGAAGTACAGACATGTATTTTGGAAAAGGCCACTCTAGACAGGCTTCTATGTTTCCTTGCATTCCTGTCAGATATAAGAAAGAATCTGCTTTAATAGTTGTCAATCAAAGTCAAACCTGTCTGCACCAGATGACTGATGCTCATTCTCTCTCTCTCTCTCTCTCTCTCTCTCTCTCTCTCTCTCTTTTTCTCTCTCTCTCTCGCTCTCTCTCTTTCTCTTCGTGTCTTTTGCTTTCTGTGTATCCAGCTTTTATTCTCTGCCTGACACATTTTTCTTATCTGTGTATCTCGTCTCTTTTGTTTTGTCTCTTTGTTTTACTTTGTCTCATTTTTCCACCGTCCCCTCTGTGATCAGATGCTCGGTTAATTAGTTTGAGGGTCTTGCTGTCTAAACTCGATCCAGAGTCAACACAACTTTTTTTTTTCTCAGAGACCACACAGAGCAGCATGTTCTCAAGAGTGTCAGTGGGGAACATGTTGCCTCACAGTGACTATACACTATTAAATTAATACCGAAACGAATCACTCCATATAAAGGATTTTGCAGTATAAAGGAGGATACTTGATATTTTGAGGTACAAACATACTGCTAGTTTCAAGCTCAAAACTTATGCAACTTTGTGAGTTCTTCACACAGATGAATGCATCAGCAGAAGGCCATCTACATTTACACCTCAGTAATGACTGTCGTCTGATAAAAAACATACCACCTGCCCAGTGAGGTAATACGAAGAAAGCAGGATGCACTATTATTCCTGTGTTGCACATGATCTTTACCATTTATTTGATGCGTTGCGAGATTGTGTTGTGAACCTGTCACAATTTAATGCAAATTTTGTAAAATGGATGCTATAAAAGGATGGGGGAGTTAAAAACTATGTTTAACACAACAGCAAACCCACAAGCCAATGTGTGTGTACCTGAGCAGAATGCTTTTGCCCACTAACAACAGTTGAAAAAAGACTCAAAGAGCCAGAGAGATTGGTGATGCCTCTTTTTGTAAAATTTGAAATGGATAAGTTTATCCCAAATTGAGATTTAAACCAGTAGTTCTCTATCCTGAACCATTACTCTGGAAGCTTAGTTTTTATCTCTAATACCAGAAGTATCTAGCGACATGTTTTTATTTATTTTTTTAAATCTATGACCTTGAAACTGTAATGCAGGTACATTGTCATAAAATCAAATGATGAAATGACATTTATATTGGAAGAAAACTGCCTTCAAAGTCATAATTCATTTATCTCTACATCAAAGTTTTCACTTGTCACCGTGTAATTACTTTATACACACACACACACACACACACACACACACACACACACAAACACACTCTGTCCTGTGTGGCAGGTTTATGAATCATTACATAAGAAACAGAAGGATGTCGTGAGAAAATACTATGTCTGGTTGCTTGGGTGAATTGTTTGTTTAAAAGATCAGCTTCAACAGAAGGCACTAAATATTTTTTTTTTCATTATCTATCTTTATATACTCTTCTAAACATCTAAATATTCAGATTAAAGGCATTTTTTCATCAAATGTTTGCTAGTTTTGGGATACCAGCATGATTTGATATACAAAGTGGAGTTATCTTTGTAAAAGTGGGACACTGTCAGGTTCTGGGACTGAACTTTATGAAATTTGTTGTGCGTCTGTAGTTTGTGGCATTTGTTTTTGTTTACATACTTGTGTATTTTTCTAATACCTCCAAATAAACTTGAAATGACATGCTTAAAGGGACAGCTGACTCAAAAGGGTATATGTTATCATCATTTACTCATTTATGCTGTTGAAAACCTCTATGACTTTCCATGGAACACAAAATGAGACATTCTCATTTTTGAAGATTTCAGGCTTCAAAAAAGTCACAAAAGCACCGTAAATGTACTGTATCATACAATTGGTACATTTGACTCATGTGCTATATTCAGTTAATGGGAAGAACAGTAGTGATGTCCGAAAGAACGAATTGTTCTTTTGAGTCTGATCTGTTCAGTGAATTGGTTGATCCAATTCACAAAACTGATCTGAATGATCCATTCATGAATTAGACTGATCCGATCTGACTCAGTGAACTGGACACAGAAGTTAACAGCTCACCGAAGGGGAAGATTTTCAGTCAATAGTGATTTTGGTCTATTTCTTGTACAAAGCTATCATATGACTTGAGAAGAATTGGAATATAAGGTATACGAGTCATATGGACTACTCTAATGGTGCTGTTCTACTCACGACTCTAATCCCTTTTGAAACTTGAGAACTTCAATTATAATTTTTATGATTATTTTTAATATTAGGTGAGCTATATCCCTTTAAACTTGACCTTCTAGTGTGAAAATATGTGACATAAAGAACAGAAGCTTCTTATCATCTATATTCTGAAGTCCACATAAATTAATGTTTTGATGATGGTTGATTTAGCTCATATATTGAGGGACATACCTATAGAACTACACACACACATAGGGTTCATGGTTCAGTGAGGCATATAGTCAGGACACACTCTTTAATTAGTGTCAGAAATAGTTTACCTCTGAGCGCTTTGGCTTGGATTTAATATAGTCTAGCAGATATCATCCTGGCTGACATTAGTAGCTCCATTTACTCTCTTATACACACCATGTCTGTGTATATACAGTCATGGCCAAAAATATTGTCACCCTTGGTAAATATGATCAAAGAAGGCTGTGAAAATTAATCTGCATTGTTAATCCTTTTGATCAAAAAAATCTAACCTTTCATTGGATAATAAATATTTAAAATGGGGGGAAATATCATTATGAAATAAATGTTTTTCTCTAATACACGTTGGACACAATTATTGGTACCCCTAGAAATTCTTATGAGTAAAATATCTCTGAAGTATATTCCCATTCATATTCACAATTTTGAGCACTCCAGTGTGATTATGAACATGAAATTATCCAGCCATAGCTTCCTGTTTCACAGAAAAATAAATAGGAGGTGAAACAAAGCCCAAATTCCCTTTAATCATCCATCACAATGAGAAAAACCAAAGAATATATTTCTGATGTGCAGCAAAAGATAATTGAGCTTCACAAATTAGTGAAGTGGCTTTAAGAAAAGAGCTAGAGCAGTGAAAATTCCCATTTCCACCATCTGGGCAATAATTAAGAATTTCCAATCAACATAAAATGTTACGAAACTGCCTGGAAGAGGACGTGTGTCTATATCATCCTAATGCACGGTGAGAAGGAGAGTTTGAGTGGCTAAAGACTCTTCAAGGACCACAGCTGGAGAATTGTAGAAAATAGTTGAGTCTCGGGGTCAGAAACCCTTAAAAAAAATTGTCAAACAGCAACTACATCACCACATGTTGTTTGGGAGGGTTTCAAGAAAAATTCTCCTAGCTCATCCAAAACAAACTCCAGCATACTCAGTTATCAGACACGACTGGAACTTCAAATGGGAGAGTTTGGTCAGATGAAACTAAAAATGAGCTTTTCATCAGCAAACACTCAAGATGGGTTTGGTGAACACAGGGATAAAAGGTACCCCATGTGTACAATGAAATATACTGCTGTATTTTTGATGTTGTGGGCCTGTATTTCTGCTGGAGGTCCTGGACATCTTGTTTAGACACATGGCATCATGGATTCTATCAAATACCAACAGATAAAAAAATCAGTAAGTGACTGACTCTGTTAGAAATCTTATAATGGGCCATGTTTGGATCTTCCAACCGTACAATAATCCAAACACAAACCTCAAAAACAACACAAAAATGGGTCACTGAGCACAAAACCAAGCTTCTGCTATGGCCATTCCAGTCCTCTGACCTGAACCCTATAGAAAATGAGTGAGGTGAACTGAAGAGAAAAAGCACCAACATGGAGCTGGGAATCTAAAGGGTCTGGAGTGATTCTGGATGAAGGAATGGTCTCTGATCTCTTGTCAGGTGTTCTCTAACCTCATCAGGCATTATAGGAGAAAATTTAGAGCTGTTAAACTGGCAAATGGAGGTTTCAAAAAGTATTGAATGAAAGGGTGCCGTTAATTGTGGCCAATGTGTATTAGAGAAAAACATTTATTTCATAAAGATATTTCCCCCCATTTTAAATTCTTATTATCCAATGAAAGGTTAGATTTTTGTGAATTTGTTAAATAAAAGAT
Source organism: Spinibarbus caldwelli (assembly GCA_039654775.1). Taxonomy (NCBI): domain Eukaryota; kingdom Metazoa; phylum Chordata; class Actinopteri; order Cypriniformes; family Cyprinidae; genus Spinibarbus; species Spinibarbus caldwelli. The sequence continues at coordinate 10,685,295 of CM077250.1, read as the reverse complement.
CAAAAGGATTAACAATGCAGATTATTTTTCACAGCCTTTTTTGATCATATTTACCAACGGTGCCGATATTTTTGGCCATGACTGTACATTCTCCCTATACATGTTTTAAATACTAAAGAACATCCAAACACTTTTTCACCTCATGAATCATTCCAAGACTGGGCTTTCAGTCCATCAGAGGAAAAACACCTTATCAAACACGTAAATTAAAAAGAACGCAGGGTAAAGAAATATTTGATTATTTGTGTGTAGTTTATGCATTCTCTGCAATGTGGATTTATATTAGTGCATACTGTTTAAAAGTTTGGGGTCAGTAAAAAATTTTTTTGAAGAGAGAAAGAAATTATTTTTATTCAGAAAGGGTGCATTGATCAAAAGAGACTATAACGACTTTTATAATGTTACAAAGATTTCAAATAAATGCTGTTCTTTTGAGTTTTCTTTTCATCAACAATAATAACATGTTTCTTAAGCACCAAATCAGCATATTAGAATTATTTATGAAGGATCATGTGACACCGAAAAGACTCAAGTAATGGCAGCTGAAAATTCTGCTTTGCCATTATAGGAATAAATTACTATTATTATTTTAAAATACATTGAATAGATATAATTGTTTTGTATTGTAATAATATTTCATAATTGATCAAATAACTGCTTTGGTGAGCATAAGATTTCTTTCAAAATTATTATAAAATCTTATCGACCCCAAACTTTTGAATGGTATTGTGTCTCAAAAAATCCGGGCCCTTGTATGAATTTCATTGCATTGGACTGAAATAGAATGTACAGTATGAAGTTAGTTTTTCATTCCCCTATAATTAATACAGATGTCCGAATAACCACCAGTGTAGTTCATTATGTTAACAATAAGCATGCTCTACAGAGATTTAAACACTTTTGGTCTTTATTTTAAACAATAACTTTTTCAAATTTAGATTCTTCATAAAAACCTAATTTTGTGAAATGTTATATATACTGTAAAATGTATTGTGCTTGTACTATATTACTTTAAATGCCACTTTGTTATATAATACAATTGGTTTTTAGCCCCTTTGGGTTTTCATTTTTGTATCCAAGATGTGACTAGCAACGTTTCTGAGCAAAATATAGCGGAATTGACTGACATATTGATCAAATAGCTGGTGGCTGAACATTGATTGATTGGACGTTTGATCTGGGGATTGTTTCATGCAGTTAATGTGAAACAGTAGGTTACTTAAAAAGCTCTTAGTAGCCAGCAACCTCAAGAATCATAAATCATTAGATTTCCCAGTGATTGGATGGTTTGGTTTTTCCTGAAATTTTCCCCTTCATTCCTTCCTCTGGTTCCCCTCATAACCCCTGAGGTCTCACAGTATGGAGTCAACTATCTGTCCAATCCACTTAGAGTTTATTAAGGACACACACACACCCCAGTGTGAGTTAACCCTCATTACTGAAGCTTGATTTGTAGCGGTCAGGAGTTTACCGTTAAGGTCATTGGTAAGAAGATGTGTAGAGAAGTGAGAGGATTCATTTAAATTTGTTTTAGTTTTATAAACAAGGCAGGGTTAATAAAAGTCATGCTTTTCACAAATGGATTCTGCTCTATTGTATGTTTTCAATAAACACAGTAACAGGTGATATAGCTCTGCAGATTTCCCAAGATCATTGATTGGGGAAATAATTCAGTTCTCTTACAGAAGCCAGTCTTAAAGGATTGTTTTGGGTTCAATAGGCTCTTTCAACAGCATCTGTCATGCTGTCAGTTACTTTAGAAAACAATGTTTTCCATGTAGGGCAATACATGGCACTGGGATAAATGCTAAAAAAAACAGCATTTCTTATTGTACACAATACTAGTGTGATGAAGTTGCTTATTAAGCTTGTTTGTGCCAAACTCAAGTTTTAGTCAGTGAAAATTTAGTCACATTTTCGTCATACTGTATAATGGTTAAACTATAAAAAATAAATAAATATTTTTGCTCAAAATTATAATCTGTCATTTGAGAAAATTAGCTTTACAATTTTTACAATTATTGCACAATAACAGAATTTGGCTATTACAGGCTATTTAATATTTAAAGAGGTCATCAGATGCCCATTTTCCACAAGTTGATATGATTCTTTAGGGCAGGGGTCAGCAAGTAAGTTTGGCATCGGGCCAAAAATATTTTCGTCACTAAATGGCGGCTCAGAATATAGTCAAAGGATAATTTAAGAAATTAATTGATGAAAAATGCAAATAGAATTGCCTGCGACAGACTGTTACAGTGTCTTTTGTAACTGGTAGTGAGCTGTTACTCTGTGTTAAATCCTGTAGTAGGACAGTCATTAACAAAAAGTCATATTTGTGTGGCGGTGTCCGGCAGAGTATGTGAGCTGAGTGGAGCATCAACAATTTCCCCTCTGCGCTCCAAGCATTTAATAATCACTCCGCTCCGGGTTTACCATTTCCCACTCCCGCTCCACTCCTCGCTCACTGATATCAGAAACACCGCTCCGCCTTCGCTCCGCTTCTAAAGTATTTCAGTATGTTTGAAATATCACAGTTCTGTTCATAACGTATATTCAAAAATAAAATAACAGGAGAGTTTCAAAGTGGCTTATTGGAACACTAGTGTGCAAACTGTTTTCCTACCACATGACAAGCTAATAACATGGTTGTCAGCATTAAAATATATAATTGCTGCTTTTTGCAGTGCAAATTTTGTTTGTGATGAAAATAACAGTACGTTTTCGTCAGTTATTTTACCTACGGTTACCTACAGATTTCTGCTCATTCGAAATCGAATACAGATGAAGTAGCACTGTAAGATTACATTTGTTTGAATGCATTATTGAGAGAGCGATTGCCTGTGAATAAGTGTTGTAGTAGTCCTACTTGTTTAAGTCATGCTTTCAGCTGAAAATATTCAGTATCTAGAAGGAACAAACAAATTCCTTGTGAACTATAACTTCCCGCTCATGTCCATTGCTGTTATCATAGCCTTCACATTCTTTCTGATTTGAGTGATCCTTCTCTATCAAGCTAGCTAAATATGTTTAACATGTAAATTCTTGCTAAATATGCAGTTATATTACGGGTCGTTGGCATGAATTTGTACTCTTGATGGAGCGGTGGTGGAGAACTCTTGGAGCGAGTGAAAACCACGAGGCTCCGACTTTTAAAAAAATTTGCTCCTCGCTCCAGTCAAAATCACAGTGCTCCGCTCCGCTCACATACTCTGATTGTGAATAACTGTTGCTGTCATGACAGATCTATTTCAGAACCAGCCGCTATCAAAATAAACTGGCTGCGGGCGCAGGCCAGATATTATTGCTGACGGGCCAGTTTTGGCCCAAGGGCGGCCTGTTGCCGACCACTGCTTTAGGGTCTTAATGAAAAGTCTATAACATACTTTGGTTAAAATTTCTCAATGGTAGTGTAAAACAAAACCCTTTTTCCTTGTCAAAATCAGCTCCGTTTTCAGAAACCCGTTTTAGTGCATGTTCCTTTAAATGCTAATGAGCTCTGCTCACCCTGCCCCTCTTTTCCGTGGGGTGACGAGTCGTTCTCATGATACTGTTTACTTTAGCCGTGGAACTTGCTAACTAGCACATTATTAGGAAAGGCGATTTGCAAAGATTCATAAAAGAACGTGAACATAAATGCATTTAGGTAGATCGGGGGGCGCATTCCCTTCAAAAACAAAGTTAATCCATTGTGTCTTCAGCGGCTCAGATGTCGGGAGTTAATGACGACTGCTATGTTCATTATTACATCCAGCAATAGAACACCTCAATCACTTAGGAGCCATTCTTGTCTACTCCTGCTCTGGCGTCGAAACAATGGCGGACTGATGACAGCTCACTCAGGGCGGGTCTAAGGTAAAACGCTAGTGTCAATCAACAATTGTGGGAGGGGCCTAGGTCTGTGTAACATCACACAGCCAAGAAACTGAGAATGGCTTGATATGAGAAAGGGGAAATGATTTAACGAGATTAAAAAAAAACACTGGGTGGATCTTTATCATTATAGGGTGGTTGTGTACACACACTGCCAACACACATTTCAGTTCAAACAACTTGTAAAAGTGCTTGTCGCATCCAATGACCCCTTTAAATTAATATCAAAGACTTGCACTCTCTCTGTCTACATGAGAAATGAAAACTGATAAAAACAAACAAAATATTATAACAGTAATATTCCTAATAGTAATTCCAATAATTCAAAATTGCAATAATGTTTCTCTATTGAAAAAACAGCGGTTGAGTAAGTGTATTTATTCAGCAACTACAGTAGCAAACAAAATAGTTGAGATCTCATGACAGAGCACAGACTGGCTGAATGATACTTTCATTTTAACAAAACATCTCACATGGAGATTGCTAAACTTCAGCTTGTTTGTTGGTGTTTTCAGATCATCGTCGGCAAGTAATCAGTGAAAAAATGAAGAGTTCATTTGCAAAAACAGATTTAGCAAAAACTCAAAGTTTTCAAAAAATGATGTTTTTTCATTGTGCATTCCAATTAATCTCAATCAAACTGCAGTAAAAAGTAACTAATACAGCTAACTAACACCATAAAACACAATAAAACATAACAATAAAAAAAACATTATTTTCGAAAATGTAAAAAAATCTGTTTTTGCAAATAAACTCTTCAAATGTAATTGCATTATATTATATCCAATAAAATAATGAAATGAGTCAAATTTATTTAATGTATCTATATATCCTAAGAAAAGCTCACAAATAAAGATGAAACACTTTCGAAGCAGTAATTTTTTTCACCTTTTTGAGTAATTTACACAAACCAAATAAATTGATAACTCTAGTTAAACTCAGTTATTAATAATTATTTATATTTAATACAAAGCAAAAGCAAGACTGTGCCATAGTTTTTGTACTGAATAATATGAGCATATCGTAATGGAAAATATGAAAATTTATTCACCCAATTCAACAGGCTGCTAAAAGTAGGCACACATTGTTGTCTCTGCGTTTCCTCTCGTCTCTCATAAGGAGAAATCTCTGTCTGATTTATCCTGCCTGAAACAGACAGTGACACTTATATCATCTGTCTTATTGCTAAGGTCCCTGCAGGAGCAGAAACATAAACACAGCGAGGTAGGAGACGGCTGCATACACCTCTGCCTGCGGTGAACAGCACTGTCAGCTTCAGGAAACGGTCTCGAGAAAACCTGTCTACACTCTGGTGAGCTCGGCTCTCAAGGGTAAATCTCAAGGGGCTTTTAGGCTAATATTCATGGATGACTGACAATAGGACTTTTTTTCAGTAATAAACTTTGGGAAGTGTAGGGAACATTCGTATAAGGTCATCATCAGCTAGTTGTAGGTGACATGTTTATTGACTGAAGTAACCCCAGGTCATGTGAAGTTGTTTATATGTGCTTAAACTCATTCTCATGAGAGTGTAGACAGCTTGTACTCTAACTGCAGGAGCTTCAGCTCTCATCTGGCACCCTTTACCTATTTTCCATTCCAAGACTGAAGACTCATGACCTACTAGTGTCTTCTCACTGCCCTATTAGTCAAAACGCCACTCACATATAAACGGTCCTTTAGCATTACCACAAACTCACTCACGGTGGATGGGAGGTCTTGATTTTCATCCAGATAGCTGGACAAAGCAGTGTTGTTGTGGTTAACTAAAACAATATTTTTATTGAAATGTGAAATAAAAATATATATACATATTAGATTACAAAAAACTTGATGTAAATAAAAATTAGAAGTGTTTCCTCCAGGTAATCAACTGAAATTTAAGTTGAAGTGTGAACATTTCATAAACTAAATTTGAGATAAAAATAAGAGATATAGCTATAGAAACAGGGGAAAAAAACAAATAACTAAAACTAAACTAAAAAACTAAAATGACAAAAACATACAATTGCTAAAATATAAATTAAATTGAAACTGAAAACTTGACAATATATATTGCAAAAAAATCTAAATATTAATAAAACTAATATAAACTAATTAAAATATTTAAAACATACTGTCATAGTATATTAATAATACTACCACAACACTGCACAACACAAGTGGACATTTGATTTACCAATTCTTACCACATAAGCAGATAGGTGAACCAGTATAAACAAGTATAGATTAAAGTCAGTATAAATATTTATTAATATTAGTATTTACACAGACAATCACAAATGAGTACTAGCATCATATATGGTAACTATTTAAGCAACTCAAAAGCAGACATGTATATATGAATTGTTTTTAGTGGTACTTCAGTCAATTGAAATAATCTTGCCTAATCCTATGCGTCAAGCATTAAAGCCCAAAAAAACATACGTAGTTACTATTGACAATGTCAGAACCAAGTTATTTTTTAGGGTTTAGAAAACTGGGATCCAGTTGAGAGTTTCTTCTTCACAAATTAATTTTCACCAAAATCACCTCATTTGAGCTTAATTGAAGGTTTGTTGGATAATGATTTAAATGTGGATATGAATGTAATTTAAAAAGAAAGTTTTACATTCTTGAATTTAAAACGGTTTTAAAATGAAACCATAATTTAATAAATATTTCAATCCTCAAATTACACTGATTTCTTTAAAATTTAGTTTTAAAAATGTATTGTCACTTCAAAAATGAAGACATTTTATCATCGCGTGCATGCAGCAAATGATGTAGTATGAAGTTTTCCTTTAGCCGCTGAATTTCAAATGAGGAATCTGATCCTAGATTAGCACTTATGGGTAGCTTTACCCTGGAGCAGCAATCAGAATTCCCAATCAGCTTCTGTATTCATATATACACAGATCATGCCTGCCAGAAGAAGGCTAAGCTTTCCTCAGCCTAACATGTGCTGTGCTTATGCCAGTTGACCAAACAAGGAAGACTTCTGCACCCTTTTCTCGTCCATCACTGGAACATGCACATAAACAATAACTGTTTTTTAACACTAGTGCATGCCAGAGCCCACTTAATGCATGTACTAATGCCTGGAGCTTCAAATTTGAGCCTCATGTAATGAACCTGTTGTCTCATGCATTTTCTCTCATCTATGATGCTTTAAATATGATGCTGATTTTATTTTTAATATATAGGCTACTATAGCTGGCCCTCATATAAAGAAGTGTCATGGTTTTATAGACCAGAACTGCTCTGTGTTTGTTATGATAAAGCATTATTCAGATTCCACCATGATTGTTGTGTCATCATGAATGGCACTTTGAACAAAATCATACGAGGAACATACGACTTCACCCATGATGTGAGCCATGTTTCGTTTGGCACAGACTCTGGGTTGTGAAAGGGTCAGTTGAATGAGCTTTGACAACCAAAATAGGCCAGAGACATGTTCACATTAAACTAAAACTGCACAAGTAATAAATCAACAAGTAATAAAAAAAAGTAATAAACAAGTAATAAAAATCTGGCACACACAGTCTAAGGACACTTTCATTATGTATTTTTGAGCTTTCTTTGGTTTCAAACCAGTGAATTAGCAGGGCAGACTTGTAGGTTCGGATAAAAATTTGCAATTTGTAAGTGCTCTTTGTAGTCAGCAAGTTTTGTCATTTAGATGAATTAACTGATTGTGATTTCCAGGTTGCTGTAATATTCCTGAGATCTCAGCAGTTTCACAGCGTCCTAACCAGACATGATAAGACGAGCAGTTTTCCCATACTAAAACTGAAAATACTGTGGGGTGCAGCAAAATCATAACCAATCAGAACAGCATGTGGCTGAGTCCTTTTATGGTTTTCCTTATGAAACTTGAGGCATTTGTCATACAATATCCAATGTTTTCACAGCAAAATTTACTTTGTCCAGTTTGTTATGTTGCATTGCACCTGTTTGGAACATGCTGTAACAGGGACGTTTCTGGATCAGAATGTACTATAATTTTTTTTTAAGATTCCACAAAGGATTTTTTTTTTTTTTTTTTTTTTTTTTCCAGTGATGCCATAGAAGAATCAATTTGAGTTCTTATAAAAGAATCATGATTTTCTTAGTAGAAAGAACATTGCAGTGGAAAGGTTCCATGGATGTTAAAGGTTCTTTATGGTTCTTCATCCATTAATTTAAATAAAAAACCTTTATTTTTAAGAATGTTTCTTCTAGATTAATCTTTATGAACCCTTGAGCCACATTGTTAAATGCACTGCATTTATGACCTTTTGTTCCTTGCATTCAAACAAATAGCAGTCTCATGGGAAAGGTACATTCAAAGGTTTAAGTGATAACCTACATCAGCTATTTTAAATCTAGAAATGGACAGAAATAACATCTGCATTAGATTAAAGATGAATGGATGTTTTAGACAAACCCTTGTACTCATTAAAGTGGTTATGATAGGATATTTGCCAAGCTCTGACAAGATTTGGAAATGTGTTTTGATAGAACATACCAGGTCTTTCTGAAAATTTAGTGCGTGGGCTTGTTTCATTTGAATGGTATGAGAACAGGTGGGATTTGTCTCATATAAGGCTTTATGGATGTATGTTTGAACTTTGTCAATGACCTTAAACACAACTTTTACTTCAAAAAACGTTTCTGTAAAATGAATTCCACAAATGTCATCTAATGCAGTGACATTTATACATTTTAGGTAGCCCAATGTGCATTTACATTACAAACAGATGCTTCTTACCTCAGAGGACCACAATACAAAACATACCATCTCATCTCTCACTTGACCATAAGACCAATAAAATTGATGCTTTGTCTTGTAGTGTAAATAATAAGGACACACAGGACACTCTAAATAATGAGGTGAATTTCAAATAAATCTGCTCTTCTATAAGTGACACACATACTCGCTTTGTTTCGTTCGTTCACTGGCTCAGTTTATGGTGTCATGCTCCGTTTGTTGGGTTCCATATTGTAGCAGATTTTTGTTCATGTCTGACATGAACAGAAATTGTGTGTCCCAAGTAATTTGTCAGACACCCTGTTGCATCCCGGGTTCGTCTTATGAAAAAGTGCGAGTATAAGCTGTGTCCAGATGGAAGGATGAAATTAATTCTGTCATGCCTTGATCAACTTGTTTGTTTCTTCTTCCTCATAATTCACTAAAAGGCTCTAAGTTCTGCCTCAGATGCTGAAGATTTTACACATGGCAAAATATTGTGCAATATTTGTTGACTTTCAATTATGTCAGTCTATTTAAAATTTTAAACGAATTAAGCACATTATATGCAGATTAACTAATGAGCAGTCAGCCATCGTCATCGCAAATAAACACTGACAGGATGCCCACACGGTGCTCAAAAAATAAATAACTACATGAAATACTGATTTAAGTGGACATTCCTTTAGATTTTTTACCTGTATTTTATCTGTTGTTCAGCTAAGAAAAGATATCCAACAATGTACAGTTGGTCTAGCAACAAGATGTAGGCTACGTGAAAACTGAAGTCCTTTCAAGAAACAAGAGAGACCCGCAATGTGATAAAAGTAGTGTTGGTGTAGTGAGAAACGGAATTAAACGAAAACACCCTAATTTACTTAACCAAGTTGAAAACATAGTTCATAGAATTGGTGACTCATTCTTATTTAAATGAATGATAAAATGTATAGCCTGAATGTACTGTAAGTCGCTTTGGATAAAAGCGTCTGCTAAATGCGTAAATGTAAATGTAAAATGAATCACACGACGGGCCGATTCACTAGAATGTTTCTGACTATCCAGTGCTACATTTAAGAGAGAGGACTAAAGTAGGGTGAACGATTTACAAATGTGAAACAGACTTTCCGATGGCCTGTTGGAGAGAGAACCGTTTAGAATAAACCGATTCACTAGAATGACTCGTTATTCCGTTGATACGTTTGAAAGAGAGAGATCACCAGGATGAACGTCTCGGTTACGTATGTAACCCTCGTTCCCTGAAGGAGGGAACGGAGACGTCACGTCGGATGACCGACGAAATTGGGATCTCGCCAGAGAGACCAATCCACTTCGAGTGTAACTAAACGAGCCAATGGACATTGGCATGCGATTATTGCATCCAGCTGCCGCTGATCACAGTGTGAGCATAAGAGGCAGCTGATGCACCGCATCAATTATGTTTTCGCTGAGGAGCCGAGCCGGCGACCCGGCAGCTCAGCGGTGGTACAGCAACTGTGGCGACGGGACGTGACGTCTCCGTTCCCTCCTTCAGGGAACGAGGGTTACATACGTAACCGAGACGTTCCCCTTTCAGTCGGTCACTCCGAGTCACGTCGGATGACCGACGAAATTGGGATCCCTACCAAAGCGCCACAGGAGCTGCCCCTTCCAGTGCCCTGTGTAGGGCTCCTGACCCTTCCTATAAGGCAGACGATAGGACCGGGCTCTACACAGAGAAGGTCAACTACTGGTGTTCCTTGAGCAACCCAAACAGTAGGACTAGGATAACACTGGGAAGCGTGCCCTTCCACTTGGAAGAGGCACACTGCGGAGTCACCTCCTCCCAGAGGGGGTTAAGTGACATTCAAACATGTGAAGTAACCCCGAAGGGCCTATTGCACATGGAAGTCTCTGAGATGGCTCAGGCTGCATCTTTAGAGATGGCAGAACGTGGTCCGCCAGGGGAAACACGGCTCTAATAAGAATACCGTGGAATACACATATGGGATCCCGACAGGGTCTCTCATATGGGCACTAGCCTCGCACCAGATTTCAAGAATTCATTGGCTGAAGGCCTGGCGCTGGACGCCCCGCCGCGTCCGGACGCCGGAGTGCTGGAGGACTCAACAGGGTTTGCCTGGTTAAGGAACTCTCTGGAGAATTAGGCGTAAGGACGCCGCAAGCCGACTCTGAGCCGGCCCTCTCAGTGCCACTACCCGTTTGAGGTGAGAACACAGGAGGAAACCGGTTCGACACGTAGGCTATAAAACCTAGCGAACGTGTTGGGAGTCGCCCAACCCGCAGCTCTACAGATGTCTGCTAGCGAGGCACCACGAGCCAGCGCCCAGGACGATCCGACACCCCTAGTGGAGTGAGCACGCAACCTGAGCGGGCAGGGCACACCTTGTGCTTCATAGGCCAAGGTGATGGCATCCACTATCCAGTGGGCCATCCTCTGCTTGGAGACAGCCTTCCCCTTCTGCTGTCCTCCGTAACAGACAAAGAGCTGTTCTGAGGTCCTGAAGCTCTGAGTTCTATCCACGTACTGACGCAGTGCGCGTACAGGACAGAGCAAAGCTAGGGCTGGGTCTGCCTCCTCCAGGGGCAGCGCTTGCAGGCTCACTACCTGGTCCCTGAAGGGCGTGGTAGGAACCTTGGGCACATAGCCGGGCCGGGGCCTCAGTGTTGCACTGGAGTCAGCCGGCCCAAACTCAAGGCACGACTCGTCGACCGAAAATGCCTGCAGGTCCCCCACCCTCTTGATTGAGGCCAATGCAGTCAGGAGTAGGGTTTTCATAGAAAGAAACTTCAACTCGACTGACTGCAATGGCTCAAAGGGGGCAGTTTGTAGGGCTCTTAGCACCAAAGCCAAATCCCAAGAGGGAAGGGAGGGAGGCCTCAGAGGATTTAACCTCCTGGCCCCCCTAAGAAACCTGACGACCAGATCGTGCTTCCCCACCGACCTCCCCTCTATGGGGTCGTGGTGGGCAGAAATAGCAGCAACATATACCTTAAGGGTGGAGGGGGACAGCCTACGCTCCAACCCTTCTTGCAAAAAGGAAAGCACGGCTCTGATCGAACATCTCCGGGGGTCCTCCTGGTAAGAGGAACACCATTCGACGAACAGGTTCCACTTCAGCGCATAGGCCCGTCTTGTGGACGGTGCTCGTGCTGAAGCGATAGTGAGCGCTACCTCCTGGGGCAGGTCACCTAGAACCTCCGCGTCCCGTCCAGGGACCACACATGAAGTTTCCACAAGTCTGGACGCGGGTGCCAGAGGGTGCCCCGTCTCTGAGAAAGCAGATCCTTCCTCAGAGGAATCGGCCAGGGAGGGGCTGTCGCGAGGAGCATGAGTTCCGGGAACCAGGTCCTGTTGGGCCAATATGGAGCCACTAACAGGACCTGCTCCTCGTCCTCCCTGATCTTGCACAGCGTCTGTGCTAGCAGGCTCACTGGGGGAAACGCATACTTGCGCAAGCCCTGGGGCCAGCTGTGTGCCAGTGCATCCGTGCCGAGCGTTGCCTCGGACAGGGAGTAGAACCACTGGCAGTGGGTGGTTTCCGGAGATGCAAACAGGTCTACCTGAGCAACTCCGAACCGACTCCAAATCAGCTGGACCGCCTGGGGATGGAGTCTCCACTCCCCAGGAAGTGCCGCTCGAGACAGCTCGTCGGCCGCCTGATTGAACACTCCGGGGATGTGGATGGCACGAAGGGACCTCAGATGCTTCTGACTCCAGAGGAGGAGGTGGCGGGCGAGTTGCGACATGCGACGGGAGCGCAAACCGCCTTGCCGGTTGATATACGCAACGGTCGCAGTGTTGTCCGTACGGACCAGAACGTCCCTGCCCCGAAGGCGCCCTCTGAGGCGGCACAGGGCAAGACGTACTGCCAGCAACTCGAGGCAATTGATATGCCAACGCAAAAGGGGGCCTGTCCAAACCCCTGATACTGCGTGCCCGTTGTACGTGGCACCCCAGCCGGTGGCTGAGGCATCCGTGAATACCACAGCATGCCTGGATACCTGCTCCAGGGGCACTCCTGCCCGAAGGAACGAGGGATCTGACCACGGGCTGAAGGTCTTGCGGCAGGCCGGTGTAATCTGAACCCGGTGAGTACCGCGTTTCCACGCCCACCTTGGGATTCGGCCATGGAGCCAGTGCTGAAGCGGTCTCATATGGAGCAGACCGAGCGGAACTATGGCCGCAGCTGCAGCCATATGCCCCAGGAGCCTCTGAAAGAGTTTCAGTGGGACCGCTGTCCTGCCTGATAAAGTCTTGAGGCAGTTCAGCACCGACTGAGCACGTTCCTGGGTGAGGCGTGCTGTCTGGTTGACCGAATCCAACTCCATGCCGAGAAAAGAGATCCTCTGCGTTGGCACGAGTTTGCTCTTTTCCCAATTGACCCGAAGGCCCAACTGGCTGAGGTGCCTGAGCACCAGGTCTCTGTGTGCGCACAACAGCTCTCGAGACTGTGCAATTATGAGCCAGTCGTCGAGGTAGTTGAGAATGCGCACACCCTGTTCTCTCAGGGGAACAAGGGCCGCCTCTGCGACTTTGGTGAAGACACGAGGCGAGAGGGACAGCCCGAAGGGCAGAACCTTGTACTGATATGCCCGACCTTCGAACGCGAATCGCAGGAATGGCCTGTGCCGCGGAAGAATCGAAACATGAAAGTACGCGTCCTTCAGGTCGATCGCTGCAAACCAATCTAGGGGACGGACGCATCCAAAAATGCGTTTCTGCGTCAACATCTTGAACGGCATCTTGTGAAGTGCACGGTTCAAAACTCGCAGATCCAAGATCGGTCGTAACCCACCGCTTTTCTTGGGCACAATGAAGTAAGGGCTGTAAAACCCCGACCTCATATCGGCTGGAGGGACCGGCTCTATTGCATCCTTCGCCAGTAGGACTGCAATCTCCGCGAGCAAGACAGGGGCATCGACGGCTTTGACTGAAGTGAACCGGATGCCCCTGAACTTGGGGGGACGCCGGGCGAACTGAATCGCATAGCCGAGTCTGATGGTCCGCAGGAGCCACCGGGACGGGCTGGGGAGCGCTAACCAGGCTCCGAGAGACCGCACCAGTGGAACCAACGGGGCCACCGACGCGCCCGCGGTGGGGCAGCGAGGTGGAACACAGGGACCGGCCCCAGGGCCTGTGACGGCCTGGCCTGTGACGGCAGGGGGCGGGGTCTGGGTGTGTAGTGTAGCACTCACCTGATTTCTCCTCGCGTGGGAGGAGACACAGGAACCCGGCTTGAGGCTTGTGACAGCCCGGCGTTTGACGACTTGAAGCGGGGAATGGAGTGCTACTGCCCTTACCTGGTTCCACGAATGGGCAGGAGGGGTGCTCTTGGGCAACCACCTGCTGCCTGCTGGCGAGAGAGGAGGAGGGAAGCGATCCTGTGATGCACGGATCACCACTCTCCTCCTCTTGAGACCCAGAGATTGAGGAAACCGCTCTTTTACTGATGTTTTGGGTACCGCTGGCTGCTGGGCCAGCGGCGGAACAAAAACAAACTGAAACACAGGATTCTCCACCCGGCCCTCCACCGGGGGAGGGAGTGGTGCGGTCACCATCTCCCGAAGAGCAGTCTCCTCCATCTCTGGGTCGCCCGTCTCAGGGCCTCTTGCACTTGCGCTTGCCGCCAGGTTTGGCGGGGGCCTGGACGGGCTGGGCGTCCTGCCTGCGACCGGCTCCACGACGCAGCCTGGTGGAAGGCTGCTGCGGCTGCGCGGGAGCGGGGGCGGCCGCAGGGGGGCGCCCACGGCGACGAGCAGGCTGAGTGGCTGCAGCCGGAGTGGAAGCAGCAGGTTTCCTCCGGCGCATGATGTGTTTGATCGCCTCAGTCTGCTTCTGGGCTGCCGAGAACTGCTGGGCAAAGCTCTCGACAGCGTCGCCGAAAAGGCCGGTCTGTGACACGGGAGCATTCAGGAACTGTACCTTTTCCAGCTCTCTCATGTCAGCAAGACACAGCCAGAGATGGCGCTCCTGGACCACTAACGTGGACATCGCACGACCCAGAGACTGTGCGGTCACCTTCGTCGCTCGTAGCGCGAGGTCCGTCGCAGCACGCAGCTCATGTAGAACCGCCAGGTCGTGACCACCCTCGTGCAGGTCTTTCAGTGCTTTGGCCTGGTGGACCTGCAGCAACGCCATAGCGTGGAGGGCAGAAGCCGCCTCCCCACAGGCTCTATAAGCACTGCCAGTTAGACCTGACGAATACTTAGAGGCCCGTGAGGGGAGACACGGATCACCCCGCAGGGTGGAAGCGGCTGTTGGACATAGTTGCATGGCCACAGACCGCTCCACCGAGGGGATGCCCGCATACCCCAAAGCGGCTCCACCATCGAGGGTGGTGAGAGCGGAAGAACTACAAGATTTGTTTCGGGCAGTGAAAGGTGCCCTCCACGATCTTGTCAGCTCCTCGTGCACTTCCGGGAAGAATGGCACCGGAGGGGGGCGCTGAGAACCAGCGCGACCCCCACCGAGAAACCACTCGTCCAGCCTCGAAGGATCGGGACGCGGTGGTGGATTCCACACGAGCCCGACATTCTCGGCGGCCCGGGAAAGCATGGCCGTCATCTCTGGGTCTGGCTCGGACAACGCTACCACACCCGAAGGGGGCAGCGCAGCCGAGTCGTCATCCCCGGAGAGAGAGGGCCCGCCCTCCGATGCAGTGATCGACATCTGGTCGTCAGGGGGACCACCGAAGGAGACGCCTGGTGCACCCCGAGCAGAGGGCCCAGCACGCTCCTGCGGCAGCTCCACCGGCTGCGGAGTGCTTGAGGGGCGAGGAGCTCCACTTGGGGAAGCCCTCACCGTAATCCTCAGATCACCTCTGCCCCCACCGGACCCAGCGGCGCGCACGCTGGACCGCGGCAGAGGCAGAGGGACTCCGCCATGTTTGACATAGCGGAGTCTAAGACGCAACTCCGAGATGGTCATGTCCCCACAAGAAGAACATGAGCCATCCACGAAAGCCTCCTCAGCGTGCTGAATGCCCAGACACGTGAGGCAGCAATCGTGACCGTCCTGAGGCTCCAGGAAGCGACCACAGCCAGAAACGCACGGGTGATAAGACATCTTTAAAAAGACGCGATCACCCGTGTACTCTCTTAGAGAAATTTGCTCTTAGAAATGCTCTTTTTTGAGGTGCTGAAGCACGCAGGGGAGCTTGGCCACCGCACACTCCAAGTGTGGCTGCCAGCGGGAAGACGATTCTGCTCTCCCGGACACCGTGACCACTGCTGCTGCACCGTAACGCCCGCACTCGATCAGGAACACTTCTTGGGAAAGGGAGCAGTAGCTTCACTACTACTGCTCGGCTCCGAAGCGAAAGGATAATTGATGCGGTGCATCAGCTGCCTCTTATGCTCACACTGTGATCAGCGGCAGCTGGATGCAATAATCGCATGCCAATGTCCATTGGCTCGTTTAGTTACACTCGAAGTGGATTGGTCTCTCTGGCGAGATCCCAATTTCGTCGGTCATCCGACGTGACTCGGAGTGACCGACTGAAAGGGGAACCGATTCACTAGAATTAAGTATACTTTCCAATGTACAGTAGCCTGTTTGAGAGAGAACCATTCAGAATGAGCCGATTCACTACAATGACCCAGACATTCCAATGCTGTAGGCTATTTTAGAGGAATATTTGAAATTCACTAGAATAAAACAGTTTTTCAAACGCTCAAAGAAGAGAAGCAGAGAGGATAAAGTGTGTTATTATTCCTTCTATATTAAAAACGCGATTCATTTTAGCGTGAGCGCTACACAGTGACTCTTTGGAAAAAGTGGCTTGTTTCTGGAATGTCTACTTTGAAAGCTCCTGTCACACTAAAGGTCAATGTAGGTAAGTTAGTAAGGATACTTCCCAACAGCACTGTTTTTGTCAGCAATGTATTTATTGCTGCACATAAAGCATTTAACTGTTTCATCGCGTTTCTTGTCAGCTGACTGTTGATTTTCAATAAAACATTAAAGTGGTATGTAATGATAGGATGTTTCCATATCATTCTTTTGTGTTCCACTCCGCTGCTTGAAAATTTTTTTGTATGTAAATGCGGTAGACGGGCATCTTTGAACACTGTGTTGCATCTTTTTTCCTTTCTTATTTAGTGTCTTGTTCATGAGCGTTACGTTTTTAATAGGCCTTGTCAAATAGTGTCAGTTTCAAAACATTGGGCCGCAACGATTTCATTCAATTCTCAGCGCTACGTCTCGCATTTTTAAACACAAGAACAGCTCTGTCATGGTCCTTTGAAAGTTTAAATAATGCATGACTGACAGCTCGTGTAAGTCATGTTAAACGTAAAAAAGTTAACAAGACAAAGTATTTTGGTCTTCACAGATTTACAATGTTTTGTCCCTTGCGCTGTTACAAAATAGAAAGAGGATAGCAATTCATTATTTCTGGCACATCATAATCAATTAAATTTTGTGGGCATTATTAAGGCAGCTGTATGAATGTGACTCCGTGTGATAAGCCCATACTGCACACATTTTACCACAGTGGATGCTTCTGTCATTATGGAGGAACTGTCTTTGTTAGGTTGTATAAATTATTTCCAGTGGTTCTTTTTCAGCGCTGTGGTGGTCTATTGTTTGGCTCAGACAGGGTCTTAAACAAGGGGGAGATACTCATACATTTTGCATGCTAAGAGACTTGATAGCTGATATATTCTTTCTCTGCCTCTTTCTGTTTTCCCTCATTCTCAATCTTTATTGTTTGAAACCATTTCATTGTTAATGAATTCTCATTAATACCTCTATTATCCTATTCTTTGTTGATTTTAGACCCCACATAACATTCATGTAATATATCTATCTGTCTATCTAATATAAATTCAGTGTTATCACACTGCAGGCATGCATATAAAAGTTGTGTTTTTTAATGTTGCTTGTATCTATGAGCTGATTAGATAAGTGTGAATTAATGAATTTCCTTTAATAAAAACTAATTTCTACCTGCCATCCCTTCACTTTTGATCATACTGAATAGCAAATGATTCTAATGCCACCTAATGATGAGCAATATTTGTCTGATATTGCGGTGCATATTAAATTTCCCTGATTTCACATCCCTTCATCACATCTCGCTGTATGATCCAATGGGTTGTATGTATATTACTTTTTTTTACCAAAATCGTACTGGATTTCCTGCTGCGAGCTGCTTTCACAATTGCCCTGCATTTGCTGAATGATGATTTAACCGTCTACATTACTACATAATCAGCAATGAGCTGTTTTAATGCAAGGTCAAAAGTTGCAATATATAAAATTCTTTGTAAGCTCATATTAAGCAATCCTATCTACACCTGATGTTAGCAGTCTCTGATTTGAGACCAGCAGGTTTTAGGGATTGATATGGAAATTTTTATTTATTTAAATTCAATTCAAGTTTATTTGTATAGTGCTTTTTACGAGACAAATCGTTGCAAAGCAGCTTTACAGGAAATTAAGTTTCTACAATATATTTATATATTGTAGAAACTTAATATATTTAACTTATGGCAAAATTTGGTAATTCTGTATGTTGTCTGAGGGTTGGCATCCTCTGAGGGGTTGGCATCATCTCTTAGGTGTTTGGTCATCTCAGATCATTTAAGGGTTGAATCCAGACTGAAGCTTCTGTAATTCCTAGTTACGGCAGAAACAAATAGAGACATAATTAGCGTAGCTGCTGTTCCATTCAAGCAAAAATTATTTGTTCAACCCAAGCTAAAGAATAATAATGTGTATTTGAGCAGATATAACTGCAGTACAAGTTTATATGATGCATTAAGTGAATGCTTGGCTAAAGAGATGTTCTTTAATCTAGATTTAAACAGAGAGAGTGTGTCTGAACCCCGAACGTTATCAGGAAGGCTGTTCCAGAGTTTGGGAGCCAAATGTGAAAAAGCTCTACCTCCTTTAGTGGGCTTTGTTATCCTAGGTACTACCAAAAGTCCAGAGTTTTGCGACCTTAGGGAGCGGGTTGGATTGTAACGTGGTAGAAGACTAGTTAGGTAAGCAGGAGCTAAACCATTAAGGGCCTTATAGTATGCCATATTACCTATATGGCTCCATTGGACAATAACGTGGAGCCATATAGTTAATATCAGTAATACGCAGAATGCACGATACAAGGAAATGGTCAGTAACATCATCACTTTGAGGTACGATATCTATATCAGTAAGATCAATTCCATGTGATATAATTAAATCTAGTGTATGATTAAAACAATGAGTGGGCCCGGTGATGTTTTGCTTGACTCCAAAAGAGTTTATTAGGTCAGTAATCGCAAGTCCTAACGCATCATTTGTATTATTAACGTGGATGTTAAAATCTCCGACAATTAGCGCTTTATCAACATTAACCAATAGGTTTGAGTGGAAATCTGCAAATTCTTTTATAAAATTTGTATATGGCCCTGGCGGTCTATACACAGTAGCCAGACCAAGAGATAAGAGAGATTTCTTTTGCATATCTGACAGTGTAACATTGAGTAGAAGTATTTCAAATGAGTTAAACCTGTATCCTGTTTTCTGAGTAACATTGTGAATATCACTATATATTGTTGCAACATCGCCGCCACGACCAGTCTGACGGGGCTCATGCTTATAACAGTAGCTTGGTAGAGTAGACTCATTTAGACCAATATAATCATTTGGTTTAAGCCAGGTTTCAGTCAAACAGAGTACATCAAAATTATCTGTGATCATTTCATTTACAATAACTGCTTTGGGTGTGAGTTACCTATTGTTTAGGAGCCCAAGCTTTAAAAATGGTTTTTGTTCATTTATTTTGCATTTTTCTGGTTTAATCATGATCAGATTTTTTCTAGATCCTGCATTAATTTTATATTTTGACCTCACTATTCGGGGAACAGACACAGTCTTTATAGATTGGAAAACACAAGTACTTCATCATTTAAGTGGGTAGAACAAAAGTCATCATAGCAGTTATTTGAGAATTTGCTTACTAGTCATATGGAACGTAGCGTCCTGGACATGTTGTCTGACAGGAGATCCGCTCCGACTCTGCTGGGATGTAGGCCATCAGCACGGAAACAAGTAACTACCTTAAGACTGGGCACTGGCTGTGGCATTAGTAAATCTAATACGCTATTCAGTGTTGCTCCTCAATGACTGATTTAAAGGGGGAATTCACTGTTGGCACAATGGGCTTTTAATAAAACTCGGCTGTCTTAAGAAACTTGAATATTCATTTGAGACTGTTGCTATATGACCAGAGAAAAAAGGGCTGTGGCCTTCACGTTTGCCAAAAACTTTAACACCCATAATGCACTTTTGATTTTGGCACTGCTCTTTTGTTGATCCGGCTGTCCATAGATGGGAATACAAAAATGCTTCTACCTATAGTTTTGACAAAACGAATGTGTTTTGAGTCACCCAGCATACTTTGGCTGACAAATACATGGAGATGTCTAGGTGCAGGTAATGCAGAGAAAGAGTACACATTGTTCATTTATATACTGTATCAATACAAACATTTAAGTATCATTTAATTATCGCCAGAAGAGGATAATCTATTAAAGGTGGGGTAAGCGATTTTTGGTAGCCAATGTTGATATTTGAAATCACCAAAACAAACACGCCCTCTACCCCAAAAGGGTCTCGCCCTATTTTGATAGCTCCGCCCCACACATACGTACGCATTACGCATCCCAGGCAACGATTAGTTCTGTGAAACAAAGCAAAACCAATGTTACTCACCGATCGAGAAGAAACAAAGCAAACTCGGCGTCTGATCACCGATGTTCTCTCCACCGCTTGAAAGCTGATCCGATATTTATGTGGGGTCTACTTCTTGCCTTATCGTAACACCGTGTCTACACCAGACGACAGCGGTGCGGTGAAACAAAATACTATAGAACTCATTATAATCACTAATAATGCTGTCTACACTGGATCGCGACAGTAAACTGCTGCCACGTTCATTTCAAATGATTTTCAACGGTCGCTTTGTCGTGTCCAGTGTAGACAGACTTTAGCTGGTGCGGCGTGGCGCAACATGACAACTGTCGCGTCCGGTGTAGACACGGTGTAAGCCTTCTTTTGTTTCCGCAGACGTTTTCCTCTTTTGTTTGTATGAGACTGGTACCTTGTAAACACTGCAAAGTGATAAAATTGTGCATCCTGAGTCCAAAAAAATAGTGCAAAAGCCAGCCTATCAGATTGAAATGGGTGAATTTAATCAGATAATGTTGTTTTTGCATGTAATATGCATCAAACATTTAGTGAACGGTCTGTAGGCATGTCATCAAACGACTGCAACTAGGAACAGAGTGACTTCAAGAGTAACATCACTGCTCTTAGTGGCCTATTGAAACAACAAGCATGGTTTATGTGTATTCAGGGTACTGTCACATGAAGGCAGAAGGTTTGGAAATCTTTCAAGATGCTTTGAGACGCTGACTGTATCCCTCGACTCATTCTGTAGCTTCAGTGGTTCGAGGATTAAATACAACAGCAGCCCATGACATACTTGTTTATAAGCTTTGGATGGAGCAAGTTATTTCAGTTGTGTTGAAGTTTGAACTCTTGTCAAGTGTTCAGCCAGTGGCAGCTAAAATTACACTTTTTATACAGATCAAAGTTGAATTATTCATTTGTTGATGGGAATGTCTGAATACAGATAGGAGAGTGCTACTTCAGACTGATTCTTTTTGGGATCAAACAGGTCTGACTGTATATTTATTTGTGTGCCCGCAGGTCCAGGGCAGTATGAACCTGACTGATGTCCTGTCTCCATGCCAACTAAAGTCTCAGGTCGAGGTAAACCTAAACCCTCCTGTCAGAAGGTGACCTCTCTGCCCCAATCCAAGCTCTACAGGGTGAGTGACCAGAATTAATTCCCATACGCAGCACTGTTGTTGAAAGGTAGTTTTTGTTCCCTTCTTTGTTTTTAAGCTCCATTTTTCTTGCTGCAGTTTATTCCTCTGTCATGAAATTGCAGCTTAGGTGAGTCTTTGAAAATGGTAGTGAAATGCATTTGATAGGGAGTAATGATTCTGAAAATAACTCATTCTGACGCCTCACTTTGTTCAGACAACTCACTTTGTGCTTATTATTACTGAAAGGCCATCAAAGGTCATATACGTTCGATTGAAGGAAATGTCAGTGAGGGAGACTTTTTGTAGAATAATTTAATCTTCATGTTCTTAAATCTCACTTTGATTCCCTCAGTGATTCTTTCCATGTATGTTTATGTAGAGAAAGACATTGTTCTGTCGTATTTTCTCATAATATATCATCTTATCATAAAGTGGACATAAAGTATTTCGACTACAAAAACTGAGCCAAAAAGGAAGGAACTTCACCTGTTTTTTATATACTGCATGTAATGGAATGACATTTATTTTAAAGATAAAAACAAACTATTCATCCAACAAAATTTTCAAAAAAAAAAAAAAAAAAAAAAATGTTATAAAATGCATTTAAATGGTAAAAAAGCTGAGAGAAAATTTATACACAACGGTTCAAGAGTTTGAGGTCGGTAAGATGTTTTTGACAAATTAAAATTATTATTATTATTAAAAATTAAAATACAATTTAATCATTCTAATCTGCTGATTTGGTGCTTAAGAAACATTTCCTCTTATTATCAATGTTTAAAAACTGCTGTGCTGTTTATTATCTGAGTGGAAACCGTGATACATTTGATGCATGATATGTGATACATTCTTAATACTTTGATGAATAGAAAGTTAACAGCATTTATTTGAAATAGAAATCTTCTGTGACACTATAAATGTCTTTACTGTCACTTTTGATCAGTTTAATGAGTCCTTGGTGAATAAAAGCAATTAATTTCTTTAAACAAAAAATTAATGAATGAATAAAAAAAAATCATACTGACCCCAAACTTTTGAAAACAAGTGTGCTTTTGTCAAAATGATTGAAGTGTATAAATACTCTTTGGCGCCACTGTGCAATCTCTTTGTGTCCATATCTGGTTCTGAGGTGCTCAGGAAAAGCATACGGTAACTTTAATGTGTTTTGTGTTCAAATCTAAAGTAGTGATTGCTCTCCCTGTCAGAAAGGTCTCTGTCTCTGTCTCTCTGCGTGGGTGTGCCGGTTAGCAGCTTGACACTGAAATCTTTGGAGCTTAATTACGGTCCTGTCACATCGGGAGAATGAAACGTTTCGATCTCTCGCCGTAATCATTGAACATGAACATTAAAATCGACCCATCATTAACACCATCCGGGTGCATGACTTTACATAGAGCGACATATGTGTGTGTTTTTGTGCCGAATGACAGTAATTGATGAGATTTATGATGGATATGGATTGATCATCATTAAAATAGTCTTTTGCTACCTAAAAAGTACAGTGGCTATGTTTCATTAATGGTATTTGATCATACTTTGATAAATACAGTATCATCGCATTACAAGATTCATGTACCGTGGTATTTACTACTTCAAGGCACTTAAAAGAAATATTACAGCAGTTCATGCCCATAATACTGTTAGGTAAGCTATTGAAGTTTAGTATGGTAGTGTCAGAGTATTGCAACCTGGTATTTAAAGTGTGCTTCTTGGTCTTTTTTCAGTGTTGATGTGTGTTTGACTCAATCAGATAAATGGTATTTACTTGATACACTCAAACAGTAAATCAGGGCTTTTTATAAACAGTCACTGAGAGCAAAACAGTGTCACGTCCTGCCATATAATCAGCTTTGTGTTGCCCTGCAAGTGGAGAATTAGACAGTATTGGACTGAAATTGTGTTGATTATTTGTGGTTGGTTAGTCAGGATAAAAGGACACCCATTGACTTTGTAGGCAGCTTCCTGTTTTTTCCCTGATCAGCTTTTAGATGTTTAGGCAACATGATTAGGGTATAAAATAACAGGGGACACTTTCTCAACATTTCTGATCCTCTTCTGGTGACCCGCTGAAAATTCAGCCAGATTATTTTGCTCATCTTGATTAAATCCAAATCAGTTTTAGAGAGGCTGTGTTATTACACATTTGATTTGGATGAATTGCTTATTTATGAATTTAAATGACCAGCACAGTCTGTGTATTCACAGACAAATCAGGGGTCTGTCAAAATGCATTCAGTGTAGTGTCACTCAAACAGAAATGACATATAAGTAATGCAGAATATGAATGTACTTATTTATAAGCAGTGATGTCAGGCCAGTTCTTTAGAAAATAGTCAGACTGTTGTCTGTGGTTTTAGGTAGGGCTGAGTGATATATTTGAATATTTCTGATGGAGTCATTATTATTTTGTTTTGTAGATAATATAAAGTTAACCAACATCATAAACATTGCAGTGGTTTTAATATATCCTTTTTAGCCATGAAGTTTCTGTGCCATTAGGTCAGTGTTTTGTGATTTCAGTGTTTTAAGAAAAGAATATATTAATAGCATTTCTGATTTAAATGTCAGGAACAAAAGATAGAGCTGGGAATTTTTTATTTTTATTTTTATTTTTATTTTTATTTTTAAAAATGACAATAAAGACTGTTACAATAAAAAAATCTATTAAAAATGCTGTTATTTAAACTTTCAACATTAATATTAAAATGAAATTAGAATGGCTGTATTTGCCACCACAGGAATAATTTTTTTATTATTATATTATTATATATTAAAATAGAAAACAGATATTTTAAATTGTAATAATGATTCATAGTATTACAGTTTTTACTGTGTTTTTGATCAACTAAATACAGCCTTGGTGAGCGCACACACACACACACACACACACACACAAACACACACAAACGCTCTTTGAGCGTGTCTCTTCATCTTTGTCTTATCATGTTTATCTTGCCCCGTGTTTCAAACAAATAAGACTGACATGTATCAGGTTTTCTGTAGGATTAAAGCTTCAGCACAGAGGCTGATGTAAGTTAGGTCTCTTTTGCCTCCAGTTACTGACAGGACAGAGCGAAAAACCCCCAGCATTGCTTCTCATATCTGAAATGAAGCTCTGCCATTTGAGCATGTTCTCATTTGATATACACAGACCTCCCCCGCATCTCTCTGGATTCTCCAGGTGTGTGTGTGTTGGTTCATCCACTATCAGGGATTAATTAACATTCTGAAAGGGGAAGACTGGAGGGAGGTAGAGAGTGTCCAGTGCTGAGAGGAAAAGATGGATTGCGACGAGGGGAGAAGTGCAATAGAGCAAAAAAGAAAGAGGGCGGTGAGCCGTTGATGGGCGAACGAGTCTGCAATGGGATTTAATTGGCTGCTTGTACAGGCTGCAGGGTATTGTACCTACCTGTCACACTAACACACTCACCATAGAGTAAAGCTTAAGTGTATGAGGCTGCATATATGTGAGTTTGAACATGTTATCAGCAAACATGACATATGGAACTGAACTTAAAGCAATGGTTCATTGAAAAATGAAAATTCATGTACTTTCCCTTATATTGTTCCAAACTTGTATGACTTTGTTTTTTCTGCATGTGAACAGTGTTATTTTAATATTTTTTGTACTATTATGGTATTTGAATTAGCTTTTATTTTCAGTGTATTATTTTAACTTTAACTGAAATTTTAGTAATTTTGTTAAGCACTTTTCTCATTTTATTAGTTTTTTTAACATTTCTATTTAGCTTAAAATTATTTTTATTTTATTTTTATTGGTATTTTTATTGGAAATTATGGGAAGAGGGGAGTTTTTGTACTTCAACTTAAACTAAACAGTTATTTCAGCATTTCTGATTTTTACGTTTTTCATCCAGTATTTATATTTTATTTCAGCTTTGTTTCAGTTTTTCATCCAGTATTTATATTTTATTTCAGGTTTGTTTTAATTAACAAAAGCAATTTTAATAGGTTTAGTTGACAGTAACAATGTGTGAAACAACACAAAGGAAGATATTTGGAATTTTTTGTTGTTGTTTTTGTTTTTGGCGTGAACTATGCCTTCTAAAAGTCAACATTTGGTGCTTTCATAATTTATAATAATTCATAATTTTCATAATTTAGAAACATGCATGTTTTAGTAGCTAATCATACTCTGTGTATGGTGTATTATTCATTGTCATTCTCTGTGTTACGTTGTTCCCCTGACTGATCATGTTAAATAGCTGCCATCTGAATTCCAATTTTTCTGAAAAGCTGAAAACTCATTTGACTCTCTCTGGTCGATTGGGTTCAGTCATAAGCAACTTTATCACAGAAAAGCATGCATAATGCCATAGTTTTGCCCCACTGGCCCAAGGCCACGTTCACTATTGAACCTCATGCTTCTCACCCAATCACATCACAGCATCTTCCTAAGCATGATAGGGAGAAAGTTTATCCCCAGAGACATTACATTACGACACACACACACACACACACATGCACACGCATGCTGCCACCACTACCACAACTCCATAAAAAATTATCGACCACTGTTGAAATTGGTAATTATGGAAAGAGGGGAATAATTTTGGTTTATCTATGTCAGTCACGCTTGCTACACTTGCAGCGCAGAGCGTTTGCCAGGAATGCATTTCTAACAGAGCGGGAATAATCACATTGAACTGCCGGCTTGCATGAGTAAATAGCATTGAACACAGTGTGTTGAAAAATTGTGTTTACTTGACGCCACTAAATGCCTCCAAACGCTTGGATTATCCAGTGGTAATTCTGCCTCTTGCAAAGATCAAGTCTCATTTATCAGTGTTTAATGGTGCTGTACTGTATATCATGGTAGGCCAGATTTTACATTTTCAGGAGAAAATGAGTCAGTGGCGCTCATCACCACAGTGATGTGGTGTTTATTGTTGCCACTGATGTGAAGTTTTAGCTTTATTTAATGATTGTTTTATGTGGTTGTTTACTGGCATAACCCATAAGAGCTCAGTCAAAGTGATTTTCTAGTTTCAGATATGACCCAGGTTCCTCCTTCAACGTAAGTCTATTTTAGCAAAAATATATTTCATTAAACAGTATAGTATATAGTATATTATACTGCATATATTATCTTAAATGGAAATATTCAGCTTTATCCCACAACCCTGTTACTGGTTATTTTTCACCATATCGTTCTGACTCTTACTTGGCAGACAGACAACTAAATTTATTATTATTTTATAAGTGTTAATTATTTCCGTTTAACAATAACTACAAGCCAGTATTTGCTCAAATTAGTAGATTTGATTTTTATTTTACATTGTGTATATCCAGTTCCATGTTTGTTTTGCTAGAAAATTGTAAATATATATATATATATACACAGTGGTGTGAAAAATTGTTTGCCCCTTCCTGATTTTTTATTTTTTTGCATGTTTGTCACACTTTAATGTTTCAGATCATCAAACAAATTTAAATATTAATCAAATATAACACAAGTAAACACAACATGCAATTTTTAAATGAAGGTTTTTTTTTTTTTTTTTTATGAAAGGAAAACAAAATCCAAACCCACATGGCCCTGTGTGAAAAAGTGTTTTTTCACTTTCCAAAGAACTGCAGGCCTCACTTACCTCAGTTAAGGTCAGTGTTCATGACTCCACCATAAGAAAGAGACTGGGCAAAAATGGCCTGCATGGCAGAGTTCCAAGATGAAAACCGCTGCTGAGCAAAAAGAACATAAAGGCTCGTCTCAGATTTGCCAGAAAACATCTTGATGATCCCCAAAACTTTTTTGAAAATACTCTGTGGACTGATGAGACAAAAGATGAACTTTTAGAAGGTGTGTGTCCCATTACATCTGGCGTAAAAGTAACACAGCATTTCAGAAAAAGAACATCATACCAACAGTAAAATATGGTGGTGGTAGTGTGATGGTCTGGGGCTGTTTTGCTGCTTCAGGACCTGGATGACTTGCTGTGATAAATGGAACCATGAATTCTGCTGTCTACCAAAAAATCCTGAAGGATAATGTCCGGCCATCTGTTCGTGACCTCAAGCTGAAGCGAACTTGGGTTCTGCAGCAGGACAATGATCCAAAACACACCAGCAAGTCCACCTCTGAATGGCTGAAGAAAAACAAAATGAAGACTTTGGAGTGGCCTAGTCAAAGTCCTGACCTGAATCCTATTGAGATGCTGTGACATGACCTTAAAAAGGCGGTTCATGCTCGAAAACCCTCCAATGTGGCTGAATTACAACAATTCTGCAAAGATGAGTGGGCCAAAATTCCTCCACAGCGCTGTAACAGACTCATTGCAAGTTATCGCAAACGCTTGATTGCAGTTGTTGCTGCTAAGGGTGGCCCAACCAGTTATTAGGTTTAGGGGGCAAGCATTTTTTCACACAGGGCCATGTGGGTTTGGATTTTGTTTTCCCTTCATAATAAAAAACTTCATTTAAAAACTGCATGTTGTGTTTACTTGTGTTATCTTTGATTAATATTTAAATTTGTTTGATGATCTGAAACAAAGTGTGACAAACATGCAAAAAAATAAAAAATCAGGAAGGAGGCAAACAATTTTTCACACCACTGTGTGTGTGTGTGTGTGTATATATATATATATATATATATATATATATTACAAATTTGTATTTATTTAAGTTTTTGTGATCGGGAAAAAAACAGCTTACATAGTTTAAATTTGAACTGAATAGAAAATTTAATTGAGTCTAAGACACTATTTTGAACTGTAGTAATGGAAAGTGCCAGTAATAGTGAATAGCTTGCCTTAGCAGACAGCGTTATATACAGTTAAAATCAAATTCATGAATTGTGGGGCCAAGTGCCTTTAAATGCCTGTTTAATTAGGGTTACCTATGGACTAATAACCTATCACAATGAAATGAATGACATGAAAGAAAGGTCACACCATCACAGTCGTGCAACACCAGAGAAATCCTGCAAACTTTGAAAAGCTCATTTGAATATTCTACATATCCGTGGACGACTCACTGAACAGATGGTGGGAGGCGAAGTTAGATTATTCGTTTGAAATGAGAGACAGACAGACAGACAGACAGACAGATAATGGTACGTGCATGTGTGTGTGTCATAATTGAAGTTTCTTGAGGCATAGAATAGAATCTGCTGTGAATAAGCTCATGTTTTGCCTCCAGAGGTAAATTCCTCATCTTCACAGGTGCTTTCACCTGCACCTGTTATCTTTTCATCCACTTGGATGGATTTCAATGTCCACGTGTCTCTCTCTCTCTCTTCATATCCTCTTTCCTCTATTCACACACTCAGTTCATCTGGACTGGCATTGTGCACACACTTTGGCAGTTGGTATAGTGCAGGTGAAAAAATTGTGTGTCATAAAATCTTTAACAGAAGGCCATCACTCAAACCACATCAGTTCCATGCTGCTCTTTCTAACTCAGTTAAAGTCTAAACCATGTTTATTCAACCTTTTGACATCACTCCTTCCTTCTCCCTTCACTGGAGTTTTTATCTTTCTGTGTTTTGTCAAACAGCTCCGGTATTTGGTAATTAAGCTGAAACACTTTGTCAGAGATCGCAGAGCACAATTTGAGAGACCGAATCTCCCCCTAGATGCTTTCCCTTTTGATCATCTGAGATGTGAGATAGCAGGATTTCACATTGCACAGGCAATTGTGATTTACGTGTCAAATTTTGAGCAGACGTTGCTGTTTGAGTTAGTTGAAATGGATCGAACTGTTCATCCGGGGTCACTTGGTTCATTTCATTCTTAGGGTAAATGAACAGGTCAGTTGAGCTGATGTTGGATTGTTGCAGGAGAATTGACAAT